>JACEGR010000033.1:0-590827 GCA_014170235.1 Listronotus bonariensis
ATTTTCTAGAAACGGCGGCAACTCCGATTTTGACAGTGTTTTGGGCGCGCTTGGATCAAGAATCTGAAAGAATATTTGGCGGAAACGTTTCGTTCTCGAGATATCCATCATCAAAGTTGGTATTTGAACTCAAGCTTATTTTTACCATGTTCAGACTCCTTTTTGCACACAACTCTTGATTTAAAGGAGCAAGCCAGCGGCACACAATATTTGATTTTCTCACCTTTGAAACCCCGTTTTTGCGTATTTTTTACATTATTTTTGCATTTAATTGCATGAGCTATACTTTGAATCGTTTTAATCCCAGTGTGCCATGAAGTCCTATGTGTATGTATGGTTGCCGCATTATCAAAGAAAAGCCACGCAATTTAATGCAAAAATAATGTAAAACGTAGAAAAACGGGGTTTAAAAGGTGAAAATCAAATAGTTTGTGTGACACTTTAGCTTTAAATCAAGAATTGTGTGCAAAAAGAAGGGGGAATATAGTAAAATAAGCTTAGTTCAAATTTGAACTTTGATGATGAATATCTCGAGAACGAAACGTTTCCGCCAAATAATTCTTTCAGATTCGTGATCAGCGCCCCAAAAACCCCCGTATACCAAACTTCGTAATATAATATATAATACGGGTAAAATGTGAAAAAAATTGTTTACTTTAGTCGAAAGTATTTATGCTGAAAAATATCCCAACAGAAATTACGTGGTTATGTACAAAGTTACTTTAAAAAATTTAACAAACTGATTATGAATATTGGAAAAATCAGAGTTTTAGGTAACAGAATGTCATTATAATTGATTAGAGGCATTAGTAGGATTCTTTAAAAACACCAGTTTTATCATTACCACATTTAGCTGCAATAAGTAATATTCAAAGTACCATTATAAGCAGCACATTAAATTTTGTCTGTGGACCCTAAAAAAGTGGAAAATAATAAAAAGATTTTAATTTGTGCTATTTTTAGACAAATCTACATTCCAATAATGGCTTAGTAAATGGATATGGCATATCACAGCCTTTTTAGATTTAAATAGACATTTGAAATTAAAGTATGTAAAAACCTAATTTACTCAAAAGTATAAAAAGATAGATATAGGCAACTTATATACTATTTGAAAGGGAAATTTTATTTATCATGTGTAAAAAATGCTCGGGAGTTGATATGAGACCCAAATAACCGTTGTTCTGAATGAAGTTCAAATACTCGACAACAGATGGCGCCACTACACTTAATTTCCAAGTTAAAGGGTTGGAAGAGTCCTTATATCTTTAAAAATACGCCCTTTAGGGTAAAACGGGAACTTTCTTGTTTGAGGGGGATAAAGGGCTATCACACTATATAAGTCCCTTTATAGTATCGCGACTCCTTTTCAAGTTTTATCGGCACGCACATTTTATCAACTTAGTTTTATTATATATAATGATAATGATATAGAACCTATAATATAACCATAACCTATCTTTTTTGGTTTAAGAGAAAACGGATTTTGAAAAGGTCCAAACGACCTCACAATAGACAGTTTTATGCATATTTTGTCGTCGTCTGGACCTTTTCAAACGCTGTTTTCTCTAAAATAAAAAAGATGGGTTATGGTTATATTATAGGTTTTATATCAGGACTAGCTTAAATAATTTAAATCCTAAAAAACATATAGGGTGTTTCATTAAAATTAACAGGGTTATTATACTAAGAAGTTCTAATTTTAGAGCACTTCCGGTTAAACAGGAAGTAGTATTATAATGATCTCTAAAGGTACAGTCTTTATAAAGAACTATTTTAAGCATTTTAATTTTTTGTTATGTTCATTTGTTTTCCCATAAAAAACTGCATATTGTGCTGTCGTTTGGACATTTTCAAATGCCATTTTCTCCAAAACTAAAAAAGGTTATGGATATATCAAATGTTTTTTATCAGGAATGACCTGTAGAATTCAAATCCCAAATAATATACAGGGTGTTTCATTTAAAATATCAAAGTTTAAATCATGATGTCGCAGTATCCCTATCAGGTCTGATACTCTTACTATGCCTCAACACAAGAAAACTATATTTCAACGTTCTTTTACCTATAATGCGGTTAAATGTTTTAACGAATTCATATCTAGCTTTGCATGTCCATCTATAGCATTGTTTAAGAAAAAAGTAAAATTAATCCTTTCTAACAAACAGTGTCATCAGCGAGAGGTTAGGTAAATAATTGTGTATTTAGTATATTGTAATATTTATATACATTTATATATTTGATATTAATACCAATATAATTGTAAATTTATTGTCTAATTGTTATGTGGATATTTAGGTTTATTTATCTTACAAGGTTTAAGTGTTTAGTAGCTGATGCTAATTAGCTAGACTTCGCCCTTTAGGAATTGTAAATTTTATAATTCTTAATAAAGACTTTTATTATTATTATTATTATCATTTCCGGTTAAACCGGAATTGTGAGCAACCAGAAGGGGAAATATAGTGATACTTTAATGATGGATATCTCGAGAACAAAACATTTCCGCCAAAAACAAATCTTTCAGATTCATGATCAGCACACTCAAAAAAAAAACATATAAGTAATTTCGTCAAAATCGGAGTTGCCGCAACTTTCTAGAAAATTATCAAAACTAAAAAAAAATGAATAAACTGATAACTATATCAGATAAGCAAAAAGTATTGCTAGTTAAAAAAAGTAATTTCAATAAATAAACGATGGTAACATCCATTTTTAAATATAGGAATAAGTAAAAGACTCTGGGATAGTTTAAACAAAAAACAAAAATTTATTTTGTATAACATAAATATATGAGTAGAGGAACATCGTTAAACTGAATCCGATTCAACCGATCGGATCGAATCTACAATGAAAGAAGTTTAAATAATGAATGTATTTTACAGTTTCTCGAAGTTTTTGAAAATGAAGTCTTAGTTTAGTCAAAATTTTAACTTGTTAGTTTTGTTTTATTTAATTGATCGTGTTGTTTGTGCGCTTTGTCTTGTCTTTGTTAATATTTGACTTGCCAAAATTACATTTTGATCTATGTTAGTCTTATTTTATTTTAACTTATTATAGTATATTATTCTTGACCTGTCTAATGTCATGTATATAATCTTTATAGACTAATAAATAATTGATTGATTAATTAAACTTAGAAACATGTTCTGATTGGTCAATTTCGAAGGAAACGTCAAAATCGACCAATTAGAACACGTTTCTAAGTTTGATCCGATCGGTTAAATCGGATTCAGTTTAATAATGTACCACTACTCTATTATTTCTCTAAATATCTACAATATGTATATACTAGAAAATAATACATATTATAAATAGTAATAGAAACCCTAAAAGTATTCTAAAAACTAAGGAATTTTTACACACTTACTATGCTCTTGCATACAGTCATTTAAGTTATGGTGTGTTTTACAGTAGAATTATAAGACAAATTTACTCTTTACATCAATTGGCAGTAGCGTAGCTAGGCGTAGGCGGTCGCCTTCGGTCTCACGCCTGTGGGGGCCTCGCGGCAAGGTGAAGGTATGGAATGTGATATAGGGAAAAATATCGAAATGAAAGATGCGGACGGTCTTGAATTCCCGAGATTGTAAAAGTAGAAAAAAATTACTTTTTTTTCTCCTCAATTTTTTTTGTAAGCGATATTTTGCTCAATATAAAATATTGCCATTTCCCTGTATACTAAGCCTGCATGCTGTAGTATTTGTCAAAAAACACTTCAGCAGATTTTTAAAAATTTTAACAGTTTACAATTACCACACTAGAAACAATGCTAATATTAATGATTGTAAGGCAATTGAAAAAATTATTGTCAAGGAATTGGGAACCTTTATGGTTGAAAATGGATGATTGCCTAGGACTCAGCATGGCTTTTTCATGGTTGATCAGTAATTATGAATTTACTCTCAAGTACAAATCAGTGGATAAAGGATCATGACGAGGGACAGCCAACTAATGTAATCTATTTAAATTTTGAAAAGGCTTTTCACAAGGTAACGCATGGCAAGATTTTGTCGAAATTGGAGCATTTTGGAGTGCGCGGAAACCTTTTGCATTCGATAGAGTCCTTTTTGAACCATAGAAGCTTCTGTGTCCGTGTTAATGGACACTATTCAGATCATGCCTAATAAGTGGAGAATGTCAGGGATCCGTGCTGGGTCCATTGCTCTTCCTAATATATAGAAGCGATTTGGCAAAGATGATCAAAACCAACATAACACTATTTGCAGATGATACTAAAATATATTACGACCCTCTAGATAAATATGAGAAAGTGCACTGTTCTGCATATAGGTGCCAATAATCCACTCAAATTATACTACCTAAACAATGAACCATTTAGATCTGTGGAAGAAAAAAAAGATTTGGGTGTTGTGGTTATTAAGGATTTGAAGTAGGAGACACACATCTTAAAGATGGTTAAAAAGGCTAATATCAATATCTATCTCATACAGAGGGTCTTTAGTGATCACTCAATTGAAATGATTACAAAGCTTTATAAATCGTATATAAGACCAAAATTGAAGTATGCTCAGTGTATATGGAGTTCATATTACAGGGTACAGAGAGGAGTTACAAAAATACCCCCAGACTTGAAGAACATAGATTATATCACCCGACTTAGTAGAATGCGGCTACCAAACTTGAGAGAGAGATGACTGAGAGATGATCTGATGAAGTTTGAAGATCACAGGCGGCTATTACACCTGTGATTTGGACTTGTTTCATCTGAGTATTACCAGGGATTAGAGAGGTCACTTCAAAAAGCTAGAAAAGAGAGATGCAACAAACTACAAAGACGTAATTTTATCACGAATTGGGTGGTGTATTTATGAAATGGCTTACAGGAAGTTACTGATACATCTCTGAATATCAATCAATTTAAAAATAGAGTGGATCGTGATTTGAAGGCAAAGGGATCGGTATTGGTGATCACAGTTAAATAATGGATATCTGTGATAGATTTGTGATAAAAGAATAATTATTAATAAATTAATGATAAAATGTGATATATTTTTTTAAAATTAAAAACAGCCTGTGATATTAAAATCTTAAAAAAACCAAAGACCTAAAAGGAAAATCTGAGCAGTCCCATTGGCAGTGCCGCTTATCTGCTCGTTAATAATAATAATAATAATAATAATAATATTAATAATTTATATTCCAAATTATAAAACAGCTTCTTTTGAGAAAAGTCCATATTGCTTCTGTAGCAATATGTACAATAAACTTCCAGCAGGTCTAAAGGGAATTGGTTCATATAAAAAATTTAAAAAGGGTGTGAAAGCTGTTTATTAGAAAATTGCTTTTATGATGTAAAAGAATGTTTTAAAATTTTTGTGTGATTTGTAATCTGTTTTAAAATACATTAGTTTGTCTAGCATTTTATTTTATTTTGTAGAAACTTTATATTTTTAACATTTTTGTACATTTTTTAATTATAACACTACTTTGGTCAAAGTCCAAAAGTCAAAGTCAAAATATGCTTTATTATGTCTAAAGAACAAGTTCTCGTTGACAAAGCTGAAAAAAATGTATTTAACATAAATCAAATATAAACATGAAATTCAACATAAATTAAATATTACAGAAAAACAAAATTTAAATAAACACATTAAAATAACACATACAAAATTACTTACTTTAAAATAGTTAAAATATCATAATATCACAGCATTTCAAAAATACAAAGTAAATAAAATAAACAAAAAGATGTCACAAAACATCATTATAAAACTCGTCCAGACTATAATAAGCCTTACCAACCAATATACTCCTAATCCTGTGTTTAAAAAGCCGAAGTGAAGGAGAAGCTCTTGTCTCCTTAGGTAAATGGTTGTACATTTTGATACTTTCATAGATAACAGACTTCTTTGTCAATGTCGTGGTAGGTATGGGCAGGGGTAAATCAAGACTCTGGCGAGTTGTGCAGGACACGTTGCGGGAAACCAAACTATGGCGGTATTTATAAATAAGGGTAACAGTCTCCAAAATAAATAAACTGTAAAGAGTTAAAATTTTTTGACTTATGAATAGAGGCCTGCAAGGATCCCTAGGTCCTGCCCTACACAAATATCTAACTGCTCGCTTCTGCAAAACAAACAAACTATTTATAAGGTAATTGGCGGACATTCCCCAGAAACAGATTCCATATCTAAGGTGTGATTCGATGAGCGAGTAGTATACTGTTCTACCTACCGAGGGACCTAGCTCATTTATAGTAACTTTGACCGCATAGCAGCCTGAAGCTACCTTTTTCCTATTCCAACTATGTGCGAATCAAACCTTAACTGACTATCAATATCTAATCCTAAAAACTTAGTATGAGGGCTATTTTCCACAACAGAGTCACCAATAACTAACCCTTCCATATCGCATTTAAAAGAAACGATTTTTGTTTTACTAAAGTTAAGAACAAGCAAGTTAGAGTCACACCAGGCCTTAATTTTACCTAAATCGTTGGATACAGTCTCCCTTAATGTCACAGAGTCAATACAGTGCCACAAAACCGTGGTGTCATCTGCAAAAAGCGTAAATTGACCACTAATATTCAAAAAAGTCAGGTCGTTAATAAATAACAAAAATAAAATAGGGCCCAAGACGGAGCCCTGAGGCACTCCCCAACCAATATCCCGACCTCCCGAACACTTCGGTCCCACAAAAACCCGCTGGCTGCGTTCAGTCAAGTATGACTCAAACCATGAGAGAGCCACCCCCTAAAACCGTAATGATGAAGCTTTCGCAA
Source organism: Listronotus bonariensis (assembly GCA_014170235.1). Taxonomy (NCBI): domain Eukaryota; kingdom Metazoa; phylum Arthropoda; class Insecta; order Coleoptera; family Curculionidae; genus Listronotus; species Listronotus bonariensis. Next base: position 6,746 of record JACEGR010000033.1, read on the forward strand.
CAGAATTTCATGACTAATGCAATCGAACGCCTTAGACAAATCGCAAAAAGCTGCCGCCGCAACTCCTCCCCTGTTAATTCTTGCGTATAACCCCTCTAATAGTCTAAACATAGCATCATTGGTACCACTATTGTCTTGATATGCAAACTGGCTTTTATCTACAATCTTATTTATAGACATGAATGAAGTCATTCGCATTTTGACCAATTTTTCAATAAGTTTTGACAAAGTAGACAGTAAGGAGATTGGCCGGTAATTAGAAGGTTCGTCCTTATCTCCTCCTTTATGTAGTGGAATTACTTTGGCTAACTTTAGACAGGACGGAAAGACTCCAATCTCCCAAGAGATATTGATCGCCCGCACCAAAACATCCAGAACCACATCTGGAAGCTCAGAAAATATCCTAACTGACAACCCATCATCTCCCGAAGCATTTTTATTTTTAATAGACGATATTGTCTCTTTTAGTTCAATTAAGTTCGTAGGGATAAAATAAAATGAATTACTTACTGATGGCCTTGATTATAATAATTTCTTAAAAATTCCCGAGCATTGTATATAGATATGTACCTGTTTCCCGAAAGTATTTGCATTTTTAAATAGCGACTTTGTACCGTTTCTAATGAATATTTGTATTTACTGTAGAAAGGGGACCAAACTAGAGCACAATATTCTAATTTAGAGCATACAAGGGAGTTGTAAAGCAAGTCTATAGCTGCAAATGACTTAAACAAACGGGTATTTCGAATAATGTATCCCAACATTCGATTTGCACTCTTAATTTGTGACAATATGTGCTCAACAAAACTTAATTTACAATCATAAGTAACACCAAGATCCCGCACACTAGTTTTCCGATTAATCACCACGGAGTCAATATCATAATCAATGTTCAGAACATTTATATTTCGCGTATATGTCATAATACAGCACTTTGATACATTAATACACAATTTATTTAATTTACACCAGCTACTAATTCTATTTATATCATCCTGCAACAATTGGCCATCCTCAGGTGATTGTATACCTCTATAAACTTTAAGATCATCAGCATACAATAGCACCTCTGAACTATGTACTTGTTTCACAACGTCATTAAAAAAGAGCAAAAATAATAAAGGTCCAAGATTACTACCTTGAGGTACTCCAGAGGTGCTTATATATGGATCAGAGCGAAAACCATTTACTACAACATATTGCTCTCGATCAGTTAAATAATTCTCTAAAAAACGTATAAATTTGTCTGTTAACCCGTAGCATTTAAGCTTTGACAGTAATCGCCTATGGCACAAGGTATCAAAAGCCTTAGCAATGTCTGTGTAAACCACATCAACCTGAATCCTGCAGTCAAGGCGCTCACTAATGTACTGGGTTATATTTGAGAGATTGGTAGTTACTGATCTTTTATCTACAAAACCATGTTGACAGGATGAGATAGAACCTTTCAATGAATTAATAATTATGTTATGCAGTATATACTCCAAGGCCTTTACTGGTACACAGAGAATTGAAATAGCCCTATAGTTTTTAATATTTGACCGATCTCCAGTTTTAAATATGGGACAGATTTTTGAAGTTTTCCAAATTTTAGGTAGTCTTTGTGTGTTAATACAAATATTAAAAATATGCCTTAAAGGAGCAGAGAGAAATTTCACAAGACCTCTAAAAACATAGGCAGGAATTTCATCCGGACCAGAAGAATTCTTTTTATAGATCTTAAGGCCTCAACAACACTCGGCTCATCTACAGGATCCAGCCCAATGGTAGAATTGCTATAACATTGGCGAGAATAATACTCATTAAAAAAGTTAATATCTAAATCCGACTCAACATGAACTGACCTAAAGTACCTTGCAAAAGCATTAGCCACATCTTGTCCGTTTCTAAAAGTGTCATTATCAAGTGTCATGGTAGAAGGAATATTACTGACATTTCCTTTTTTAGAGTTTACAAAGGTCCAAAAGTTTTTAGGATCGTTTAAAATATCCTTTTCGCAATTATATAAATATTGCTTGTAAGCAAGTTTTATTTTCTTCTTAATTAGTTTTCTTAGTTTTAGAAATTTAATGTAAAATCTTTTTTCTTGTATCTAATGAACATACTTCTACTATGATTCTTGTCGCGTAAGAGTTTTTTAATTTCAGCATTATACCACATCGGATATTTATTACTACATACACCCCTAGGGACACATTTTCTTAGTATACCAAACAAGATGCCGTAAAAGGCAGAAACGGCATATTCAAGGTCGCTGCTATGCAGGACTGATGTCCAGTCTACATTTTGAATCAGTACATACATACTAAGAAAGTCTGCCTTTTTAAAATTCCAAAATTCACTTTTTTTAAGCGGACACAATCTATTATTACAACTCAACTGATCAATACAGATATTCAAACTTGGATGATAGTCTTCCTCTGGAATAAGAGGAAAGGGTTCTCTTTCTATTGTACATTTCTCAATATTGGACAAAACTAAGTCAAGAGTTACATTTTTGTTATTTTTAATATGATTGTGCTGCTTAAGATAGAAAAACTCCAAAGACCCCATAAATTCCTTATAACTTAAATTTATTATTGGCATATTGAAATCACCTGCCATAAGTACTTTTGAGGAATACATGAAGTCTTGAGATTCAAGGGTTTTAAGTAATTCTACTGACAAATCATAACTTACAACTGGGGGTAGGTATACAACCAACAAATGTATGCAGCTAAAGTCACTATTAACCTTTACGCACTTTATTTCAATATTTCGATTACTAATTTGAAGTGGAATTTCTACCGAACGAAATTTCCTATTCACAGCCACAAGCACACCGCCGCCTTTACTCTTCTCAGTAAATTGGCAGTCTCTATCACTTCTGTATACAGCGTAGTTATCACCAAACAGTTCTCTATCACCGACATCTTCCGTCAACCATGTTTCAGTCAACAATATTATGTCCTGCTCCGCTTCAAGCATGTTCAAATAAAATTTAGAAAGTTTAGTATTAAGTCCCCGCACGTTTTGGTAATATATAGTCCATAATTTTTGCTCTTTTAAAGTGGTAATGTTTGCTGATTCTATATGATGAGAATGAAGCACATTTACTGAACATTCCTTCATTACGATGTTGCCCTACTGACGAAATTTTTAATACCTATAGACACTACATAGCCCACCAACAACACGGTTTTGAAGAACGTTCAACTGCCACTAATTTAGCTCTATATCAGGAATACTTGGTCACGTCAGTCGAGGGCGGAAGGCAGGTTGATGTAATATACACAGACTTGTCCAAAGCCTTTGACGAGTGTATGTCATGCTTTGCTAATTAAGAAGCTTGAAGACATAGGGATTATATCTGGAAATTATCTTAAGTGTAATCCAAGTCATATTTAACTGATCGATGGCAACGTGTGACCTTGGGTGGAGCTGTGTGTCCGAGCAGGTTTTTGTCACCTCGGGAGTCCCTCAGGGTTCTATATAGGACCTATTCTGTTTCTTCTATTTATCAACGATGTGACAGTCTGTTTTGAAGATTCAAGGCTGTCTGCTATACGCTGATGACTTGAAATTTTTCTGAGTGACCCCAACAGGGGTGGCCTTCAGAAGACCTTAACAGATTAGTCAAGTGGTGTGACAACAATAAACCTAAGCTTAATACTAAAAAGTGTAAGGTGTTGCGAATCTCTAAATGTGCCAATCCCACTAATAGCCTATACTCCATTGGAGATGAAACGCTTGAGGTGGTGTCTTCCATGAACGATCTGGGCGTGATTTTTTCAGTCTGATCTGTCATTTAACATTCACATTGACAGCATTGTTCTTAAGGCTTTTAGACTTCTTGGATTTATTAAGAGAAACACTAGGCACATTGTGGACACCAGGGCTATACTTTCCCTATACAACTGCCTTGTTAGAAGCATTCTAGAGTACTGCTCTATTATATGGTCTCCCATATATCTGTATAATATCATGAGGATTGAACGGGTACAAAATAAGTTTGCCAAATACTTACTTTTAAGTTTCATTTTCCTATGTTGGCTTACCCTATGAGACCAGGCTTTTGTTGTGTGGCATGAAGAGTTTGGAGCAGCGCCGGAGGGAGTCTCTTCTGATATTTCTTTACAAGATTGTAAACAATATGATTAACTGCAGCGAATTGGTGGAAGGTGTTTCCTATCGAGTTTCTGCCAGGCGGACCAGGCAAACTCAACTTTTGTGGAACATTACCACAGGACCAATTATGGCTCAACGACTTTTCTTCATAGACTGCTCAAAAATTATAATCGTTATTTTTCAGACTATGATTTATTTAACTGTAGCCTCTCAATTTTAAAACGACGTTTGTAGACTTTCTGTTTTATTTGTAGTGATATTATTGTCTTGTGTTATTATTGATATGATTGATTTATTATTTTAGAACAGTCACCTTTTATATTTATTGTTTTTTTTTTTTTTAAGTACCATTTAGAATTTTTAATTCCTTCTGAAACTTCTCCATGTGAATATCCGTCAGCGCCCAAAATATCTCATCATCAGTAAAACGATACTTGGGCCGTGACAATATGTCAATTTTTTCTACAGGCTTACTTATTGCATGTGGAGGAGGGTAATCCTTGGGAAAAGTGGAAGATGGAATCGGGTTCCAATTATCATTCTTCCCCAAAAGATTATTTATTCTTTGATCAAATGATATATCATCAGAAGTGTTATTTTTGCAGGTGTTTACAAAACTGTTACAGGCCAACATGTTTATAAAGTTATCACAGATTAGCTTTGCTAATCGAATTCTACTATATTGGGGCAAGTAATACCTTTTCCTGCCCGTTCCTTCCATTAAAGAATCCAATGTAAAAAATGATATAGAATAATCAGTCGTTAAGGTATACTTCTTAATCCAAAGGTTAAACTGATAAATTAACTGGTTATGATACGTTCTACCAGCAGAATAAGCTGGTCCGAAAATGATTACATTGGTGTGCTCAAACAACTTGCCAACCTTTTCCAAAAAATCTGAATGGCATAATCTTCCTTTTACAACATTTTGGGATCCAGTAAAAACAACAACAAAATCCTGTTTTGTGAAATTTTCACTTAGTTTATAATAGCTGTTAATAATATCCTCAAAATAAGCCTCTTCCAGATATTGACAATTTATATCCAGCTTAGCAACTGAATTTGCTTTTATATGCTTTGATACACCTACTACATCAGACCTATTACCTATAATCAGTATTTGTACATTACTGTCACAACGTTTTTCTTTTATGGTGCTCCCAACGTCGTCAAGACACACCACAGATGAACAGCTGTTATTTTTTGGCAAGTGGTAGTTGTCATTTAACTCCTTAGATTGTATGGGCGACCTGCAATGTGGATGATTTCCTGTATCATGATCTGACCCATTTTCCAACAAATTGATTGAATTGGAATTAAGCGAATCCGTTTGAGTTTGTACACTCTGTATGCAACTTTCTACCTGAGTCTCCTTATCCTCAAACACTACTGGATCTGTCTGGCAAGCTACATGCGAATATACAATTTGGGTGCCAGTAATTTTGTTCTTAAGTGATTTTATTTTCCTTTTAAGTTCAGTTGTGTCCTTGTCCTTTTGTTGTAACTCATGATTAAGGCGAGCAATGATTTTTCTTAAATCATCAACTCCATCATCACCTGTACCCACAGCTTTCGAAGCACATTCCTCTGTACACCAAATAAGGTTTCTATCAATCACAGTAAATTTATTGGTCCTCATAGTGCAGCTAGGATGAAAAATATTTTTGCAAGCTACACAAACCCAACTGTTTTGCTTTTTAGCACAACACTTGAACAATGTCGCCATACTTTTAAATTAGTAAATTATTTATAATAATAATTGTGTATCCGTGAAAACAATGAGTGAGCAAAATCGACTACACTAAATTCAGAATATTCACGTGGTCCGAAATGTAGGTGTGGCCGGCAAAATCTCCTACACTAATTTGAAGAATTTGGTATGAAATGATATGATATGATATATAATCATACCTTTTGGATTATTATAGACCATAAAGTGAAATAAATACTTAAATAAATAGTAAAAATACGGGTGATGGCCTGGTGTGTTAATTAAGGTGCTGGGTCATTGGGCGCACAACGCTTTGACGTGAGGTAGGTTTGAATTCTCCTGCAGGCCAAGGTCAGGAGGTAGTGTTTGACTCAACAACCGGAAGGACAAAGTGCAAAAGAAATCGACGTTAAAAAGCCAGCGAGGACCTTCAGGCGCCGGAACACAATTTCCTATGTCCTGAGCAATTGCTAGACATGTTCGGACCCTATCCAATTAGAACGGTCAAAATATCCCCCCTGGGTGGGGATGTGGTTTTAAGTTTGTCACAAATAGGACCGTGAGAGGTTCCGGGACCCGCACGTTCAGCTGTGGGTCTCGTGCTGGCTGACACATCACCCCAATGTAAAAAAAAGTGCACAATAAGCCGAGTGGCTTCAATGTTACATGGGTTAATGCTGGCCCTATTCTAAGGTCTTTACTAGAAAATAATACTTATTGAAAATAGTAAGAGTAATAATACATTTAAAATATTGGTATCTTTTCTAAGTTTACGTTAAAAAGACAAATGTAATAAACAAATCAAGGCTTTTCTATGTTCCAAAACACTTTTATTATGAGACAATACCAAGAAAATCTAGCTTAAACAAATTAAAAGGTATTTCTCGACATATTTATATTACTTCTTAAAATCTTTTTATCAATATGACTACTTAAAGCAAAGATAAAAAAATTGGCTAAGAACAATTTGCATAGAGTCCTAAATCCAACCACAAATATAAATAAAAAAAGGGATAGTGTTAAAAATTTTGAAATGGTAAATTTAGGGTGTGTATGCGTTATTTGAGCAGGTAAATATCAATAAGAGGGTGTTATATTAAAAAGAATACGTCCTACAGAAAGGTTGGGCAAGATAATCTCTACCCTATTTTTTCCTGTTTTCCTTGTTTATTTTAAAGTGAAAGAAGACATTACATTCTTACCAGATGGCTTTTAGTATTACCACTATCAGCACTTTCGGCCACAGAAGCCATAGCTTTTAATTAAAGTTATTTTATTTTAAAGGGAAGTATTTTAAAATTTACTAGTGTAAAATAATAAACCAGTGGCCAGTTTACTGTCAAGTCAAGGCCAAAGTTGTCATGTCAGTCAAAGACAGAAATAAATCCGGCGTTGCCATGTTTTTGGATATATCGAGTTTGTCTCAAGTAGTGATGGGCTATCGCTACAGCCTTGCTATCTTCCTTGCTTGCTATCGACCACTAAAAAATATCATTTAGAAATATGGAAAAATATAAAGGTTTGTGCGGGAAATTTAAAAAAAAATATGATAACCTTCTAGAAACCTTGGGCAACTCGAATTTGACGAATTGTATATGGGGTTTTTGGGGCGCTTATCACGAATCTGAAAGAATTTTTGACGGAAAAAATTTTGTTCTTAAGATATCCATCATCATCATCATCAAAGTTTAAATTTAAGCTAATCCTATTTTCACTATATTCCTCCTTCTTTTTGGACACAATTCTTGATTTAAAGCTAAAGTGGCAGACACCTTTTAAAACCCCGTTTTTCTATGTATTTTACAACTTTTATCAATAAAATTATATTAGTTTACTTTAAAAATGCAGCAACATGTATAAACGGGGACGTCTTGACTTGCTGCGACTGAAAACGATTGTGAATGAACCTATGCAATTTATTGCAAAAATAATTTAAAATACAGAGCCGTATTAAGCACTGGGCTGACTATACAGCCTAGGGCGCCGCGCCGTAGAAAAATAGGCACCAAACAGGGAAGATTTTTAAAAAGTTTAGTGCAGGGGTGGGTTTTCGGTATTAAATTTGATTTGGGAATAGGGCGCTCTGGAACAAAATAGGCGCCACGCAGGGTTGAACCTTTTTCGCCCTTCAATTTTATTTTTCAGTTGGGGGCCGTTAGATTAAAATAGCCGCCACGCATAGAAACACCCTTTTTTGCTGTTTGAAATTTTTGCTTCCCCCTTTTATATTTTTTTAATAAATATAGGCGCCCTAAAAATACCAGCCTAGGGCGCATCAAACAGTTAATATGGCATGGTAAAATACGTAAAAAACGGGGGTTTAAAGGTGAAAATCAAATATTGTATGCACAATATTGTTAGGCTATGATTGTATGCCATTTTAGATTTAAATCAAGAATTATGTGCAAAAGAAAGAGGCATAGGGAAATTGGCCTAAAATGACATATTCAGGTAAAATGACACACTTCATAATTTTTGAATTTCCCGACCTCCTAAACGTGTTGGAGTGTGTAATATGATCACTGCAGTTAGTATCGAAAATACCGCAAAGGTGCATGTTCCTGATTTTCTTTTTGCACGAGGTTTCAGTTTTAATTTTTAATTCACCAACCGCAAAATAATTTTAATTAATTTAAAAGTTGTGTATTTTTGCGAAGTTATATAGTTTTGTTACAAAACTTGTTTTTTTTATTGAAACCCAATAATTTGGCTATGTTTATTTATAGATATAATTACTATATAGGTTTATTTATACTCTCAAAATTTAAGCATGTTTGGAAGTTTGTTAAATTGTCGTTTTTGGATAAAATGACATACATGTAATAAGTGTAAAATGATATACTATTTTAACGTGTGCGTTAACGTAAAAACATTTTTTTCTTGAAAGTTGATAAATATAAAATAAAATCTAAACGCCAGGGTTGTTCATAATAAGCCCATGCTCAATGCGCTTAGTCTGCCCTAGAACGAAAATATTTTCCGTAAACTTTATTGTTATATTAAAAATAATCAAAATTTTTACATACCTTATCATATTATAATTATTTAATGTTTTTTTATAGAAATGAGTTTAAAATATATTTAATGTATACAGTGTGGGCCCAATTAAACTTTCACACTTTTTAACTAATATTAACTTTTATCTGTTGCGCCCATCTTTTTCATTTTTATGGGGCTTATAGGTAGATATGTTTTCTCTAGGTTTGTCAATTTTGATCAAATAGATTCAAACAGGAGTGGACTTACAGGACTTTTTCCAAAATGACGCATTAAAATTCGTTGTAAATTTTTTTTATCTACATTAGGATAGTACATTTATCTTTAATTAATTTACTATTATTTTGATTAGCATCCAACTCAGTAATAATGGTTACTTCCCATTTTTGATTTTCAAAGGAAACTAAAAAAAAGGTCTTTTTAAATTCAAGAGAAATGCATGCTTTATGGGAAGCATTATTCATTAAAAATAATTATAATTCCTTAATTCTTAAATTGTTGACAGATTCGTTTTTACTGAATCATCCCATAGTTTGTTTACAAGAAAAACGTATTAGCTTAATTGTAGCTAAATTAGGTTTCTTTTGCAACGAGGTTAAATGTATTATTATGGAAAAAGTTCTGTAAGTCCAGTCCTGTCTAAATCTATTTGACCAAAATTGGCAAACCTAGAAAAAACATATCTACCTACTAGTCCTATAAAAATGAAAAAATATAGGCGCAACAGATAAATGTTATTATTACTTAAAAAGTGTGCAAGTTTAATTTGGGCCCCCTGTATGTTTTTACTTTATAAAATCCTTGAAATCGTCTCTTGAAGGTTTATGTCATTTTAGCCTAAACTATTGTGTCATTTTATCAAACACCATGCCTATAATGAAAAACTATTGACAAACTTTAAGACATTTTGTTTTCTATGCTGGATTAGGTAAACCTTGGCTTAAGTAATGACTAAGTTATAAAGGCCCTTTACAATTTGATATAATAAATCGCATTAATATTTTTTGAAATATATGCAAAAATTTATAAAGTATGTCATTTTAGGCCATTTTCTTCTATAGTGAAAATAAGTTTAGTTCAAATTTTAACTTTGACGATGAATATCTCGAGAACAAAACGTTTCCACCCATAGATAACCTACATTTAGATCCGCAGTGGCAAGAAGTATTTTTCGGATTTTTACGACCTCCTGCAGTAAACAAATCGAGGGTGGACTCCGAAAGGAAAACCAGGACGGCGTCGACAAATTCTTTCCGATAATGTAGACAGTCTGTTTGGCGGCAGGCGCGTTTACCATTGATTTGCTTGCGCACAAACCCGCCCATGAAATGTAACTTTTGTTTCGCGCAGGTAATAACATTAGCAATCCATCGAGATCAGTGTTTCCACCAAAAATACAGATTCGTGATCAGCGCTCCAAACAACCACCGTATACCAAATTTCGTCAAAATCGAAGTTGCCGCAGTTTTCTAGAAAATTAGCAAAAATATTTCGTTTTGACTTTAAGTGGCATTTTATAATACAAATTTAGGCTGAAAAAAAATACATACGGCGAATGCGCAACTTGACTAATAACATTTTTATACCAAATTACTAGGTACCTACATCAGACTATTTTTACAGTACTACAGACTCTTAACCGGCGCACAGACAGTTATGCAAAACTGACATATTTGCATGAAAAGTTAAAAGTCTATATATTTTGTAATACACACGACCATATTTGCACGCTAACATTGTTTTTCCTGCAAATATGACTGTTTTGCATGATCGTCTGTATCCCGGTTTAGACCATTACACCTCTCCGAACGCTGTGAAAATTTAGGTAAGCTAATATGGTTGGAACCTAATTACACATTTTTACAACATAAAAACCGCGAACTTGTCGATATTGTTTAGTAAGAAATATTTTTTTATTTAGTTTATTTCTTTAGTAAGAAGCTTTTTGTACTTTTTTCCCAATCGTCCTAATTATATCTTACATCATAACAGGTTGGTTCTTTTAAAGCAACCATGTTTGCAGCGCAGCCGGTTACCATCCCTCTCTTATTATTGCTACAGAAGACCGCTTTTCTTTACGAGGTCGAGTAGAAATCCTAAAAAACAAGAGTTTATTCAAAAACACTATTTCGATTATCAGTCGAAGTCCAGCGTCAAGCTCCTTATGAGGAAGAAGTTTTCCGCTATGTATGTATGTTTAAAAAAATCTCTTTCGTATTGCTGCATTGCAGTTGTATATTATACATACATGATGTGAGTCTGTTTCCTCATCTTCTCCGCAAAGCCTGCATTTTGTGAGCGTTGTAGCAGTGGCGCCGCTAGGAAGGTCCAGGGGTGACCCGGGCCACCTATAAAAAACATGATGTAACGTATGTATGGTCGTTACCAAAATGGATTTCGTGTTGTCGGTACTGACGTAAAGCCCTTTTTAAAAACATGACTTTTTTGTTTTCAGGTGTTGAAACGAGTTGTCTTTCTTGCGTACCTAAGTCGTTTTTATTCGGGTTGTTACCCATTTCTGTAAACAAAAATCTTTCGACCCTCTAAAAACTAGCGCCTCCCCTTGGCCACCCCTACAGAAAAATCTGGTGTCACCACTGCGTTGTAGATGCCCATTTGCTACAAGTGTTTCTTTAGATAGATCATATATGGGCAACCACCGGCACACTATATATGATTTAATCCGGCCCGCGATGAGACGTTCTGAAAGTTCCGATTTAAAAAACTACACTACTTATTTAAACCCATTTTTAATTTTAAACGTCAATGAATCACATGAACTAAACGAACTAATGGAAGAGTTTATGGTAACTGGATCTTTTGGTTTACTTGATATCGCAAATACTGTTACTTTGTTTTAATTCATATTAAAATATATTCTAGACCCCTTAAATGCCCTTTAACACGTTGACTGCCACCATGAGAATAAAAAATGTGAGACCACCGGGCCACAAAATCTCTGTTATTAATAAAGTAAATATATTATATGTGAGGTAAAACATATGTGTCTCAGAGCACCAGCTGAATTAAAAACTATTTTTATTTAAGATAAATACAGTGGTCTACCATTTTATTCTTATAAACTATTTACTGTAAACCCCGCATGTGCGACACTGGTAAATAATAATTTTTATCTTGAATGTCAAAAAAAGTCTTCTGATGTATAGGAGACGTCTTTTTTAAAAATATTTACAGAATTCACCCCTTGTCAGTTGAGTTACTGGACACCCTGCATAGAATTGTGTAAAGAAATCACAAACAATGATCGTTATTGCAGTTAAATAGAAAGTTACAACCAAATTTCTATTTATATTCAAACCCTCCTCGTATTCACGCCCTTTTTTGTGTCGACATACTTGTTCGTGTTTTTTTCTCCTAATAATAGGTTAAACAAAGGCTAAATCATTTAGCGATATTTTAGTTTAATGCTGGGTCACATCAAAAACTATGAATTATTAAACAATCATTACTCCTTTGTAAATGTGTAAAAAAAAACAAATTTACGTCAGCAGGTATACATTTACTATTTTATGTTCTGTTCTTTAACATTAAAGTTTAGGAAAGTGAATTGTTATCCATAAAACATAGATCAATCAATACTTTTCAAAAAGAAGTATAAGTATTAGTAAACGATTTATCTACTTAATTGCCATTAAAGAAAATGATGTTTAACGGTAATCCGCTTATTTGGGCTATTTTGGTTTTATTTGAGTTTTTAGAAGTTTATTGTTTAAACATTGTTCGACATACAAGCTGTACTAAAAAGAGATGGTTAAAGAAATTATTAGACAAACATTTGAAAATTCATCTAGTGTATGTTATTTTGAGGAATGTAACGATATTGAAATTAGAAGTATTGTTAGATATCCTGTCAAACATTTAAATTTTTGGCATTTATCAGTCGAATCCATATACTGTGATGCATATCTCTTTTGTATTTCCCCTAAAAATTTGAAACAATCATACATTTTTTGCCGCCCCATCGACATATACTAATTTTTCCTCCGTCTAAAACATCAAATTATCAACTAAATAAAACATTTATTTATGAGCTTGGACTAAACCTCGTTACTGTGGACTTTTTACCTGAAAACCGCCTAAGATTGAATTATTTACTTGAAGATAAGACTGAATTTTTACGGGCCCGAATTTAACAGTATCTCCTCAAAAATGGACACCACATCAGTTCTTAAAAAAACCGGAAGAAACATTACGATTACCATGTTTCATTGTCCCCCTTTTGTTGAAGTTATTAATGGTAGTTATGGAGGAATAGAATATAATTTTATTAGAGATTTTACACGAGGTTGGCCAGTAGAATATCATCATCTAGAGGACAAACAGAGGGGAATTAGAGAAAACAAGTTCTTAACTACTATCCAGAAAGTACGGACAAGAAAAGCTGACATTGGAATATGTTTCCTATGGCAAAGGGTTTTGATGGAAATGAAGTTAGATTATTCAGCTGCCATGTTTCCTACTTGTTTAACTTTTCTGGTACATAAGCCTAACCTATTGGATGATTTTACATTTCTTCTTCATCCATTTAAAAGTTTAACAGCAGTTGTAATGTTTGTTTTAGCTTTTATAATAATTGTAGTACTGTATAAAATACTTCTTACGGCATGTGTGTTACAAGATCGGCTGTTTCCAAAAATAAAGAAGACTTTTCTAAACGAATATCATCAAGAATATTTCTAATATTTTCAGCCACTTTTTTGTGGTTGTGCTCTTCCTATTATTTTGCAGCCTTAACAGTTCTTTTAAACTTTCCAAAATTCTCATCCAATTACGTAAAAGACTTCAAGGATATGGCGGTTCAAAATATTAAATGGGAACAACCAACAAACGATATTCAACGATGGTTTAAGAACAGTAACGATTCTATATGCGTTGCTATTGCAAATAATTTTAGATTTAACTCTAAGAGCGACCTAGCAAACAGAAATTTAAAAACAGGAACTTATGCTACTTTAGTAAAAGATTCCGGATCAGGTGTTGTCTTGGGTTCGGAAGAACTAGATGACTATGGAAAAAATACATGCGACTTCTTCCAGGATGTTTGGCTTGGTTCTATAGCTCAGTGGCATTTTCAAAAAATTCCCCATTTACAGAATATTTTAATCAGAAGATCTATAGATATTCTGCAAGTGGACTTTTTAAATACTGGGAACTAATGACTCTAATGAAGCCTGAGTATCGATATATGGAAAGTTTTAAAAATATGTATGTGAATCGGTACATTGATAGAAGAATCGATATGAGCAAACTAGCTGGAATTTTCAATTTTTTGATAACGGGACAGATTTTGGCAGTGATTTGTTTTATATTAGAACATATAATGGCTAGATATTTGCAAAATTTACAGAGGAGGTATTAAATTTAAATTTTTTACGCATTTTCATATTATAATATAAAATTAAAGTAGTACATAAATAAACATATTTGTTTTTAATTTTTTAGAAGATATACAGTGTGTCTACGTAAGTTGGCGTCATATGAAAACCTTTTTTATTTTTGATTTTACGAAAAAAGTGTTTTTTTTTTAATAAAAAAATCTGTATAGTCCAAACCTAGGCAACCATCAGATATCAAATTGTCATCTACAACATTATAACAAGAGTAAAGTATCTGAATTTTTATAAAATATCGCTACTTATTATACAAAAAGTTGTTTAAGAATAAAAATAAGTTTAAAATATGCAAACTTGTTCATTTACAAGAAAACACTTTTTATTTTTTTCGGCGATAACGCAAGGGCGGTCATAAGGGGCGGCCATGGGCGCCATGCCCCCCTATCATGTGACATCCCTTGTAACTGATATTTTTTTACCTAACCACACCTAATTGAAAATATGGGCCCCCTCGGAAAGTTGATATGAATGCCGAACGTTAAACATTACAACATGTACATTAATGCATACTTATTTTAATTTTTCATTGTAACCAGAGAAAGATATATACAGGGTGTCCAAGAATATGTGGGCAATCCCTCGGATTCATATAGAACACGTGAAAATAATGTAATAAACTTCCTATATATTTTTTTAAGCCCTCTTTACAAAGATATGTGCCTTTAAAGGACGCCGCTAGAACTCCGTTTTTCTTGAATAACTTTTATAGTTCTTGGTATAATGAAATAATTTTTCTAATAAGATAAATACAAGTAAGGACTCTTTACAATGGCGTCCTTGTTAAACATTTGCTTTCATTAGTTCGCCGGGGGCGGACTAACCCTGACAAAATAGTGTTAATTATTTTACATCCTGTATAATAAAGAAATGAAATAGGAATTTTTGGGTAGCTTAAATCCTAAGCTAAAAAAGGTACTCTGGTTAGATTTCTATAAATTAAAGTCTGTTCGACATTAACAAGTTTTTGTTTAGTAAGGACACTTAAAAACAACAGGTTATTCTGTTGAAAATGTTACTAAAAACTTATTTAAAAAACAATATGAAAATACGGGTACCCTATTACTCTTAAGCAAAAATGTATTTTTTGCCAAATCTTGTAGATACTTATACAATTTGATATCTGATACCTTTTGTGTTTTGCTCCAAGAAGAACTTTTAATATACCTACCTATTTCTTTTTTTTTGTAATATTAAAAATAAAAAAGTTTCCCATGTGACGTGAACCTACGTAGACACACTGTATTTATATAAATGTTATTTATATTTTAGACTCACCGGTCCCAATTTATTCAAAAATGTTACCAAGGGTAAACAAACCTTTATTAAAAAATAGATGTCGAAAAGTGTAAAAATATAATAAAACTCTCTTGAGATTGACAAAGCAACATTTTATATTATTATTAAACAATTGAGAAATAGGTATCCACAATAAAGAAGTAAAAGGTGTGGCCAAAAAATTAACCCCAGTGAACGACTATCTATCTACATAATCGTACTACTATAGTCCAATGCGCCAAGTTTTCTACAGTAAAAACAAGTCTAAAAGTTCCCAAGAATCTAAACGTCTGATATAGCAAACTAATGACTTATTCTAAATCTAAACTTAAAAGTTTTACGCCAAAAAGTTGAAGATCCTAAAAAAACATACAATTTTGGAGTAAAGGTCTATACACATATCAGTCACGTCTCAGTGCCGTGTCAGTTCGGTCTTCGTCTGAAGTCAAATTGCCTGATTTATTAGACATATCCGTTAGTCGACAGTCAGTCGTACTAGAAGTACGTTTTTAAAATATTTTGGAAGATGGTCTGTTTTATGGACGAAGAACTAGCTATAGTTCCCATAGCTCTCTAATCTGTTTATCTAATTGTTACAATATATTAATTTTGTATTATGAAATTTCTACTTTAATTTTTATTTTAATTAAAATGTCGTTTGCTGTCAACGAATTTACACCGTAGCCAAAAAAAAAAACAGTAAAATAGTAATACAACACAATAAAATAGTAAAATAGTAAAAAACAGTAGAAAACTAATAAAAAACAATACGATATCATAAAAATAGAAAAGACAGACAAACATCATTTTTAAGTTGGCTGCTTTATTTAAAACTATACAGGGTCATAAAAAATAGTAATGATAATTAATAACAATATACTACTGGCCAAAAAAAAGAAAACAGTGAAATAGTAATAAAAACACAGTAAAATAGTAAAAAACAGCAAAAAAATAAAATAAAAAAATACAATATCATAAAAATAGTAAAAAGCGACAAACTTAGAAATTAAAAAACAAACATAGCTATAAGCTATCCCTAAAATACTCATCCAAGGTGTAATATGCCTTTCGTAACAAAATATTTTTCAACATCCTCCTAAACATTTTTAAGTTGGCTGCATTCTTAATCAATGCAGGCAGATGATTGTACATCTTAAGACCTTCATATATTAGAGAGTTCTTGGTGAGAGTAGATTTTGGAATGGGCAAGGATAAGTCATTACTTGTTCTTGTCGCATAATGATGAATCTGCTGATTTTCCCTGCATCTTTTAAAAACAAGAGACACCGTTTCAATAATCAATATGCAAGGTAAAGTTAATAATTTTTGTTGAATAAACAAGGGTCTGCAGTGATCCCTGGACTTCGCACCGCACACATATCGAACAGCTCTCTTCTGTAAAATGAAAACGGAATTAAAATGGGACTGACTACAGAAACCCCAAAATGGAATGCCGTATCTTAAATGTGATTCCATCAGACAGAAATATACATTTCTTGCCATGAAATTGCCTAACTCATTGGATACCACACGAACAGCATAGCAAGCAGATGCCAACTTGGCGGTCAGGTTAAAGATGTGATCACCAAACTTTAATCTATCATCAATCCAGAGGCCAAGAAATTTTGTGGATGATTTCTTTACAATTTGATAGTCAACATCCGGGGCTGGATCAAATTTAAACGTCAATATATTGGTTTTACTGACGTTGAGACTTAAAAAGTTTGAGTTGCACCATGTCTGTACACTCTCCAAATCCTGTAGGACGACCCGCATCAAATCAGCTGCATCTCTACCCAACCACAAAATAGTAGTGTCATCGGCAAACAAGGTAAATTGGCCACGTATACCAATCGTAGCCAGATCGTTTATATACAGAAGAAAGAGCAAAGGACCCAACACTGAGCCCTGTGGAACTCCATGTTTAATATCAAGCACCCCAGATATACCATTCCGAGATCTCACCAACTGCTTCCTGCCAGATAAGTAGGAAGAAAACCAATCCAGTGCTATTCCCCTAAAACCATAACAAAAAAGCTTTCGCAGCAGTGTTGCATGATTAACACAGTCGAAAGCCTTAGAAAAGTCGCAGAACACTGCTGCAGCAATATCACCATCATTTATTCCTAAATATAGATGTTTTAAAAAATTAAATATAGCATCGGTTGTATTATTATTATCTTGAAATCCAAACTGGCATCCAAGCAAAATAGAATGACGCCCTATAAAACCAAGCATCCTTACCTTAACTAGCTTCTCAATAATCTTAGACGCGGTTGGAAGACATGAAATGGGACGAAGGTTGGTCGGATCATCGGGGTCACCTCCCTTATACAGTGGATTAACCATCGCCGTCTTCAAGCAATCAGGAAAAATGCCCTTATCGAATGACAAATTAACAACCTCTGCAAAAATGTCGAGGCAGTGATCAGGAAGGGTTTGAAAGATCCTTACCGAGACGCCATCAATGCCAGATGAATTCAGATTTTTAATAGTTTTCATTATTGCTTTAATCTCTGCAACGTCAGTATGATGAAGGTAAAAGGATTCTGCTATGGATATCTTCAGATAGGAAAGCGGGTCGACACCAGGCCCGAGATCAGATGTTAGCCTGTCAGCCACAGAGCAGTAAAAAGAGTTCAATGTATTTGGGTCCATATCAGCAGATCCCAGTGGAAAACCAGATTTTCCTCTTAATTCGTTTACAATCGACCAGTGCTCTCTAGGCTTGTTACAAGATTTATTCAACCTAGCATTGTAATGGTTCTGCTTTGCAACTTTTATAACCTGTCTGTATACACGTCTATATCTATGAAAATAACTGTGAAACCCAGGATCAGTTGTAAATTTTCTAATTGTATGTAATGATCGAAGATTGGCTGCAGAAATCCGAATTCCCGATGTTATCCACTGTTTTCTATTTTTGTTTTTTATTTTACGAATAGGAAAATTATTACTAAATATCTTAATAAGATTTTCATTAAATTTTGCCAGGGGATCAGTGTATTTTAGAATCGATGTCCAATCAAATTCATCAGCCTGGCGCCTAAACCTTCTAAAGTTAGCAGTACTATAAATTCTACCATATCTAAAGCGGTTCCTTTTAGAAGTTATGGGCAATGTAACAGTTGATATCACTACCTCATGATCAGACAGACCGGAAGGCTCAACGACAGTATCAATTGTCAATTCATGGTAAAAGTTGACGCACATGTAGTCAATGAGTGAGCTGGAAAAAGAGGTGATTCGTGTGGGTTGATTCACAAGCATAGTTAAATTAAAGGAAAGAAAAACATTTTTTAGTTGACGAGTCTCCAACGAACTTACATCACTGTAATTAATGTTCAAATCGCCCGACAAAAAAATCTTAGAGTTCAAAGGTAATGCATTTAAAAGAGACTCTAACCTCACCAAAAACTCTCTCACACAACACCCAGGAGGTCGATAAATACATAAAATAAATACATTAAATGATTTATTGTAAGCCATACAGAACTCAAACTCCCCTCAACCAGCAAATAATTAAATTTATCAACATTAATAATAGGAAATATATTTTGGAAATCACTATTAATTAAAATCATAGTGCCTCCATGAATTAAAGATTTTCGACTATATGTAGAAACAATATCATAACCCGTAATGCAACAAGGTTCATTGGGCTTTAGCCAGTGTTCAGTTAATAGTACAATATGAGGGCAATTTTTTGCCTGTAATAACACAGTTACATCATTTATTTTGTTACGAATAGACTGAATATTTAATAAAAACACAGTTATACACTTTAAGGCATCTCCTGAGTTAGTGATCTGTCTAAAAAGAATCATTACCATGTGAGTTTACTGCTAAATTATTTTGTGTTGTCAAAACTTCTACATCCAAAATTGGTAACACACTATTTACACTATTTATTCCATTTAAATGCGTGTCCAAGGCTGGTGAATGTGAGGAAACCATTTCAATTTGCCTTAAATTACAGAATGAAGTTTTACTTCGAAAATTCAGTAGGCACTCCTTCAACAGCCTGGAAAGCTTTAAAAGACCCCTCATATTTAAATACAAACTATTTCTTCTAAAATCATTTAACACAAACTTAAAAGAACTATCCACTAAAGCTATGTTTGTTGAGAAAAACATCAAGTTACTTACAGTATTTACAATTTTATCATTTATAAACAAAAGATTTTCCACACACACTCTAGATTTATAATATTCATTGACAGGTATAGTACACATAATTAGATTTGTGTGAAAACATTTATTAGCCAAGAGTGTAAAATCGTCTAAACGGATATTTGCATTATTCATACCAGCAAGAACAACCACAAAATCACGACTGGTGAACTGCTTTACATGGGCCTCCACACTTGAAATAACCTCCCTAAATCTTGCAAAAGGCTTGGCTATTACCTCTACTTTAAATTTGTCTCTGATTGTATTTTGAAGAGGGTCATACCATTTTTTCCAGAATCATCTGTTAAAATAAGTACCCTGTCAAGAGGTTTGTATGTATTTGTTAAATGAAGCACCCTGTATATTATATCACCATAAAAAGTTCTTTAAAAGGGTTTTAAAAATGCCACATATATCTAACTAACTTTATTAGTTTTGAAATTTTTGAAAATTTGATATATTGATGAAGATATTGACTTTATATTCTAGGGGCGCCCAGCCGACATCTTGAAATTTTCATCTGTCAATTTCACTCTAAAATATATTAGTTATGCAACAACTTTATGTCCAAAAGCTTAAATATTTTAAATTTGCTCGTTTAAAAAATAAAAGCGGGGAGGTAGGGACATTAAAGAAATGTATTGTATATTTACTGGCATTTAATAAATATTTATTTTCTGGTGTATACATATTACATCGTTTAAAGAATACTTTTAAAATTAATATCGAATAAATTATCGATTGTCAGTGTAATCCTAATTTTTAAGAATAACTTCTTACTCTGTCCCAGTTATATAATTTAATACAAAATTTTAAACCGTGATTAACCCGTAATATCACATCTTTTATTGCTTAACGCGATATTTCGCGGTAAAATTTTGCATATGTAACTTGGACAGAGTATAGGTACATTAATTTGATATTCAATTAAAACACTTAGAGGATTAAGTTAAATTTAACATGTAAAACTAAACGTATTGTCAAGTATTAAATAAAGTAGTAGCGATAGAATAATAATTTGTTTAGACTTACAACAAATCAATATAAAAAGCACGTTTGTTCGTTCTAAAAAACACAAAATGTTTTAGTTCCAGTATATGATTTCCTAACGATTTGATAATCGATACCGATTTATATCACGTTATTGCAAACAGTGGGTTTAATCCTACTTCGCAAATAATGTTTTAATTGTCACATATTTTAAACTCATCAATTCAAGGATAAAACATATAAATGCGCAACACTGTCCAAGTACCAATAATAAAAATAATCCATTTAGTTTTTTTAAATCGATGTATCTATGGAAAGAATGATCAACATACAAAGATTTAAGATTTCTCATCCATCGATATTTTGGCCCTCTTTCGGTTTTTGCTTCCCAATAGTTTTTAAGTCCATTAGCTAAATACCAGTTTATTCTTTTATTAAAATAATCAGTAAAAGGAGAGTTTTTGAAAAACCTATTCCACTATAAAACACATTTAAGCAGTCCGGAAGTAGTCGCATAGCCGTTTTTCCATAATTATCTAAATCATCTACAACATCTATCACTCCTCCAGGAGTTAAACTAACAAGTACACCATATTTTCCTGAGAGTAAATTTTTGTTCATACGTTCTTTGTCTGCGCTTGCATTAAAATTTTTTGCAATAGCCATACATATAGAGTCGTTAGTGTCTTTCAACCATAGTTGAACATCATCTTCTGGCTCTTCCCATTTTATGTTTTTCTTAACCATGTCTTCAAAATCCTTAAAAATGACAAAACAATTGCGTTCTATTGAAGTATATTCATGTTTAATTTATTCAAAATAAATTACTTTGAATAAAAATACCGAAAAACAGGATGGGAATAGTTAAAAAAAAGAGAAATTTAATATCATATTTTATTATATTGTGACCATATTAAGAAGAAAAGAATTTACTATCATAGTGCAAAAGAATGGTGAGTAACTACTGTATATTGTATGCTAATTTTGTTATAGAAAAAGAGTTCCGAAATACGCAAATTAAATTATTGTCACATTGGGACCAAAATACATATTATTATATTTATTTATTATTTGTTTGGGGCAAATTTAGTAATCGGAATTTCACCTCGTTCCTGACAACTGATCGAACTGAAATTTGGTACATACTTTTAATCTTGATAAAAATACAATGTATTACATTCTTTATATTTGTAAATACAAGATGGCCTCCGGTACAAAATGGTTGATTACGTATTACTTCACTACAACCTCCACATGGGTATCAAATAAAAGGGCTTAATTGGTAGAATAGAACTCACTATAAAAAAATTAAAATTTAAGATGGCCGCCGTCACAAAATGGTGAATTACGTATTTTTTCCATAACTACTTTAATATGGGTATGAAATAAAAGGGCTTGGTTGGTTAAAAAAATCTAAGATGGCCGCCGCCATAAAAATGACGAACTACGTATTTTCCACAACAACCTCAATATAAAATCGTTGGTTACCTCTGGATAGTTATAGTGAGGCAATTAAAGCGCTCAATTAAATGAGAAGTGTCAACTAACAATAAAACAAAAAGTTGAAAATAAATTATATATAATTTGTTTTTATGTTAAACGGTTTTATTGTACTAAAAGCTAAAAAATATTTCGTTAAACTCTTTCTACCGGATCGCACCCATCTTTTCATCAATCTGGGATATTGATTAAACAAATAATAAAATCGTTGGGCACTTAAAATTTCTATTATAATATTTACTTTGGATACGCTAACGGTTTTATTATTTGTCTGATCAGTAACCCAGATTAATGAGAAGATTGGTGTGATCTGGTAGCTAGGACTAACCGAAATCTTTTAAGCTTTTAGTACAATAAAACCGTTTAACATAAAAAATATATAATTTATTTAGGTTTCAAATAAAATAGTGAGTAAAGTAGGCTTACATCAAGTCATCTTTTGGAAAGACAGTAACTAACATTAACTTTTTCGAGATCAAAACTTTTTGTTGCTAGATTCCTAACATTTGACAAAGCAGAATTAGAATTTTCATGAAAAGGAAAAGGTGTATAACGCCTAATAAAAATTTAAATGAGAATCGTTAGTGGTTTTTGGCTAGTCCTAATAACATCTGCTTGCTTCATAATTTTATTTCAAGTGGATATTAGTTAATTAGGTAACTATAAACTACTTATTACTTTATGCCTATTATAAAATAATACACTAAATTTAATAGCTTACCTTAATATAATCTTGATGGAACTTTGGAAAGTTAAGGGAAACTGTTATGCTAGCAGAATGATAACTAGAAATAAGCCAACTATATATTATTATAGTGACCAAAAATTCTTTTTGTGCTTCTTGAATTTTTAAAGCTCCATTTGTAGTCTCAAAGAGATTTTCTAAGATCTTATTTGTCAGTGTAACTTTATATATAACAAGAACAAGTAAAACAGTTAGAGAAATAACTATCCAAGTGAAAGGATCAAAAGTTTGCACCATAAAAGACTCGGAAGGTAGTAAAGTCGGTTTTTGCACTAAAAAGTCAAACATACTGAAAACATAGAATAAGAGTAGTCCAATCCCTTTTGTACTAAAGTTTTTACCCATAAGTCGCATATAGCTATGTCAATTTTTCTACGATATAGAAGGTTATGGATGATGCCATTATTATTTTCTCTTACATTTTTATTTTGGTAAGTTTTTATAGGCTGATAGTCTATTGGCCACTGTTTGGTAAACTCCTTGAAAAGATTAAACTCAGTACCACTAATATGATTTCCTTTAACTTCAACAAACGGAGGACAATTAAACATGCTAGCAATTATTCTTCTTCCAGTTTTTTAAGGAACTTAGTCGGATCCCACTTCTGAGGTCTTATGGTACCATTATTTTCAGTAATATATTCAGTTACATTTTCAAGAGCATAAGTGACTTTTAACATATTTTGTTTTAAGCGTTGTAAAATAACTAAATCTAACCCTCTCTCGTATATTTCTTTTAAGTCAGAGAAAGTAAATGTAAAATTGATTTTTGGTGCGAAAAACAATATCCTTTGTGAGGCAACAAAAACTTGACAAGTTTTTTTATTTTTTCAACTGTTGAACATATGATATACGCATTACAATTAGTTGTTATATTATTTAATAGGTTTATATTTAAGATTGGAATGCTGCTTTTAATAATATATTTTATTGCGCAGTTACATTCGGCGTGGTAGCACACTTGGCACTGGTAAGTACAACTTTGTTTTATGGCTTTTTTTAATAGGCTATTAACATTACAACTCACTTCAGCTAGACAAAGTATGAGTAGAATAATATGCATTCTACTTACATACATTGCCTTAGGACTATACTACTGTTTTTTAATAAATATAAATGACTAAAGTTAAAATTAAGCGGCCAATATACAACTTTGTCATTAAAAAATAATTATTCAGGGCAAATGTTTTATTTGTTGACATTACCAAGGAACAAAGTTTTTTTATCATTCAATAAATAAAACTGTAATTACAGACTAAGTGCTGGAAAACGTTTCTTTTAAGAATTGGTAAAAGCCGAATATTTATATAACCATATAATTAAAGGAAATAATTTGTTGTAGTCTACTAGTTTGGTTTTTTAATGTATAGAGTGTAAAATTATTTTTAGCCATTCAATTTTCTTGTACTAATGGATAAATATCAGGACGGAGAATTTTTTAACTGTGCAGATTAGTTGTATTTTTGAGTTATATTTAACTAACTTAACTTTAACCTTTAAAAATACCAATATACAGCGCAGCGTGTCCATAAGTTCGCACCATATGGAAAACTTTTCTATTATTAATTTGACGAAAAACAGTTATTCTTTATGAAAAGTTTTGCATGGTCTAAAACCTAAAATGCAATTATCAGGTATTAATTTTTTGCAGTTGTATACGAGGAATGTCCAAAAATATGAATTTTGCTTAAAAGTCAACTACCTTTATTTTTCATAATATTGAAAATATTTATATAGAAAAGATGTGTGGAATTAAAAATAACGGTAATTGTCTAGAGAGTTGCTACAAAATTTGCAAAATGGGGGTTTTTAAGGTGCTGATCACGAATCTAAAAGATTTTTTAGAAAATGTTGTAAACTATACTTGGTTTTACTATATTCCGCCTTCTTTTTGCACTAAATTCTTGATATAACACTAAATTGGAACGCAACATTTTATGAATGTTTAAAAACTTCTTTTTAGTTATTTTACACGTTTATTTCATTAAATTCCACTCCTTAAAGGCTGCAACCATGCATATACCTATGTGTATAAATGGTTGAATACATGACTACTTCATTTGAGCAAAGCTTTTATATCAATAAAGAAAGGCATAAAATAAATAAAAAACATGTTTTAAAAGGGTTTTTGATGTTAAATGAAATATTGTGTGCCAATTTAGTGTTCATTAGAAATTTAGTGCAAAAGAAGGGGAATATAGCAAAAATAAGAATAGTTTGAATTTCGACTTTGATGACGAATATCTCAAGATCAAAATGTTTCAAAAAAAATCAGATTCGTGATAATCGCCCCAAAAAACCCCTGTATACCAAATTTCATTAAAATCGGAGCCGCAACTTTCTAGACAATTACCAAAATGACATTTAAATATGCAAATTTGTTCACTTTTAAGGAACCACTTTTTCTTAATTTTTTTATGTGTTAGGGGTTAGGGGTAAAAATTGAAGTTTGTACAATGGTGCATACTTATTGCAAAATATAATATGTAAAGGAAGTTTAAGAACTCACAACACAGCAAAAGCCACAGAAATGCTCGTTATCGCAGAAAAAGTAATAGAAAAAGTTCCTTCTTTAAATGAACCAATTTGCATATTTGAAAGGTATTTTTAATAATAAAAATTATTTCCTTATAAAAATTGTCGATATTATGAAAAATAAGGGTACTTTCCTCTTGAGCAAAATTCAGAAGTTTTGACATACCTCTTATACCACCGCAAAAAATTTATATCTAATTGCATTTAAGGATTTAGACTTTGCAGAACTTTTTGTAAATAATACCTTTTTTTCCATAAAATTAATAATGCGAACTTAAGTAGACACGCTTTTTTAGAGTTTATTTAACTGCAAAAGTCAGCATTGTACAATAGCGTTAATTTTAAGGTTCTTTTTTGAATGCGTAAAGATGTGATAAAAACTCTGATTTTCAAACTTTTTTCGATTTTGTATATTTACGGGTGCACATATTAAAACTAAAATTCACAAAAAGAATCAGTATAGCCTAAAGGTAACTTTCATATAAAAACTAAAATTTAAATAATGTTTTTAATATAACTAAAGTAAGTTAATTATTTAAACAACTAATAAAAAACGCTAATACCGCAACTTCTTTCGAATCGGTTTAAAACAAACGTTTTACAATTTTTTTAGTTACTCGCACGCGATTTTCTACTTAAGGTATAGAACTTTCTGATGAAAAGGGTGTAAAATTTCTCTTTTGTTTGCTTTTTTTCTATTATCTGCAATTTAAAATGAGTGAAAAATTTTCTCTTTGGTTGAAAATCGGGCCCCTAGAGGGGAAAGGCGTATCACTTTACCGAATAAGTTAAAGCCATAAATAAACCACATTTAGATATGTTGTAGCTAAAAGTATTTTTGGGATTTTTACGATCTCGCGCAGTAAACAAATCCGGACGTCTACAAACATGCGTACTTAAAAACCATAGCAGAATACAATACTGGCTGACCGTGCTCTCCGTATACGGTCTTTAGCTAAGGACCGTGCTCTTTGTACTCCGAACGAAAAACCCAGACACGGCGTTAATAAATTCTTCCCGTTAATGCGGGCATTCTGTTCAGCGCCCGCGCGTCAACTCTCGGTAATGAATGTTACCCAAGTGCACAAACACATGTTTTTTAATCATGAAAAGTAACTTTTGTTTCGCGCAGGTAATAATATTGCCAATCCATCCAGATCAGTAGTTTAAGCGACGTAGTAAAAGTAAAAGTATTTACCTGAAAATGGCTGAAAATTAAAATTAAAATGTTGTGCTTTTAAATAAATAAACCCAATGAAATCTCAAAAAGCATCTTCTATTCAAGCTCTTAGACTATTTTATATACTTTAATAACAAAAAAACAAAACAAAAAAAGGGCAGTTAAATTTAAACTCGGATTTATTTTTTTATACATAGATATGGGTGTTGTTTTACATGCTTTACATGTTATTAAAAAGTGTAAAATTTTTCATGTTTAATACATGAAAGCTCCTAATAACTAATTTCCGTTCTAAAATAGCCCACATTAACCAAACAAACAGAAAGGGCTGATAATCTGTAAGGGCTATAAAATTATTGTAGTAAATAACAATGTTCAAGTACGAAAACCTGCAATTTTAAAGATGTGTGAGAAAACTGTCCTTCTTTTTTAGGGTGGCGCACCACAAACGCCTCGGTCTCTGGTACAAAAGCGGTGTTATTTTTAAAAATACTTTTTTATAGGCCTATGAGGGAGTGTAAGAAGCATAATTTAAAATTATAGGGAATTATACAGGGTAATTAAAAAAAAGAACCATATGAAACATGATTTTTTAAATGGAATATCCTGTATATTAGTAATTTAGGATTTTTGAAAAATTCTTGACAAAAACAAAATTTTAACAGGGTGTACGGAAAGTGGTAGAGTGAGCCAAAATAATGTTAGTACTTTATATAAAAAAGTTCTATCGCGCTTCGTTAGAAAGATATTGACCTTCAAAGATAATATAAAAAAACTTATTTTAATTATAACTTTGGAACTATTGCTACAGTACCAATAATATTTGAGCAACTAAATATCCTTGTACTAGTTTTTTTAATAGGTAAATGGCTATTCAGTAAGTCAAGATTATACAGAATGAGACAAGATTTTCTTTTATTTTATGTATGCAGTTTTGACACAGGTGACAAATTTGACATTTTGCTTTGACCGTTTTATTTCTTCATCTTTTTTCTACAAAAAAGGTGTACCGTTTTAAATCGATATCTTGAACCGTTTTTCATAAAATAGGCTTTTAAATCCACAAATACCAATATTTTGTATGTAATAAAAAATCAAATTTTTGAGAAAATCATTAAAATTTGACAAAATTATTAAAAATTGTGTTGAGCCTCTTTAACTTTCTAATACAGATAAGGATTGTTTTTATAGTTTTACCTATTCAAATTTGTTCTAGCCTTAAAACTTTAAATCGCGCTATACCATTGGATTTGAAAAAATATATATTTAAGTGTTTGATATTTTACTATTTTTATCAAAGTCTGAGCAATACAGAGTTGTGTAACCGTTAAACCATAAGGTGAATTCTAAATAAAATTGGCTTTGGAATTTAGGTATTAACATATCAGGACCTTATTAGAAAAATGTAAGTCAGTGATGCTAAGGGGGTTTTGTTAAGTTTGCTTGGTTAAATAAAGTTATTTATTAACTTAAAATGTAGGGTAAAACTATTTTTTTAAATTTCTAAAAATACAGATCCGTATTATCATTAAACTCCAATGTATGATACATCATTCAATTTGTATTAAAGTCGACTTTTATATTTTAATATTAAATTATCAGGACCGTATTTAAAAAAATAAAGTTGTCCTTCGAAAACAAAACGTCGCATTTAAAACAAAATATCACCATTGGATAGAGTAGAAAAAGTAGCAATGAAAAATGTAATTTATTTTTAAATCTGATTTTAAATAGGACCAGAAAAAATAAAATAAATTTCTATTTTTTTGTTTTTTTTTTTCCGAATATTTCCGGAAATACTTGAAATTTTAAAGGTCTTTAAACAGCATATAATTGGACCCATAAATTCTTAACTTTGTTCTCAGTTAACCAATTTTGTATCTTTTGCTATTTCCAACACTTTGTAGAAATGCCCTACTTATAAAATCTTATGAAATTAAATTAATTATTTGTTAAATAGTTTTTTTCTTTTAACAAAGAAAATATAACTGACAGAAATTAATACACGTTTTTAGCTTAATACTTTTTTGGTATTTTTGTTAACTGCTTCATTTAATGATTTATTCATTACGTTGTTAAATTTGTTTATTTATTACGGATATATGCAATACATTCGTCAAAATGATAGTTGAAGTTAATTTATTAAACAATTTAAACTTTGCTTTTTGTTTTTAGAAACGAACAGATAAAACAGTACTTAAAGATAATAGGTTCCATTTTTTCAAGTTACTTGTATAACTAATAAATGTATAAGCTCTTATTGCTATTCACAGTACATAGGGTGGTTACAAAGGTATAAGCATGTCTAAAAGTTATATATCTTGTATAGCTTTCTTGTTACTTTACACCTTTGGTGTGAAATGTAATGAATTTTTTTAATAAAAATGGTAATAAATGAAAATTTTAAGGATCAACACCATGTGTGTTACCATGATGAATATGACTGTTTTAAAGATATTGTTTACAGTGGATATCCACTTAAAACCATAGGCCTAATACAAAATATAACAACTCAGTGTGATGGATATGTTATGTGCTCTACTTTAAAAAATCTTTTGGAAATTGCCAATTTTCTGCAACCTCATAAAAGAATACTGTTTTTTGAAGCAAACATAAACTATAAAATTTCTTCTGCGGATTTAAAAAATATATACGAACGAGGGCTAAATTTAGTCATTTTACAACTGTTAACTTCAGATAAGATGAAAGTCTTTTACGCTCTTGACAACACAACTGAATTTATTTCCGAAAATAACGTTACACTTAAAAATCAGAAGTGGGATCCTAAAAAGTTTTTTAAAAAACTGGAAGACGAATTATTGCAAGAACCTTCAACTGTCCTCCGTATGTTGAAGTGGAAGGAGATAGAATTAGCAGTACTGAATTTAGTCTTCTAAAGGAATTTACAAAAGACTGGCCAATAGACTATGTGCCCCTGAGGCCCACTAACAAAAAAATAAGAGACGATTCTTATGGTATCGTTCTTAATCAACTTAAAAAGAAAAAAATTGATATCGTTTTTGCGGTATTTGGCAAAATCGTTTATTGGAAGGGGGACATGACTTCTCATTTCCTATTTTTAGGATGTGTCTAACATTTTTGGTACCGAAACCAAGGATGTTGCCTGGGGCTACTTTTTTGTTTCATCCCTTTAATAATTCCACTTGGTTATTAATTTCTGTTATTGTTTTGCTTTTTATCGTCATTTATAAAGTAATTATACAAACAAATTCAAATATTAATAAAATATTCATAGAAATAGATAGAGATTTAAAGTATTTAAGATATCATCAAAGATTTTTCTGGATAGTAGTCCTATTGTTTGGTTGGCTTATTTCAACTTACCATTCTGCTGGAATGACCCTTTCTTTAAATTTTCCGAGGTTTTTCCAGGATTTTGTAAAGGTAAGTAAGTTAACAAGTTTTGATTCTTGTTTAGTTGCGCGTTAAGTGGCCACTGGTCCATGTAGCAGGAGTTAAAAAATTTAAAGCATTGGACAAAAGGCCTTAATAAAATTGTTGTGTTACATCTCACTGATTAAAGCTTCATGTTTGCATAGTCAGTGGCGGCGCCAGGAGTGGGCGCACGCCCAACCTAAATTGCTCTCGCTGCCAATTGAAGGCAAAAAGTCAGGTTCAAAAACCATTCCATTTTTATAAATCTTTAGTCAACTCATATTTAGGTTATCTGAATCATGGAATTCTAATAAATTATCTATGGTCGCAATCCTAAAACTTACCAGTTTGTTGCGCTATGTCATTAAGAACGAATTTTAGTGTAAAATTTAAAAATAAAATAAAATATTCTAATAAGATGTTAAAAAATTACTCCTCATCTATGTGTATTTAAAATTTTAATAACATTTATGTCATTTATTAACAAATTATAATATATATCACTAAAAGTGGTAGAAAGATAGGTAATTTTTTGGTTTACTCCAGCCTACTAAGCAAACAATTTAAATTAAAATCCGTTTGTTTTATCACAAAAATGCAAGAAACCCAATATTCGAAATTTTCTAGGGCTATTATGCTGGTGTAGCTTAAGTTTTAAAAATTGATCTTATAAATAAAATTTTATTTAGCAACAGGCTTCACCCCCATTAATACCCCCTCTGGTAGAATATTCTTTAATAAACCGATTTTTGTCAGTATTACATTGGGCTTGTACCTTTTTTAGGACATACAACTTTTTAACTGATAGGGATGTGTAAATTTTCGTAAGATTTGATGCAAAAATGTAGCCACAGTTTAAAATAAACGATATTTTAACCCAATTTGCGATAGCTGTAGGTTGAAAGGAGTTTTTGTTTTCAGTTTATGGGACCCTAGAAATGAGCTTCTAGAATATTTATACTATATATAATAACACTATTGCACTGCACATTTAGCTAAATTTTCCTGCCGGACAGGGCCGGAGTTAGAGATGTAAAGGCCCCGGGGCAATAAGCCTGTGGGGGTCTCCTTTAACTACAAGTGATTGGAATTTTGTTCCTCAGGTGCTCATCAATAAATAAATTATGCAATTCTGTTTCCAAAAAAAAATTGAAGAGCAAAAAACAGTCCTTATCAATAAATGTCAACCCTTTCTTCACTTTTTCTAAAGGTGAAGACCCATAAATTCGTTGTGGATTGTAGAGGGCCCTAATTTGTGGAGACCCCGGGGCAGTAGCCCCGCCTGCCCCCTCCTTTAATCCAGCCCTGCTGCCGGATATCGCCAACTCAAAAAACCGGCGCCGCCACTGTGCATAGTAAAGGCTCTACCGTGCCAACTTAAAGAATAGACATATACTCCATTTCAGAAAGTTCTGAGATGTTCGTTAAATAAACAAAATTTAAAAATACTTTTTTTTCGACTTTAAATGCTTATAACATTGTAAGTATTAGTCTTAGAGAAAAATGGTAAAGGCAAAAAAATTCTTATAATTTTTCTACAGTATGAAATTGGTGACAATGT
The DNA here is from genome assembly GCA_014170235.1 of Listronotus bonariensis. NCBI lineage: Eukaryota > Metazoa > Arthropoda > Insecta > Coleoptera > Curculionidae > Listronotus > Listronotus bonariensis. Next base: position 38,329 of record JACEGR010000033.1, read on the forward strand.
ATCACAATCTTATATCTTGACAACTAACTGACTGATTGTCAATTTTGACATATGTATTAAAAAAGCGCCTTTCAAAACATAAATTTTATATAATATGATCCAAAATTTATTTACAAAAAAAAGTTTAAAATCTTAATATAAGGTTTGCATATTGCATATGCAATAGGATTGAACTGTTTTGAAAAGATTGCCATGGAAATATTGTTTATTTGACAAACATCAAATAGTGATTTAACTGAAGTTTACTGTTGGAAAATTTGTGTTACAATGGCAAATTGGTCAAACAATCAACGGATCTTTGCTGTAGAATTGTTTATTCTGAGGCAGTCCATTGTGCCAATTCCGAGAAACTTTCGACGTAAATTTAATTTGCCAGTGCGTGCTAAGGTTCCAACAGGAATGCAATTTTAAGATGGGTAAGAAATTGTTTTCTACTTGTCCCCAAACATTTCCCCAACTTAAAAAATTCGTGAAGAGATACATTCGATAACCATGAACGTAGATTTATTGACGCGTACTATGCGCCATTTCTACTCCAATATGCCAATATGCAGCAGTGCATTGAAGAAGGCGGTGGTCATCTTAAGAATGTAATTATTGCAAACTGAAAGTGTTTCAATTAATTTTCAGAATTATATTTTTAGTTTTAGTAACAAAAAGTCGAAATATATTTTTTGTACCTTCACAGTGGCCCATTAAAAACGTTCAATCCTATTGCCGGACCTTGTATATTTAGTACGTGAAAAAAATCATATTCCTTGGTTCTGTGTTTTGAACTATTCACTTTTTTCCTGATAAAATTGAATTAACAAATTCTTGTGCTGTAACAATTACAGTGGCGTGGATAAATTGATTTTCTGGGGGAAAGAGGTAATGGAATGTACAAAGTATATTTAAGCGTCATTTTGTATGGAAAAATCCAAAATCGATTAAAAAAGATCCTTACTTTAAAAATACAATAATGACTTTTTCTTTAGTAAAACATGTTGTAAAGTCCGCGCGTTTAGTATAAAAAGGCCACCGACGTCATCATTATCTACGCGAAATCTTCTGTAACTCTCTTTCAATTGCGGTTTCGAGAGCTTCGTATCGTTACCTAAGAAGTAGGCATTTTAAAGATTTGATTTCAAAAAATAAATAACATTTTAAATACGGTATGAGGGAATAAGAGGAGATTTTGCGCAGAAAATGATGACGTCGATGGCCTCTTTACTAAACGCGTGGACCCTACTATGCATGCAACAACCAAAAACAAGGACAAAGGTCCCCAATTTACAAACGCTGTTTCACAAACTTTACGTGTAAGAACCCTAATAATACTTTTCAACATTTCTGGGGAGGAGGTAATTAGGTACCCGCCTTAACCCTCTTATCTACGCCAGTGAATAATTGAATCGATATGTGAAATTTAAAAACAATTAAAGTGCAAAAAATATACTTTTTTTCTCTTTTTTAAGTTTATGTTTATTTAACAAAAATGCCAGACCTTTTTTAGAAATGTCTTAGTTCTTGTTCTATACAGGGTTTTCATTTATATTTTGCCACCTACTTTTAACGATACCAAGAAGGATAGAAAAAAGTGTCCTATATAAAAGTTTCATATATTTTTATTAATTATCTTTTCAAGCATAAACAAGAAACAAATGAATATTCAAAACTCAAAAAAATAAAGAAGTAAACTTTTTTAGATGGGACGTCCAGTATATATGATCACCATTAAAAAGGTCTTTTAAATAGTTTTACAATCTGGATATAATTTTTATTACAACTACAGTCTCACTTTACTGCCGCAGGTAGGTGTTATGAAAATTATATCTACTATTTTTCAGATTGAACTGATCATATTTCGAAAACTGTTAAAAATATATATGTCAAATGTAGTATATTTGTTAATCTTTTTAAAATACCTTTTTAATGGTGACATAATTTACAGGGTGTTTCATTTAGAAAAGGTTTATCTCTTTATTTTTCTAAGTTTTTGATGTTTCCAAAAGATAGTAGATGAAAAAGTTTAAAACTTTTATACAGGACGTTTTTTCTATCCTTATTGGTTATAATTAAAAGTAGGTGGCAAAATAGAAATAAAAACCCTGTACCTACAATGATAATTAACTTAAAAGTTAGAAAAAAACTTCTTTCGTTAAAGTTTTATAGCTGTGTATCTATTATCTTTTGAGCATGACAACAAGAACAAATGAACTTTAAAAGTAAAGAAAAATAAAGAGGTATTTTTTAAATAAAACACCCTGTATATTATCATCATTAAACAGGTCTTTTTAAACAGCTTTTAAAACAAAAACTTCATTTGATATATCCATCTTTAATAGTTTTGGAAATATGACCGCTTAAATCAGAAAAGTAGTGCGTACATACCGAGTGGTTCTCACAGGTGGTTCCCCCTATAACTTTTTTACTTTTAAGGATAGAAAAATGGAATTTGGTATATAGTTATTTGATATATTTGTGGATTTATTTATTCACCTGTTTCCCGGAAATGACTGGTACTTTAAAATTTTAAATGATACCACTAGTAAATGTTATCTTATTTTGATAGAATATGACATTCTAAATACAATGAGACCTTACATGTCAGTTTTAACACTTCTGCTGTCAAATATTTAGATTTTTAAATGCCATTCTAGAGTTTCACCAGGGATGTAATTAGGGAGGCTTAGCCCTTCCAATACGGCTATAAGCATCCCCCAAAATTATTGGGCATTTAAAAGGTATTAGTGTTTTTCGGAAAATACAGTCTATAAACTGGGGCGTAAGCCCCCTAAACACTACTGGCAGTTGCGTCACTGAGTGCCATGATTAGGCCTAAACCGTTTATGGAAAAATAAAATTAATCGTCTTATGTTTATTTCGCGAAGTCAAAGTTTGCAAAATTATATTTATGGCCATAACTTTTTTTTCAAATGGATTAAGGATATCTTTTAAGCATATCACAAAAAACATGTTATTTATATAACCAAAGCAAAATTTCATTTTTCTACCACCTGTGTTTTAGTTATTTATCTAAAAAATATGTAATAAGGCTTTGTCAGAGGCTATGTGCTGTCGAAGAGGTTTGTTTACTTTATCATTTTTTGTGTACTTGGCGGTATCGCTTTCAAAATGAAATTAATATGGTCTTAAATATACTTTAAGTACTTTATTTTAATATTAAAAAAATGAAGTAACTTTTTTAATGGATCACCCTGTATATTATATCACCTATTAAAAGATCTTTTAAAGAGCATTAAAAAAACACAATTATCTTATACAGTATGTCCACGGATGGACTTTAAAATAGGACACATGGATCAAAAATTTAAATGTTAAAGAAAGCCTTCTTTAAAAAAAAATAATTTACGTTGGGAAATTTGTTTTGTTTTGGTTAGTAGCTTCAAAAATTTAAAAATGTACAAATAGACAGGGAAAAACTTCCTTTATTTTTAATAATTTAGCAAAATGTCAAATAAAAAGGTTGTTAGAATTAAATGAGAATCAAATATCTGAAATTTCATATAAAACAAACAAAAAAACATTTTTTGGAATCATATTATTTTAATCATGTTTTACACCTTTTCTACGTAATTTACCTATTTTTACACTTTTATATTTAAATATATTTGAAAAAACTTTAACATGAATTATTGTGTTGCATTAAAACTAGGTAAATTACGTAAAAAGATGTAAAACATGATTTTAAAAATACCTATGACACTTAAAAATTTGTTTTTATGTAAAATTTCAGATATGGGATCCCAATTTAATCCTAAAAACCTTTTTATTAATCATTGTGCTAAATTATTAAAAATTAAGGTGGTTTTGAGTTGGTCTATTTCACATTTTTGTAGTTTTTGGAGTTTTGTTTTTTTAAGAAACAAAAGCAGTTGCCATACACAACTTTCTTAAACATTTAAAATTTTGGCCCATTTGTTCTATTCAAAAGTCCATCCGTGGACATACTGTATATAATAAATGTGGTATTTTTAAACTTTTTAAAATACCTTTTAATAGGTGATATATTATACAGAGTAATCCATTTAAAAAAGGTAACCCCTCCATTTTTTAAAATTTTTTGATGTTCATTTGTTTCTTTCGTTATGGTCAAAAGATAGATAAAAAGCTATTAAATTTTCATACAATAAGTTTTTTTTTAATTGAGATTTTCGGCGGCCGAACAGCGGTTTTAAAAGTTGCCGAAAATCTAATTTATTACCTATTACCGACGGTTTTTACCCATTCTATCGGTAGATGCCGTCGTCCGGCGGCTATGCTTATAAGAACTAATGAAAACCGCTGAATAATAGTTAACTTAAACTTAATAATTATTTATTTTGCTGTGCCGTAGGCGTTTATTTTTTTTTGGTTTATTGTTAAATATTATAATTTTTATTAATCAATAAACAAAAATAAAACTGGGAGACAACGTTTGACACCTACAAAGATTTTGTCGAAGCTTTTAATAGGTATTCAAAAGAAGAATGTGTATTTAAAAAAAAGGTGGGACCAGGATTATTTTACTAAAGCGAAAAAAGTTGATCGTTTTATAGAACCAAAACTAAAGTATTACCAACTAAAGTATCTATGTATTAAGTTGAAAGAATCTTAAAATTTGCAGGAAACGAAAAAACAGGTTGCAAGGTTTTCGCCGATGATAGTACCCTTCACTTCAGTTTTCAAGTTCCTAAACCCATCTCTAAACCTAATTTGGAAAGCGAACGCAGAGCGATGTAGATATCTTTTTCACAGGACCTTAATTTAATATTGGATTAGGGCGGCAAAAATCTCGTCGATTTTAATGCATCCAAAACACAATCATGTTCCTTGTCGCAAAAAGAGTAATTAAATACTGATTCTTTACTTATAAGCGGCCAAGTTTTGCAGTGCAGTGCAGACACCTTCAATTTTGTGGGCTTTACATTTAAGAATAACCTTAACTCGCATAAACACATTGTATCTATAGCCAAGGCAGCTTTAAAAAAGCTTGGATTTCTCTCGAGCCAAAGAGTATTTTCCTCTTCTAATTTATATATTTTGTATGGGTCCCAAATCCAACCTCTCTTGGAATATTGTTCTGTTATCTGAGGCATAGCGTTCCCCACAACCCTTAGCGTTATTGATTCCGTTTAAAGAAGAGCTGTAAACAAACTTCTCCTAACCCCGCCTAAAACACCAACGGTACGTTAGTATTCAGGCTTTTAGCCTTCGTGGATTATCCACTGATAAAAAAGGGTAAAGAAGATTGTATTTTATTAAATAAAGGCACACCATTGTCTAAGAAGAAAAAAATGTTATATATTGTATACCTTTTTATCGGTGGGGGAAGGGGCTATAGAATTTTAAATGTGTCAAAAAAAAGTGTTATTATTTTGGCTTGTGGAAATCGTTCGGATTGTATAGGAATACAGGTTGTTTCACAACTTATCAGTAGGTGGTAGAGGAGCTTTCCTCGCCTGAGGCAGTACTACCCCACTTACTCTTTAAAGGACCCACTAAAATTATGTAAAAATGATGGCGACACACCCGGAAGTAAATTATATAATATAAAATATATGTGGGCTTAACACCAATATTAACTCCGTTTACCATCACCTTCAGCACAAAATAACTACCTACGCTAGTATCTTCTTTGCTTTCAGTCATCTAAGCCCCACATACTGTTTCTAACGGAGATTCAAATAAGTTCTAGAACTTCAACCAGCTTTTTCCACGCTACGAACTTTTTCGTCTTTTCGCTCACATGGCGGTGTATGTGCTTACGTTCGCAACTATCTGGCTTGTGCTCGAGTTTCCAATTTTGAATCGGGTAGGCCCGATGTCCTTTGGCTCAAACTGTCCCTCAGGTCTTCTACTAAATTCACTGTTGTTTGTATCGGTCCCCATTTGACAATTCCTATGTCGAATTCTTTGACTTTCCTTCAACAAAGATCAACAGTATCATTTCCCAGTTTTCAATGGCCGAAATAATTGTGCTTGGTGATTTCAATTTTCATAATAAGGACTGGCTAAGCTCTTCAAAAACTGAGCCTCAAGGCAGAGCTGCCGAGATCTTCGCAGTCCGTAACTCTCTTACCAACTTTATTATGGCACCCACCTATTTTCCTAGAGTTCCGAATTATAGTTCAAACCCCTTAGATCTCTTTCTTACCTCCAGCCCTGAACTCTACGAAGCCTCTGTTACTGCCCCCTAGGTCCCTCAGATCATGGCTCGATTACTCTGCACATCCTAAGGTAAATAAATGCATGCAACCACGCATCGTCTGGCACTACATTCAGCCGACTGGGATGGCCTTAGGGATTTCTTTGCCACATACTTTTGGGGCACCATCTGCTTCTCTTTTCACGATCCTTCCAAAATCTGTAAGCAATTGACCAATTTAATTCTATTGGGCATTCCAACCTATGTACCTCACACCAAGAAAATCAGCAAACCCTCTAATAATAAATCTTGGTTTCCTAAAATATGTGACAAACTAGACTTCTAAAAATTCAAGCTCACAAAAAGGTTTTACAGAATCCAGTCCGAAGTCCAGAAAATCGACAAGCTAGTATTAAAGCAAGAAACCACTACCATAAAACAATCTCAGAAGTCAATGACTCCTTTGATAATTGTATAAAAAACAAAGTCCTTTGTTGCTCAAATAACAACAAAGCCTTTTGGTCCCTTTTCAAAAACATAGGTAGAAATTTCTGTACCAGTTCTTTTCACCACTAACTTTGGAAGATGAAATCATTTCTACATTTATAGGAAAGGCCGAACTATTTACCAAACAATTTACTTTCAATTCACACCTTCACCCACCTGGCAATCATCCAATATTCCACCAGTTCCCCATAAAATGCCCAATATTATTTTTAGGGTAAAACACATTAAGCGTATCCTTTCTTCTCTTAACACCAAGAAATCGTCTGGGCTGGATGGCATACAGCAATCTTTTTAAAAAAATGTGCTCATAAATTGCACCTATTTTAAGTCGACTCTTTCGAATTTCTTATGACACATTCTTATTTTTGTTTCATTTTTGTGAATTTGTCAATAAAAAATATAATATATAACAATAAAACTACAAGTAAACTAAACGCTTACGGCACCGCAAAATAAATAATTATTAAGGTTAGGTTAACTACATTGACGTACTATCCTTTACTGTAAAGGATTATACGCAATTGGTTAACTATTATTCATCGGTTTTTATTAGTTTTTACAAGCATAGTCGCTGGCCAGCGACATGTACCGATAAAATAAGTAAAAACCGCCGGTAATAACAAATTTATTTAGATTTTTGACGGCTTTCAAATCCGTAAATATAATAAAATTGATCAATGCCGTCGTCAATGGTCGTTTAGCCATTACCATTAAAAATATATATAAAAAAAATATATTATAAACTAATTTATGGTATATTTGTTGTTTTTAAGGACTTTGATGATATGATTAAGTATGGTATTAAATGGGAGGAACCATCCAACGATATTTATCTTTGGTTGAAGGGCTCCAATGACTCCATGTCAATTGCTTTAGCAAATAATTGGAATTTCAATGCAGATAAAGCACTAATGAAAAAAGGATAGATTCTGGAAAATACGGTTTATTTGTTTGTGAGACATTTCATGGAATTATAGATGGTGACGACGTTTTAAGTGACCATGGTAAATTAAATATGCGAATACTCTCAGAATGTTTGGGTGTATTCTACAGTGCAATGGGCTTGCAAAAGAACTCGCCATTTACTTCTTATATAAATAAAAAAATTGTATGGTATGTTAATAATGGACTTTTAAATCACTGGGCGTCAGAGATTAAAAGGTGTCCAAAGTATCAATGGATGAAGAACATTAAATCATTATATGTTACCCAGCATATTTATATTAATTTGGAAAAATTGACGGGAACATTTTATTTGTTACTATTTGGATACGTCTGCAGTGTTTTCTGTTTCGTTTTAGAAATTTTGAGTCTAAGATATTATAAAATTAGAAATTTATTTGATGATTAACATAAATCCATGCTTTATTATTTTAGTAGAGTCACTGAAGCTGTAAAACTGGCAATTGCCGAAAGTTCTCAGTAACAGCTCCAATTTTGTTTAAACTCAGAAACCTCTTAGAGAGGGAAAATATTCATATCTATTTTTCAAACATTATATATGTTATTTATATAGGATGTCGATTAAGTTTTCCAAGAAACTTTCAAGAGTGATTCTTCAACAAAATATATGAAAAAAAGCTCTATAACCTTTTTGTCAATACAGATACTTTTGTCATGGTAGTCATGTTAAGAGTCCTTTGTTTGCTTTACCAATCATTGAGTAGTATGATGCTAACATGTAGGTTATATAACCCTAGGGTTATTTAACCGTAACTATAAGTTTACCAATCACAAAAATATTTCTGAAAATAGGCAGTTTTGGGGTTATTAATCGTAATCAAAATTTTTTTACTTAATAAATTATTGTTTATTACACATTACCTTACATAATTATCGTAAAAACATCCGTTTACTGTCAGAAATTGGCCAAAAATCATTTTAAAGTCTTCTAGATATCTATGAGATAACCTGCTTGTTCATTTTTTTTCTGTCAAATATAACATGCTGCTTTAGGTAAGCGGTTATATTTGACGAAAGAAAATTAACATGCGAGTTATATTATAGACATCTAGACGACTTTTTCCAATTTCTATCAGATTTCGAACTCGTCTAGTTTTTTACAAAGAAAAGGCAGTTACCGGATGTTTTTACTTGTAATACTTCTAATGCTAAATTTATTTCCGGAATTTTTTCAAGGCCAATTTGTGGCCAGTAAAAAAATTTCACACCATGATTCTTTTAAATAATATTCTTTTAAATTTATTGTTTATAACTTTGAAACGAGCTTTAAAATTTTACCCTGAAATAAATATTTTCCAATTTACCAATTGTAGTTGCAAATATATGTAATTTTAGAGCTTATCATTGTTTATTTTTTATATTATATATCAGGTATATTTATATTACTACAGTTGATAAAAACAGTTTATTTTAATTTTTTTAGACCCATACCTTGCTTTCGTTTGCTCTTCACTTATGTCTAGTATTTCAGTCTTATGATATTATTTTACTAACTGTAGTTGTATAAAATTGTCATTTAACGTCTTAAAACCTTAAATTAGTTTATATTATGTTATGTCTGAAATACTACAACTGGTACAAAATAACATTTTCCTTACATATGTATGTGAATGACAAACATGACGTTAAAACAAATTCAATGATTATGTCAAAAAATTCCACTATAATTCGGTCCAGGGTACCCCAGGCAGGAGAAAAAAATCCGATAAATATTTGTGTTGTCATGGTAATGCAACCAAAATTACACATTTGATTGGTCAAAAAACAATGGTGAGGAATTTTCCTGATAATTATTTAGGGTAAGTAATTTAATGTGTAATATAATATAAATTTATTAAGTAAGAAATATTCTGCTTATGATTTATAAACCCAAAACTGCTTATTTTCGGAAATATTTTTGTGATTGGCAAGCGCATGGTTACGGTTTAATAACCCTAGGGTTATATAATCTACATGTTAGCATCATACCACTCATTATTTACTGTAAAAATTAGCAATGTTGAATGACCATGCCAAGAAATGTTTTGTATTTATTTACGAGAAAAAAATAGGAGAATAAAATTGTTTAAAACTAAATAGAAATTTAATAATAGACATTTATGAAATAAGTGTATAAAGTGATACTTTTTTTTATGAATGGGAAGTTTGACAGACCGAGCCTTCAGACGAGTGCGGCAATCCCATGAGTAAAAAAGACACGTTATGCATGTGTTACATACAGTATTTTTCCACGACCGTAAAAAAATTCCCAAAATACTATTTGACTATTTTTTTCAAAATGTGTGACCATGGTAAATTAAATATGCGAATACTCTCAGAATGTTTGGGTGTATTCTACATGCGGCCCATGTCTCTTAAAACCAAATATAGCCGCAACGGAGAACAGCTTATCATAATGTTGAGTAATCAAAACACAGCCCGACCGATAAATAGAAAGACGATGACACATTTAGTTTTTATTTATGAATACCTTAAAGAAATAATAATATCCTTTTAGAACTGATAGAGGGAAGATCGAACGTTAGCTTAGTCTTATTAAAACCTATGCATTCTTTAATTAAAATTTAAGTAGTGTAGAAGAGATATTTAATATAAGTTTTGTGTTTAATCTGTTTTTGACTTTGAAACTGGCACTCTGCCCACATACAGTGCAATGGGCTTGCAAAAGAACTCGCCATTTACTTCTTATATTAATAAAAAAATTGTATGGTATGTTAATAATAGACTTAAATCACTGGGCGTCAGAGATTAAAAGGTGTCCAAAGTATCAATGGATGAAGAACATTAAATCATTATATGTTACCCAGCATATTTATATTAATTTGAAAAATTGACGGGAACATTTTATTTGTTACTATTTGGTACGTCTGCAGTGTTTTCTGTTTCGTTTTAGAAATTTTAAGTCTAAGATATTATAAAATTAAAAATAGTGTGTGTGTGTGTGTCACTATTCATTTTCACCATTCAATTGTTGTTCGTATATTCCCATACCGAGCAATATTCGGCAATTACACCGCATATGTGTATATTGTCGTGCTCGCCATTTATCAAATATCTACCGAGTTGCTCGTTGAATGCCAAATAATCGCTATTTGCCAAATAACCGCATGTCTGTGTCCGGCTTAATATTAGTAAAATTGTGTTGTGGGTTTTTCAGGAAATAATCTAGCTGTATACCACTCGAAATACAAATTAAAATGGATTAAACTACCCAAATATTTTTTAAAGATTGGCTTGGCAAATAGTTTCATGGACAACAATTTAAAAAAAGTCCGATCACTTCGCGGTCTCGAGTTATTGTTTTAAAAATAAAAACTCTCAAATATATAAATATTTTTCGTCATACGTTAAAATTCCCATAACAGGTGTGCAATTATCGAAAAGTTACTGCGGTAATTTTGCAAAAATTCCACTACTGAAATAGGAAATTGCATAGTTGGTGCTTACTTTGTTGACAAAATGGTTTTTTAATATCACCTAACGTCAAAAAAGATATATTCTGACAATTAACTTCATATGAAGTATTCAGTGACAGCAGACAAAAAAAAAGATTCTTGCACAAAATTTTTGACAAAAAGTTTCGATTTGGGGAAGAACCATTCACTGTAAAGGATAAAAGGTCATTGGGAAGAAGATATCCTTAAAATATTAATTTCTTTCTGTTTATTAAAATGTTTAAAATTACTTGATTTAAGTTTTAAATGAATTCGAGAAATATTCAAATAAATTACACTCGTGCATCAAAACAATCAGACAATCTTTTCATTCAACGTGATTTTTTAAATTGCTATCGTTGGTTTTCATATGTTACATTACAAACTCTTACATTAAAAAACACGTTTTATTCAAAAATAATCCGTAATTTTGATACACTTGTGCAATTACCCCCGAGAAGTCTTTACTGGCTCGACTATTTTTATATCAAAAATACGTTCTTAAATATTTGTTTTGAATTTGAAAACACCCTGTATAATTGATTTGAACCGTCCAAAAAAGACTGCCTTGCCACTTACTACTTAAGTTGTGACTAGTGTAGGTTTTAGAAGCAAGATGATTTTACCGACTTATTTGCCAACACAAGCGGCAAGTTACTTCTTTTGGGTGGAACAAATTGTGTGAGTAACTGATAATGCTATTGTGTAACAAGTTAAAAATATTTTTTCTCCAAACTTTAATAAACATAAACATTTAGGGACACTCTTTAAGGTCTGGCCACACATAACTGCACCGAGGCTGCACCGAGCCCGGATTAACAATGATGGAGGAAAGTGAGGAAGATTAATTTGGAAAGATTTAAAAGCAATTTTTATTCCTTCAAAAATATAAAAAAACATTTTTGTTGAGTCTAGTGTTTTAAGTATGTATATCTCCTTGTTTAACTTGTCTCTGTTCCTCTTTATCTTAACTTTGAGTCTAGTATAGTTAAACAGTGTTACCTTATTTGTAAAGGGTTATTTTACGATTAGGTATAATTTGAAGCATAGCATTACAGACTCATATTACTGATTTTTTTTTAATACAAAACTTTTTGCCCAAGGATTTCGTAAACTATGTTTACGAAATCGAATATTTCCTTTAAATTGTGCTACCCAAGACATTTATTTTTTGTCGTTGACCTTGATTATACAAATGTTTAAAGTTGGCTCCACATTTAGTTCATTCTAAAAGTAATATCGCAAAGTACACAAAAAATGATAAAGTAAACAAACCTTTTCATTTTTTGTGTACTTTGCGGCATAGCTTTCAGAATGATTTAAATCTGGTTCCATCTATACGATATTTATAATTCATTATCATCAATTTTAGGCCAGAACCAATTCTAAAACGGTATTTACCAATCGGTTATGTTGACGTTTAAACAATGTATTATACATCAAAGTTGTCACAAATTGTTACCGCGGTTATAATTGGTTGAACGCCTAAAATTGCTAAATGTAAGGAGTTGCTGCAAGACAGTTCATAGAACTTTTTACTTTTGTTCAAAAAATATTATGTTAGAAACTTCCCATATTTTGTTGAGTAACCTAGTAACCATGAGTAGTGTATTCATTAAAGCTGCATTGGAAGAAGAAGAATAACACAGCCACACAACTGTGCTCGGTTTGACCCCATGAGATTAGGGTCAAGGTCATTTAAAGGTCAAATAATTCAAATTCATCGATAATAGACCACAATCGTGGTATATTTATGTTTTTAAAATCGCTGAATTTAAATCCGGGGTCAGTTTGACCCTAACAGGCCATAGTCAAGGTCATTTTAAGGTCAGCTACCCAAAAAACTTTAAAATATCATGATTGTGATCTATTTTCGATAACTTCTTATGATTTGACCTTGATATGATCTTATTTCAACCTGATGGTGTCAATTTTACTACGGATTCGGATTCAGCGACCACCAAAACATAAAAATACCATGATTGTGGTCTGTTTTTCGACACATTTTATTGATTTGACCTTGATAAACCCTTTACCTTGACCTAATGGGGTCAAGAGGCCTAGAGGTCGATTTAATTTAGGATTCTAACAACAAAAAGATATTAAGATTGTGATCTACTTTCGATGAACTTTAATGATTTGACCTTGAAATGACTTGATCATGTTCTGATGGGGTCAAATTTACCCCAGATTCGAACTCAGTGACAAAAAATACTTATTTGTCGTCTATTTTTAATTAATTTTGATGATTTGACCTTAAAATGACCTATACCGACCCGACCCCAAATTCGAATCCAGCGATCCCAAAAACATAAAGAAACTATGGTCTGTCTTTCAGAGCTGAAAATTTTCTGTTTGTGTAGCAGTGTATTTTTGCTAACATATTTTTAAAAGTTAGTACTTATTACAATAGTAAAAAACAAGGTAAAAAGTTACAAGTTTAATATTAAATTGCCCCGCATCCCCCTACATTTCACCAGGGAGACGCACGGCTGTGAGCTCGTTGCGGTTATGAGTGGCCCGACCTTAATAAATAAAAGTTTTATCTTATTATAGTACTTTTTATGTAATATTTCTTGCACATTTGAACAAACTGTAGCTTGCTTGTCTGGATTTCTGGCTTTGCTGCAAGGCAATCGCCATAAACAAACTGTTAATAAAACGAGTATGCACTATTCAATAAAAGGATAGAAAAAGACACAACCACACAACACAAATAAATGGAAAAACAAAATACTTTTATGCAAATATATTACGTGTGAGTTAGACCAATTAGTTTTTTTTGCTAATTTAATTTCTGACCGATTGGCATTTTTTTGCTAATTTAATTTCTGACCGATTGGCACTAGCAAACTTTCAAAAATGTCTTCAATACAATTGGCACGACTGGCCGTCGACGTTTCTATACTAAACATTTCTCTTTCTAACCATCTGAAGCATGCACTTTTTTTTATTTTGATGCAGTTTGCATTGCCGTATAAACCCATAAGGTCAATTTTCAAAATGCGAATGAGAAAATTAGCTCGATTCTGTATTAAAGGAGGTTTTGCATAGCATTAGACTTATGGTTGTATTTAGGTATTAATTGCCTATATGTTTTGGTTTTAAAAAAATGTTTTCAAATATGATAAAGTGTTAAAATAAGTAATGTTCAATATCGCTTCATTAATACTATTTGATACTGATAATTATAATTATACACAACACAAAAAAATATAAACTATAGTTGCAATAAAATATATAAATAATTTACTTACCATAATAAGTGAACTGATTTTTATAAATTTCTTAGTTGGTTTAAAAGTGTATAAAATGCAATAAACTAAATAAATAAAAGTATGACCTAAAATTCCTTCTTTCTGAGATAAAAGGTGATAAAGTTTTAAGAAAAAAATGTTTTTTTTTAACATAATTTCCTAACACTCCAAATATTTCCATAAAATTTGGTACACTTTTTTCACCATTCCATTACAATTTTTTAGCGTAAAAGTTTTTTTTACTTTTTACCAGTAGCGTTCGTTGTATTGATTTTTTCAGAAAAAAATAGTGCGTCACTACGTTTTCTTAGAATTAATATTATACTACAGCTACAGTGCCATATTGTAGCTTATAAATTCTAACGAATAAATTTTATTAGAAAAAATGCTTGGACATTTAATTTGAATTTTCGTGATAGATTTCTATTATATATTTTTCAAAAAAAAATTAGTATGCCACTGCTTCTTCTGGAAATTAATATTATTTTTAAAACACTTTTTATTTGGAGTTAGTTTGGTCTTTTGATATTTTTCGTACGACAAACGATTTTTGTTTAAAGAAGCAAAAGCCATTTTCATGTATGGCAAATTCGCTAAAATCTGATATGGTATGGTTACAAATCTTGTTAGAAAGCCACGGGAAAAAAATAAAAACTGTTTCAGCAAAAATGTAATGTAATGGTAAAAAGAAGTGTACCAAATTTTGTGAAAATATCTAAAGTCGTAGAAAAGGCACATTTTCTGATAACCTTAACACCCTGTATTTCGGACGAAGCATTTTCGGTCATAAATTTATTAGACAAATTTCCTTAAATTCTATACAGTGTTAAAGAGAAAGTACCAACTTAAACATCACCCTGTATAAAAAGTGACCCGATGTGATCCACATGTGATTTTAAAATCGCCAATTTTGCTCCCGACTTCTAAAAGGTTGGGAAACCTTGAATTAAACCAAAGGTTACCTTTAATTGCATTTAATTGATGGGTACCTTATATAACAATTACCAGCGTGCGTATAAGCGTATAACAGCTAATATGCGTGTATAGGATTTATTTGCAGTGAGATTATAAAGTTTTTAAATATATACAAACATTAACTTACACCCAGAAATTTTCTTTTCCCTTATATTTGAAATGTGACTCATATCCACTGACCACGAAAAAAAAACACAATTTAAACCACAATAAAACTCACCAACTGCGTCTAAGACAAGAGTTGAATAAATAACTAATCTGAGTTACTTGCTAATCGAACCAGCAATATTGGTTTAATGAAAAATAATTACCTTTTGATGTTATTCGTTATAAACAATTCATAGATTCGGCTTGCGGTCGATGAAAACTCGAACAAATTGGGAGTGGATTATTGTTTTAGTTTTGGTAAAAATTGATTTAATAAAAGTGGTTAATAGTTTTATTTTGCCAGGTTACTACGCACTCCCTAGTAGTTTTTTTTTATAATAACAGTTATTTATTAGATAAGTAAGTTATATCACATATAAGCACATATAAGTCACGCAAGAAAAGTTTAACTCTCGAACCTGAAGGGCGAGATTTTCTTAAGTGACTTTTATAAAAATGATTTATAATAAAAGCCGAAAATAATTTTAAAACGTCATCTATATATATTTTCTTGTAAAGCAAGTTGTGGTTGTATATTTTTTTGTAACAACGGGTTTGTTTAAGGCCTCGGGCACGATATCCAGCGTCAGCGCCGAGCGGTTGATTAAAAAGCGGCGTTTAGACGATCAATAATACTTTCAATATTGTGAAATATTGACATTATTATTGACCATGTGAACGACGTATTGAAGTACTCACGCCTTGTATTGAAGAATGACCAAAAATTCCATCAATACCGAGGATACTGTCAGTAATATTAAAGATCTAAACAAAAATATATTTCAATCCTTCAGTATTCAGCCATTACGCCTTAGTAAAAATACACAGAATATTAATTTGGATTTTTAGCAGTGCAAAAGCAGAAATGGAATTAGACAATGAAGTGGACAGTGAAAGTATTCCGGCTACCAATAGCAAAGACGTAAGCAACGATATTTTAAGAAAATTAATAGGGCAGTTGGAATGTTCACCGGAGTTGTGGGATAGTAGTGATCCTTCGTATATGAAAAACAACATGAGGTTAAGAGCACTAAAAAATTAGTAAAAACATTTAAAGAAATTAAGAGTGACCCCACGATTGAGGATGTAAGAAGAAAAATTAATTCCTTTAAATCCTGATAACTTCTTCCGGTTGCTAAATATCTTAGGGATACTGCTAGTCTTTTATGTGCAAAAATAAATTGTCTTATTACGGTGTCTTGTTTTTAATAGACGGTTCAACCATTTCCAGTAATTGGTTAAATAATTTCTCGGACATTCTAAAATAATTATGGTAGTCGTTTGCGTATTTAATTTTATTTCGTCTATAAGATTCACATGACTGTAACTATGTCTCTTTTATAACGAATCTTTTATCCACATACGTATTTTCCTTGCCTTTTTTTCGACTGAAAATGCTAATACAATTGCTAAACATTTATCCATAATTCAGTGAAACGACGAAGTTCGACTTTCTTTTATGTACTGATAAAAATACTTTAAAAACATATTGACCATGTAAACGCCGCAAAAATATTGATGTAGTTCTTCAATACTTAACATCAATAATTATTGAAAGTTTTATTGATCGTCTTAACGCCGCTAAAAAAACAAGTTTTTTCTCGCATAAAAGTCCAAGACAGCGCTCTCACATTTTCCGCTCAACGCTGGCCGCTGACGCTGACGATTAGTATCGTGTCGAAAGTCTAAGTCACTAGTAAGCTGAGGATAGCGTCGAGGGATATAATGTGCTCGGTAGATTTTTTTACTGCTAACATTAATTTCCTACTTCTAGTTGATAATCAAGTTTAGGGCCGGGTTTAGAGATGTGGGGGCCCCAGGGTAATGAGCCTGTAAGGGCCCCCTGAAAATATAAGTGAATGGATTTGGTGGGGGCATAATTTGTGGAAGCCCCGGGCCAGTACCGCGCCTACCCCTCCCCCTTTAATCTGGCCCTGATTAAGTTACCAAAGTTTCTGTCAATATCTTTAAAATTATAGAATTGTTTATCTTACACCTTATATTCTTCGGCGCTTCATGTCTTAGGGCATATAAAAATGCTCGGTAACTAATAGCTCACTTCTCACCCTAGATATAAAATATACTAGAATTGTTCTCATTATTTACCTAGGTGTTTTTTTATTATCTATGGAATTCTTCTTATTATTTACCAAGGGTGAGAAATAATAATTCTCGTTAAAGGGGATGAACTAAATAATAGCAATGCCTGGGCCAGCAATGTAATGGACATCCGGTATTTTCTCGAAAACTACTGAACTGATTTAAAAAAGCAAAAACTGTTAAATAATCAACAATTTAAAACTCTTTTAAGATAAGGTATTACTTCCTCTCCTTTCCCATTTGAACTTCTTGTCGTTTGTGTAAGTGGGAGGAAGGGAAAACTTTAAACAAGTGAATTTTGACACAAAAATGTGTCCCCCTAAAAATAAAAATTACCGTGATCGAGGATTTTACAAATAACATAATTCTGGAAAACATGTTTTGGTTAACCAAAACTTTGACATTTAATGTCAAAGTTTTTCAGATTTTCAGAATATCCCAAAAAAACAGAAAAATAGTGAATTTTAAAACCTAAATAATAGTAAGTTTTTATTTTTAATATTTTTATTACATTTATCTTGACAACGGTGGCAGATTTGCCACCGAAACGTCGATTTTTAATTATCTTTTTACTTGTTTAATATTTTTTGGTTTTTTAGTACTTTCAATTTTATTTTGGCGTGTACCCAAATAAATACCATCTATTAAATGAATCCGCCAAACTACAGAACATATCTTCAATTCATGTATGTAATTTTAACATTTTCGACTTTTTAAGAGTTTGAAAGTGTCACTTCCCTGACTTTTCCCTTATAACTCAAGTTGGTTTTATAAACGTTAATAAAACATTCAAGTAGATTTTGGGTAACGTACGATAAACGTTCTTAAACGTTCGTGAATGTTATTTAAACGTTTTTCAAAAGTATTGTGTCGGCAAAAACAACGTTCTAAACGTTTCTTATAGTTTCCAAAACGTTCTAAGAACGGGTTTTTAATTTTTTTAGGACGTTTTAAAAATTTTATCATAGTATGTTTTTGTACGTTTACTAAACGTTTTTATAGTACCTAAAACGTTCTAGGAACAGGTTTAAAAGTTTTTGGGGCGTTTTAAGAATGTTGTTATATGTTATATTGTTAAATTTATACAGACAAACAACAATAAAATAAAATAAGAATATCCAATTAGAATTCACAGATTGAACACATAACCTTTATTTGGAACTTCTAATTGGTTATTCTTATTTTATTTTTATGTTATTTATCTGTATAAATTTAGCTGATCTTTATGTATTTATGTGAATGAAAACTAAATTAAATAAAAATTAGGAAAAAATTGCTGTAAATAAAATAGTATACAAACATCGGTGAAAAGTTTCATTACTGTCTAAAAATGTTTCACCTCGGTGCCCCGCGTCTTTGAAAACCATCCTTTTCTCTTGACAGTAATGAAACACTTTACACCATGGTTTGTTATGTACTATGGTTTATAAACAAGAATATTATAAATTTTTTAACAAGTGCATAGAGTGATTTTTTTAAGAATGGAAGTTTGACATCACGAGCGGTTAGGCGTGTGCGGCAATCCCATGATTAAAAAAAACAATTTATGCATGTGATGCATATACTATATTTTTATACGACCGTATAAAAATTTCCCAAATTACCATTTTATACATATTGTATTTATTTTTACCTACTTATTAATTAATTTTATTTTTTATAGTACGGCCATTATGAAATCATGGCCTCCTTTTTTAAAGATATAAGTATAATTTTCATAATAATTTTATTATGCACTTATGTAATGAGAAATATTTAAAAAATTACCTACATGTTTTTCTTTTTTTTAGAAATAATACCAAAAGAGTATAAACTCTCTTTCATTTCCTGAGTCATCCAAATACATTATTACTATATTAATTTTCGATAATTTTTATTAAATTTGTTCACAAAGTGTAGTAACTAATTTTAAATAAAGTGGCACATATAAGAAATAATGGCGAAATAAAAAAAAATCCGGGATACAGATGGTCATGCGAAACTGTCACATTTGTATAAAAAGTCAATGTATTTTGTAATACACACATCCATATTTACGCGCTAACATTCACTTTTATACAAATGTGACCGTCAGTAAATCTACGATTTCCTAGGAGTGTCGGTCAACGAAAACCAACGCGATTTACGTTTGCCCAAATTAAATTTAGACTTTGAAATGAAACCATATTCAAGTGAATATTTCATTTTGGCGAACGTAAATCGCGTCGGTTCGACCGACCGAAAGTCTTAGTTAGGAAACCGTGGCTTAAGTTGCATGACCGTCTGTACCCTGGTAAAGCTACGGTTTCCTAGGACTGTCGGTCGGCGGAAACCAACGCGATTTACGTTCGCCATATCAGATGTTCACTTAAATGTGCTTTCATTCAAAAGTGTATACATATTTCAATTGGCCGAACGTAAATCGCGTTCGTTTCCGCCGACCGACAGTCCTAGCTTCCGTAGCTTAAAGTTAACCTTATAGTAGGAGAGTTAGTGAACCCTTCGAGTAACGTGAGGCCTGTAAGGCTAGACATTTTTATAGTAATGAGTCATAGCATGCTAAGAACGAAAATCATCACCTGGCAAGCATCACATTTGCACATCATCACCCTGAATATTTTTGAAAGTTACTAAGTTCCCAGCCCCCTAGGCCCCTCCAAGTTCAATGGCTAGTTGGTCCTAGGAGTACAAATACTGGCCAGGCGAAATGAAAGGCGTATACACTGCATATCTTTAATGTCCTTCCCTGTTATTATTTTTTACTTTTTGTACTTTTAAAATTACCCAAATACCTAATTTGATTGGCCATAATTTCAAAACTAATAAAGTAAGATATATCTAATGTGGTGTTTTCTTAAAGGTATTAAAAGATCTTCTTAACGGTGATAATATAAAGGGTAGAAAAAAAGTAAATATTTTTTTTTAACGAGGCACCCTGTATAATATAATATTATTAAAAAGATCTTAAAAAGAGGTTTAAGAAAATACCACATTAGGTACATCTAACTTTATTAGTTTTGGAAATATGACCCCACCAAATCAGGTATTTAGGTAATTTTTAAAATACCATCATTTTGTATTAGGTGAAGTGTGAAGGTTGTAAAGACATTTTGCACCTCTTATTTTGCAATTCCGTTGTGGTTAAAGTTATTCTGAGTCTGCGCAGTATCGCAAACATGATCCGTTATCGTTATTAACCATACCGGACTCGTTTAATTACGGATGAATACCGAAGAGCTTATCGTTATCGTTATCGTTATTGTTAAACTGCGTGGTTGTCGGATTGTAGAATTTTTATTATCAATTATTTAAGAAGGTTGACATTTTAATGCCGTATTAATTAAAATATCATTGATACATAGGCTCTAATTAGCGAAAATCCATAGCAGTAAGAAAAATAAAATAGTGTAAAGAAATTAAAACGGACTTGCATTTTTAAGGATGTTTTAAATCAGTAATCTATTTACATGTTACAATCTGGCACACTTGCTTTTTATTCTACTACCAAACCTAACCTTACTTTTTGTGTTTTGCTTATACTTTATTGTTACATCTAATTTGAAAAACAAAATCAAGAGAATTATTTGCATATATTTAAATATCAATATATAACTTATGGAGAATAAAAGTAAGTACTGATTTTTCGTAAACTTTAAAATCTGTGACCACAGGTAAAAATAAGGTTATAGTGTCAAGAAAGCGCAGACGCAAGATAAATTTATTCGAAGAGGCTGCAAAATCTCTGTCTAAAACTGCTGCTGTAATCGTTATGTTTAATAACGATAACCATAAGGAGGCCAAAAACGTCTGTTATTCATGATTTTTTCGAAAATTTTGTTTTTTGAGAAAAAAATATTTTCAAACTCATTTTGTTTTTGTAGTGAAATCGGTAATTGTAAAAAACTTAATTTTTTATGACCTTTTGTTACTTTGCGTTCTTTTTTTGTGTTCCCATATGGGAACATTATGGAGGGAATCTACAGTCATATAATTTTATATATAAAAAAACGTGGCTGATATAATATTTATTTTCCGAATAATGTATACAACATGTATTGAATAAAATATTCCTTAGGTTTAAATCGTGTGAAAAGTAAAAAAACAATTTTTGTTGGAATTACAACATAAATGCACTTTACATTTTGAACACTTGACTCTAGATTTGCCTGTGCACCGTGGAAACTTGCACCTCTCCCTTTCAATAGTCCAGATCGGCCAGTGTTCTAATCCATCATGCTGAATGTTTCTACATGGAGTTGGTTCTTGACATTTTCTTTTGGGTAAAGGAGAGTCATTGCTTGGCCGTCCCCTTTTATTTCTACTTCCAACTCCCCTATTGCAAAGTTGCATAGCAAGTTCCGTCTTGAAAGTTAGAAGAGGAATGATCTGGTCTTGTTGAGCCGTTTGTACTTTTATTTTTTTATCAAGAATCCAAGCATTAACTACAGCTACATCAATAAGATGATAAAATATCCTGTGATACCATTTTTTACTTTTTACTTTGATTGGATATAGGCCTAGTAAAGAATCTTGTAAATCCACGCCTCCCATATGCTTGTTATAAATCTTTACAATGTCAGGACAGTCTATTTCTTTTCTGCAATTTTCAGATTTGAAAAATCGCTTTGCCTTGGTGACTGGTTCAGTTCCACAATATGTCGATAGCAAAGTCACAATCTTATTATCAAACCACTGAACACCATGTAGGTCGGTACCGGCAAGAACTGAAGATTTTTCATGAATAGCACCTCTACCCAGGGTTTTCATTTCCTTCTCTGTTTTTGGTTGAAAATTCTTCAGCCGATTGTGTCTTACGGTAGCTACTGAAAGAATTTTTTATCACACAAATAAGCTGCAAGTGGTAAAGAGGAAAAATAATTGTCATAGTATACTTTGTGGTTCATATTAGAGGGAATATCACGACATAATCGAATAATAACATTACTTGCGGCACCAAAGTTTGGTTCATCAGCTAGCATAACTGTATCATCTGCTCCAAAAAGCTCAAAATTATAGGACATACCTGAAACACCAGATAGAACCCACATTTTGTAACCCCACTTGTGAGGTTTTTAGGGTTGTAAGTCTTCATGTTTGCAATTCTTCCTTTGAAAGGAATAATTTGCTCATCACAAGATAGCTTTTCTTCCATCGGAAGCTTCTTACACGCATTTCTGATTTCATTTATAAGTGGCACAATTTTATCGGCTTTCTTATTTATTTCAGAATTGTCAGTGAAATGAATATTGCTTTTCAATCTCTCAAATCTATTTATGCTCATTACATCTGCGATTTGAGCAGTACGTGTGTGTGGTGACCAGTGCCTTCTAGTGGTAGGTTGTTTTATCAAAGACGTCCATATTAGAATGCCTACAAATCTCTGCAGTTCATCAATACTAGTGGTTAACGGCTTATTTGG
This sequence comes from Listronotus bonariensis, assembly GCA_014170235.1. Lineage (NCBI taxonomy): Eukaryota > Metazoa > Arthropoda > Insecta > Coleoptera > Curculionidae > Listronotus > Listronotus bonariensis. The sequence continues at coordinate 61,240 of JACEGR010000033.1, forward strand.
GTTTTTTTGTACACTGTAAATGCAACTTTGGCGAGCAGCATAATCAAAAAACTCTTCGGAGATAAAAAATGAGAATAGTTTATAGGGTGTATTCAGCTCTAAAATATTTTGAGGCAAAATATCACTTCCGGAATATTTTGAATCTTCATCGTCTCTCATGGTTCTTGTTTCTTTCCAACTAAGGCTTTCAAGGGATTTATATTTTTGATTCTTCTGAATCACGCTCAAGGGTACATAATCTTCTGGATCATATTCTTCATCAGAACTACTCGTATCCGAATCCTCTTGTCTTGATTGCAAAACCTCGTGCAACTCGTCATCAGACAGCTCCGAATCTTCACTATCGCTAGGTATTGGTCTTACTTTGTCAACAACTGGATTTGTTTGACGGCCGTAAAACTGTTTCAAGCTCAGTGGTTGAAAAAGATCTGGGTCCATTCTGAAAGATAAAACAAAATATTGTGCTCTAAAACTCGATGTTTTTCTACGGATGATATATAATATGCCACTTCTCTAACCGAGAAACACCATATGTGTCACTCGTTTCATTTGCGAGAAACTTCCGCGCTTATGAAAAATATGCCGTTTTTCTCAATTGCTGTACAATATAATATTCTTACTTATATACATATTGTTCCCATACGGGAAAGAATACAGAAATTAAGCAATGTTCTTTATTCTCATAATGTTCCCAAACGGGAACAATAACAGAAAGGATGTTTTTATACGATTTTATTGCAATATGAAATAGTTTACATGAAAAAACATTCTAAAAACATCATTCCAATTAAAAACTTATAACATAAGGCCCTCAAGTACTCACATGTCTGTAAATCGTCGTCAATAAAACAGAGCAGCAAGTGGTTGCATCAACTTTCTATACCATCTGATTGTGACATAAAAAGAAGCAGAACTAGCGACATCTAGGGACTATACACCATAGTAACATGCTAATGATGATTTTAGTAAGAGTTCCAGGTGTAGAAACTTAAGGTATAGCATTTTTTCGCTTGGTAATGAATAAAATTTAAAAAGTTCCCATTTGGGAACTTAAGAGGTGCAAAATGTCTCTATTGACTTTATTTTCTAGGCTTATAAAGTACTCGTCATGTGCTTTAAAATGATGTGGCATAAGACCCCCTTCCATTTAACTTTTTTCCAAGATGATGCCATCTTGAAATTTTCATCTGTCAATTTTATTCTAAAATATAGTACTCATGCATCAATTTTATATCCGAAAGTTTAATTTTTTTAAATTGATCCGTAAAAAAATAAAATAATAAAAATAAAGACATGCACTGTATACCACACCTTTATTTCGCCTGGCAGGTACTTGTGCTTATCGAAAACACCTGTCAATTTTTTTAAACCTTGGACTATATCCTAAAAATTTCAAGCTTATAGCGCCAAGTTATTTTTATTACTTTTTTTAATTTTCAAAAATATACAGGATGTTAATGTGCAGGGCTAATGCTTGTCGATTGGCGTACTTAGAATGCTATGACTCATCACTCTACTAATTTCCAGGCAAAACGTTACTCAAAGGGTTCACTAGCTCTGGGACTATTACCTTCAGTTCAGTTATGCCCATTTCCACCAACTTTTAGAGGGTTCCTAACGCTAGGTAGAGAATACCTTACATTAAGTTACCTCAAGTTATTTTCTACCTAGCGTTAAGGAACCCCTAAAAAGTTGGTGAAAACGGGCATTAATGTCGCGTTTGCTGTTACGTTGCATAAATTCATATTTAAATAAATAAATGACATGGGCATGGAGCAGAACCACTAATTTAAAGTGTAAAAAAGCGTCAAAAAGTTAAAAAAAGTTTCGTTTTTTACCACTTTATATAGTGTATAACCATTAAAAAAACAGCTCCCGCACTCTTTAACTCGATAGAGAAGAAAATTCTTTTCTATGCAATGTAAATCAAATCTGACAATTTCAGGAAATTTCTTTTCTATCGACTTACATAGTAATTGGGGCAGAATTTTTTTAAGAGTAGTGGAAAAATAGTTATTTATTATACAAGAGAAAATGTTCTAGATTTTAACCCAAGGTTGTGTTGACTCCCGACTCGAAGCGGAGTGTATAATACACTATTTTTTTTGTGATGCGAAAAACGACGACTTATTATTGAAAAATTTTTTCATTAAAAAAGATTGTCACTTCAGAGTAAAAAGCGTGGGGTGCTTAATATATTAAATGTTATAATTATTATATTTGCCAATATCTATGAGGGAAAAGTTATGAAAAATAGTAAAATGCACCCCACGCTTTTACTCTGAAGTGACAATCTTTTTTTTAATGAAAAATTATTTTCTAATTTTTAGTTCGGTTGCATATAAAAGCGTGTTTTTTTAGTTTTTTTAAACTATTATTTATTTTTCATTTTTTAGTTCGATATGCATGTATGTATGTATGTATGTATGTAAAAATGCTCCAGTTTATTCACTAAAAAATTCCTTCGCCATTTTGTCAAGAGTAGCTAATAAAAGCGTGTTTTCTTTAAAGTTCCTGAGAAAAGTTTGGGATGTTGCCAAAAGATGGCAACACAGGTGTTGTTTTTATAATATAAAGGAATTTTTTTATCCTGGCGATCCTAACCAGGATAACGGGATACTGTTTGCAGATTATTGCATTGTCATGGGTCCTTGATACGTGTGCAAAGTTTCAAAGAAATCGAATAGCTGGAAGTTGGTAAAAATTAGGCTCAAAGATTCCGTTACATAGATAGATAGATAGATAGATGGATAGTTACAACCCAAGTTAATAAAAGCGTGTTAAAAACATAATATTTAACTCAGAAAATTAATCATGCAAAATTTAAAGATTCAAACTGGTCGACTGGTATATTTGAAACACAATTAGACCTTGCATTACTACGGAAACCCTTAAAATTATCTGCCAATGTAACTTTGTAATTTGACGGATTGAAATTAAAAAGTTAAAACGAAAAGCGTCCGTTTTGTAATTAGTTGAAATATTATAAAGTTAAAAAAATATCTGACTGGATTCCTAAAAAGGAAAATGTCAGTTCTGTATAATAAATTATTCTGAAATTATATATTTTCCTTTACTTACGTGTATGTTTGTCCGGGAAAAAAGTAATAGTATGAAAAGTTAAATTTTAGTGCCTGATAACAGAGATACAATGCAATTTTTTTCCGTCACGAAAAATAGTAATTTATGTAACAAGTGCATAAAGTGATACTTTTTTACGATTGGGTAGTTTGACAGCACGAGTCGTTAGGCGAGTGCGGCAATCCCATGAGTAAAAAAGTCACTTTATGCATAAGTTACATACTATATTTTTTCTACGGCCGTATAAAAATTTTCCAAATTAGCAGTTTATACATGTTATATTTATTTAAACCCATTAATTTTAATTTTTGCGGCACAGCCATTATATTGCAACAAAAAATCATAGCCTTCTTATTTTTTAAAAGACAATTACTCTCTTTATAAGTATGATTTAATTTTAATAAATTCTATGTATGTACTTACATTTTGTAGAAATAATACTAAAATAGTATAAATTCCTTTTCAATTTCCTAGTCATCCAAATTCATAATTATCATTAATTTTCAATAATTTCTATTAAATTTATTTGTAAACTGTAAAATTTTTAAACTAGTGACACATGAACTAAAAGAAATAATGATGAAATCCAAGGTAACTTGATTGTTTGGTTCAGGTGATGTCGCGTTTACTGTTAGATTGCATAAATTAATATTTACGTTTATTGAAGTAGGCATTGAAACAAAACACTAATTAAAAGTGTGAAAAAATACTTTGAAGCGTTAAAAAAGTTACTTTTTTACACTTTATGTAGTGTTCTAAAATGAAGTACTTTATCTTCATGTTAACGATTAAAAACTGCATTTTTTTAACGGTCGTGAAAAAAGTAATTTTCAATGACTTATGCCAATGATTTAACAAAAACATAAACAAAGTAATTGTCAGTCAATATGACAGAAGTTTCATATTTCGGTAAAAAAATGTCAAAGGGGTTTCAAAGTTTTTATATCCAAAATGTTCTCAACGTCTTTGGAAAACCTCAAAAATTAAAAATACCGTAGACTACAAGATATTTTTTGACAAATTTACTGATGTATATCGACTTGATGACGAAGATGCGTTTAAGAAAAGGGGTCAAGCTTTTGAAAATGAATACATTAGAAGAGTCACAAATGATTTAATAAAACAGTTAAAAAAGAAAATTGAGGAGGAGAAGAAGGGAAAAATTAAAGAAGTGTTAGAGCGACAGAAGGGGCATTTAGAAAAAGAACTAGAAAATCTTAAAGAGGATGAAAAAAGTGATAGTAAAAAATAATGTTAAAAATTGATTTTAAAATTTTTATACAAACAGCCATAAATCCATAACTTTATTTTATTTAAATATTTAATTATATTATAAAGTACCTATTTAAAATAAAATATTTGTGTTCATAATTATAATCCTAAAAGTAATAGGTAGGAAAAAAGTTGTGTTAAAATGAACGACTCATTCTGTAATGGCGACTTGTAATTTATCTAAAAGTGAAGGATCAACATACAAAAGCAAAAAAATATAATTTATCATAAAAACAGTGTGTGTCCCAGGATAGGTGTTACAAAAGGACAAATGGTTCAAAAATGTTGGAATTTTTAGACGTCCTTCTAGGGAAAGTGGTCGCATGGTTCAAAACCAATAAATACAATATTTTATTTTGAACGGTAATATACAGGGCGAGTTTTAATAAAGAATATAAAAAAATAACCAAGTTTAAGTACCTTTATTCTATAAAATATAATAAAATTGTATATTGTCCCAAAGCTAGTGAACCCTTCGAGTAACGTTTTGCATGTAAGGCTAGAAATTTGTATAGGGATAAGTAGTAGCATGCTAAGTACGACAATCATCACGTGGCAAGCATTAGCCCTGGACATCATCACCCTGTATATTTTTGAAAGTTAAAAAAATAAAAAAATTGGCCCTGTAAGCTTAAAATTTTTTAGGATCTAGTTTATTTATAGTAAAGTTTGAAAACAAAATTGAAAGGCGTTTTCGATTACCACAAGTACCTCCCAGGCGAACTGAAAGGTGTGGTATACAGTGCATAACTTTAACATCTTCCCCTTTTATTTTTTACAGAATAATTTAAAATAGTTAAACTTCGGGATAAGGCATAAATACTATATTTTAGAGTAAAATTAACAGATGACCATTTTAGGATGATGGCTGGACGCCATCTTGGAAAAAACTTAAATGGAAAGGAGGGACTTGTATCACATAATTTTAGAACTTCCGACAAGTACTTTATAACCCTTAAATATAATGTCAATACCTTTACCTAATACAAAATGGCGGTACTTTAAAAATTACCTAAATACCTGATTTGGGTGGCCATATTTCCAAAACTAATACTAGCGTAATATTTTCTTAAAGTTCTTTTTAAGATCTTTTAATGGTAAAATATTATGTATAATACAGGAAAAGAAACATTTAACCTGGCAATTTTTTGGTCCTGCATGGATCGACTTGACATTTTTACACAATGTAAAAAATAGCCCAAGGCACAAAACTTATATCGAACAGAAGGACGTCAAAACCCTGGGGGTGGTTGCCATCCCCGTAAGGGGTGGAAATTTTTTATTAAATTGTAACAATAAAATTTATTTAAAAACTGACTCTCGACAAAAAATGTCTTTATAATTTTTTTGTAAAATTAATACTTTTTAAGTTATTTGCGATTGAAAGTAATATCTTTTCTATAAAAAAAAACACGTTTTTGATGAGGTCTTCGCGAAAAACTCGAAACTTATGCATTTTAATAATAAAAACTGTAGAGAACAAAAATATAGGTTTTAAAAAGACAAACAAAATTGTTTTATTGTAATTTTTCTACGACCAATACCAACAAAGATTTTGGGAATTTTAAAAATATACATTTTTGGGAAATTTAAATTTTAATTGGGTTACTTAACATTGGGAAATTTGGTACATAAAACAATACGTGAGGTGTCAAGGTTTAAAAGTATAAATCAAACAATTTTCTAGGTTACTCTTATAATAATAAAACAAAAACATTAAACAAGCTGAGTCGCCTAGAAACGCAAAACAAACACTGGAAAAATTTGATATTTAAAGAGGAACAAAATTTTAAGACAGGGATTGTTTATCAGAGAAGAAGGTAGTTAAAGTGAAGTCAAGCATAAAGTTAAAGTTTAGTTAAGCCCCGTACGGGCTATCCCTAGGGATATGCCCGTACTAAATTAGTTAATCAAATAAGTTAAGTTGGTTTTAAAAAAATGCAAAGTTAGTTTTGATGGTCCACCGGTCTCATGGTCCCAAGAAGATAGTTCCATATGGTACATTTGCTCCACAGGAGTTATGATAAAAATAAGGTTAATATCTAATTTTTTCTACAAAAAAATCAATTAAGACAAGCCTTTTTCTACCAGCTCATTTTAAATTGACTTTTACCCTTTTGCAGTTCTCCTTACATTACGTAGTAATACTGACATTCAAGAAATTTAACTTATTTTAAATGCCTAATTTGCGGTGAAAAAATTTCAGCTTAAAGTGATAAACGATTATTTACAATTTCTTATTTTTTACCCTTTATATTAATTAACCCTGAAAGTACTGAGATAAGAAAATATGGTGTTTTAAATTGTAGGGTTTTTATGACTAGGATTTTTCTGTGCGTAGATTTTCGTACTGTGAATATTTGGCAAGATAAAGTCGTTTAAAACCCTCATATTTACGAACGAGCACCACCTTTCAAGCCCTTTAAACTAACCCCATTTAAAAACTAAAAATAATTTTACTTAGAGAGCCTTGTAGCTTCTAAAAACCCTACTAAAGGCTTTTTAAAAACTTTTTATTATTAATACAATCAATTTTTCTTCGAGAAATTCGAATAGGCTATTCGAGCATAAAAATTAAAATACTAAAGTTAAAGAAAATAACAAATAGCATGTTTAAATATTTGATTTATACAGGGTGCTTTTAAAAAGTTGGGGGCCCTTTGTGTAATATTAAATATTTAGAATTTTCATGAAATGATAAGAATTTTCATTATTTATATTTCTATACCTACAGATCATAGTTTCAGAGTTAAAAACAATTGGCAAACTGAAATTTTAAAGTCTAAGGAGTTACCGAAAACAGTTTAGGATAACGCAAAATAAAATTGACTTCCTTACCTGATGTATGCAAGTCAAATACAATTGAAGGTTAAGGAAGGTCAAGACATCCTTAGAGTTTTAATCTATATGTAGTATGACCATTGGGTAAGAAAAATAAAGTGTCAGGATGCTAAGAATATCATGTTAATTCTATAAATCCGTTCAAAAAATAAGAGAGGGGGTGGCGACATTAAAGAAATATATGTACTGTATGATCGTTTCATACAACGGTATGATGTAGGAAGGTAATGTAACATTTTAGGTTCTCTTTTGTGTAACTTAAAAAATAAAATTTATTGTTAATATAATTTATTTAACAAATACTTAACTATAACAATTGACATAAATCCTAATTTGTATAATAACAAATACTGAAAAACGGATTTTAACACTATAACACAAAAATAGCCTAAAAATTATACATATTTACATTTACTATGTCTTTCTGTAGATAAAGGCACAATAATTTAGTCTTTAATTTACAAAATTATATGTTTGCAAGGATTTACAAAGAAAACAAATTTTTACAAGACCAAAAGCAACTTTTTTTTAACATTAAACTATTTCTGCACTAATTAAGAACAATAGAAATCAGATGATAAGTATCTAAAAAACTACTGTTTACATTCTTAAAAATCAGAAAATATACTGGGTGACACATGATGTTACCCCCATAATAATCTAAAAATAACATTTTGTAATTTGATGTTGTAATTTGATGTAACTGGCGAAAAAAATTGGAACTTTCCAAACATTTTAAATTAAAATAGCCCTATTTTATTAGAATTTGAATCCAAAATCTACACTAAAATATTTCTTATAGCATTGCGCAACCGGCTCAACATAGGGTTAATTTTTAAGATGGCAACTACAAGTCATTATTGTTAAAATCAAAATAACAAAATTTGTAAATACATGTCTATGGTCACCATCTTAAAAATAAACAGTAATGCTTATAAGAAAGGCGTACAAGTAATAAAAGGAGAGGTAACCCACATTATTTTTGTGTAAAACCGAATTTTTGACTGATGTCTCTTGAAGGTTATTAAAGGTCGTAGGTTTTCAATAAAAGAAAACATTGGCTCACGAACGGTTTTTAAAATATTTTGTGGCAATATTTAACAAATTTTTACTTGGTCACTTAAAAATTCCACGTCAATTACATATCTAAAAGTGAAAAAGCTCAAATAGTCTGCAGTATCGAAGAAGGATGAATATTTACATAAAATGGAGTATTTATTTTAATTTGATTTATTTACATCTATGTTGATGCTAGTGCTAATGCTTTAAATGTTTGAAAACCTTTGAAGGTTTTACATAAAATAGGAAAAAGTATTTTTAGTTCTTTTCTTTGTACGCCTTTTTTATATAAATAAAACTGTATGTTCTGCAATCATCAGAAAATAATTTTTGTGTAGAATTTGGGTTCAAAATAGAATAGAAATTAGGCACTCAAATTTAAAATAAAAGAGTTGATGATACTTTCGGTTAAGCCGAAGTTTATTTAGGTTTTGATAATGCAAAAAAAAAATTAAGTCTTTTTTTTAATAATTCTTATAATTTCCTTACAAACCATCAAAAAATTTGGCGGTAACCACATTTTGTGTCACCCGATACATTATAATTCGAATATTTATAATGCTTTAAGGATGTCGAGTTGGGTAATTGCAAGGACATTCTCTTTTTAATAATTTAAAAAATCTCTTTACAGATTCATATTTTAGTAATACAGTCATAAATAGAACTAATTTAATATATTTTAATTGAATTTTGTCACTCTTAAACTATATTACCAAATTAAATTTCTTATCTAACCTTGTCAAATGTGCTCTGTATCTTAACTTAACTTAAAAAAAACAATATAAACACATTATTTGGCAAAGAAGGAAGACACCTACTAGTTGTACTATTACATACCAATATATGTTTAACTATTAACTTTTCCTTGAAAACTGATTTAAATAATCGTACACGATATTATGCTTTTGTTGCCTAGCGATATCTTTAGGAATAAACCCGTCCTGATTTTTGATAATAGGATTTGCTCCTGCACCAATAAGCTGCTTACACACCGACAGGTTTCCCGAAAAAGCTGCTGCGTGAAGAGCACTTTCACCGTTCTGAAAAAAGAAATTTGTTGTGTTATGTATGTAGTTATGACTCCTCACCCTGTATGTCGTATTAGAGGTGTCACAAATCATCATGACTCTGTATTACCAAATATGTTAAAATTCTAATATCTTAGTCACAAATTTTTAAAAATTCTTGTTGCTGGACTTCTATGAATGACTTTAAAAACATGTGAATCGTATACCTATAGCTCTTTATCATATTACTTATACTCTGTTATATTTAATTCAATATTGGTATAAAATATAGTGACTATGCAGCAAAAATAAACATTCAAAACAAGTAACACGTTAGAAAAAACCTTATACGGGGCAGAGTTGGGTCGAATACTGCTCGAATACGAATACCGGAAAAAGAAAGTATTCGAATACCGAATATTTAAATACTTAGAAAAAAAGTATTTGAATATTCGGTATTTATGACTACCCGAAATCGGTATTCGAATACTGGAAAAAAGATTCGAATACTAGAAAAAAATTATGAATCAAAAATTTGGTTCTCATCTCTTTTTTCGTGGGTGCTTCTTAAAAATTTATAAACGCACCTTATTTTCTAGTACTCCTACAAAATTTGCAGGCAAAATGTATTCTGAATACTAGTCAGAATCCTGAGTATTCCAATATGACTGAACTCTGATACAGGGTGTCCCAGGAGGAACTGCTGCGATAGATTTCTCAAAAAGTAGGCTTGGAAAAATTTTGAAAATTTGGAAACATTATAAAGGCAGTGGAGGACATACAAATAAAATATTGAAATGAAATCTTTTTTAAGAACCTAACTAGGCCTTTTTTTTTCATTTTTTAATAAAGTTTCAAGCATGAAATTTGAGTGAGTTACAAGAGAAATTAGGTTAGTATCTAATTTTTTTTGCGAAAAAATTACATAAGACAACTCATTAATTACTCCCTAATTAAAAATGACCCTAACACTTTTGCATTTCTCTTTATACATGCTCTAATATTACGACCAATTTTAAATGCCTAATTTTAGGAAAATTTGAGCTTTAAGTAAAAAACGATTTTTCACAATTCCATATTTTTCACCCTTTTCTTCTAAATAACTCCTAAAATACTCGAGATAAGAAAAAAATGATAAAGTTTTAAATTGCAGCTTTTTAATGACTAAAACTTTTCTGTGCGCAGATTTTCTGGACAATGAATACTTAGCGAGATGTAGTCGTTTAAAGCCTTTGTTTACGAACCACCACCTTTCTCGAGCCCTTAAAACCAACCCCATTTATAAACCAAAGGATATTAAGAAATTTTAACCAAAGAGCCTTGTAGCTCTTAAAAAACCCTACAAAAACTTAAAAAAAACTATCATTAAAAATAAAGGAGATACGTTAAAAAAAAATCAATTTTTCTTCCAAATTTTGGAATAGGCCACTTCGGAGCATAATAAACTATTTTTTTTTTAAATTATGGAAATAAAATTGGTTAAACTTCTTGAACGTATTATAAATACATGTATAAGGAAAATTGTAAAAAGTAAAGATCAGCTTTGGTTTGGGGGTAGTTAGGGGTTTGTTTTTATTGATTTTTCTGTAGAAAAAAGTAGTTACTGACCTTATTTTTATTATAACTTACCTAATTTTTATTCTAAAGACTTCTTTTTGCTTTTTGTAAGAAAAGTCTGATTACGTACTTTAAAAAAGTTTAATAAATTGTCCCGTTATTTGACTTATAATCCATCAAATTTTTCATTTGACGAAAAAAGCCAACAATTAACACCCCGTATCTCAGTTCGTATTGGTCGTAAAAAAATTTATTACAAGAATTTTATTTGCCTTTTTAAAGCCTACAATTTTGCTTGCCACAATTTTTTGATTAAATGCATAATTTGCGAGTTATTCGCGAGAAACTCATTAAACCGTCGATTTTTTCGTCGAAAAATTGTTATTTTTAATCGCAAATAACTTGAAAAATATTATTATTATGAAAAAATGTATAAAAATTTTTTGCTTAAAATCACTTTTTTGATTTATTTTGTGGATAAAATGTAATAAAAATTTCCACTCCGAGGAGGGTGGCAACCATCCCCAGGGTTTTAGCGCCCTTTGGTTCGATATAGGTTTTGATCCTTGGGCTATACTCTATCTTTTGTTAAAATTTTAGGTCAATCCATGCAGGATCAAAGAATTTCCAGGTTTTACCTTTTTTGAGCTCCATTTCCTGTACTATAGACTGTATTGATATTTTAAACATTATTAAATACAGGATTGTCAAAATTATTCGGTAAAAATTATATAGACAAAAACCTTAAAAGTCAATTTTTCAAATGGAAACCCTATCCCTTATACTTATTATTCTTTTGGCATTAAAAATAAAGGTAAGATTGTATAAGAATGTCTATTTTAAAAATGTATAGTTTTCGAAATATTAACTATTTAATATTTATCTATTCCAACAATGCTATTAATCAAGGCGTTTAGTTTGGCCTCTAGTTGGCCGTGACAGTGAGATGCAGCGTCGTGGCCACTACACCATACTAACCCATGCTTAACAGAATTGTTAGAATCGATAAATATTACATTGGTAATACTTTAAAAACTATAAATTTTTCAAATCGACATTCTTATACAAACTCACCCTTACTTTTAATACCTAATTAGATAAGGTAATAAAAGACAGGTATTTCCATTAAAAAAATTACTTTTACGGTTTTTGTCAATATAATTTTTATCGAATATTCTTGACCACCCTGTATTAAATAATTCTTAACATATCAATACACTCTACTAAAGAAGGCCTTTCTCTACAAGAAACAACAATTTCTTTTAAAGGTTCTTGTACGGCGGAACTTAGGTATAGGACATTATACATAAAATATGTAAAATTTTACGCAGAATCTAAAAAATAAATAATTAATCTATAAAAATAAATGTTGCATTTAAAATAAGAAAGTCTATATGAACATTCAGATTAACCGGAAGTACTAGAACTTTAAATATATTTTAGTTGTATGTCCCCGACTGAGTTTGTAACAGGGATGTTGCGAATATTCGCATCCGCATCCGCATATGCGGAACATCCGCATCGATTTAGACATCCGCATCTGCATCCGCATAAATCGATGCGGATGTGTAGCAGGTCACGACAAAAAGAACTCTAGAAATATTAGTTGAAACTAAGTTGGCTTAAATCAACCAATTTTAAATTCAGGATTCTTATAAAATATAGCCTCCCTACACATTTTATGACAACTGGACTGCCTACTGTATGAAATAACATAGAACGGAAGCTTTCACGGCCTTGGTTAACTGAGGAATCTTGAATCTTGGGTTTGGACCACATTAAATTAAATCGAATTTACGAGGCATCTTCAGGAATCTTAACTCCGAACTGATATTCACTGTTTAAATATCTCTAAACAAGTCTGGTGCAATCGATGGCGAAACGTAGATAAGCGATTTTAATTTGACGCGGTCCCCAAACACAAAAACCAAGATACTGTATAAGGTATAACATTTTAACTAAGTAAAACTTACTGGTAATATCTCCAAGCTAGGTTTATATCTTAAAAGTTCTGTGATGACTGCTGAATGGCCTTTATGTGATGCTTTAAAAAGTGCAGTTGCTCCATCCTAAAAATCAAAATTAAGTTACACACGAATTACAAAAATATATTTAGCAGCAGCGCTTTAACTGTGACAAACGACACAAAATAAATTGCCAAGCGAGCCCAATTAGTCATTCTATACAAAATGTTTACTAGCAGGAATTCTTTGTCTAATCTCAACCTGCTAGTGTTTATCACACTGAAAGTCAACATCACAAATGTCAAACTATTTTTAAAGTTTGCAAAACTAAAAAGTTTAATATTTTAATCATTTTAAATTCAAATATAGGTTAATTTTTTATTTTTATTTTTTAAGACAATTTTAATTTGACAACGGTGGCAGACTTGCCACCGAAACGTCGTTTTTAAGTAGAATTTTTTGGGGTTTTTGGAGGGTACTTCTTCATTTTGTTTCAGGCGACCGGCCAGTTTATAGGGGTCAATAGGGCTGAACCGGGTCAGCTCGTATACCCCGGGACCAGGACCGAAGCGGTCCCATTCTCTCTAAATAAGATTTTAGCGTGTACCCAACAAAAAAGATCATTTTCCACAACTCCCGGTTTTAAAGTCGGCGGCCATCATAACTTTAAAACTACTGCGTGAATCCTTTTGAAATTTTACCACTATTTCTTTGCAACATTTATGAGGTAACGCTGGACAGTTTTTTTGTTAATATTACTGATTTTCCTTGAAATAAATAGGCCAATATTTTTCTCAAAAACCGCGTTTTTCACTTTAAAGTGCTCCCATAAACTGAAAAATTTAAATTTTAAAATACCCCTTTAACGTTACCTCGGGGAAAACGATTATCCAACGAACAAACTTAATTTTTTTGATTTTACATGATCCAGCGAAGATATTCTTGGTTATTCGATTCTTTTAGGATTGCCCGCATCTTGTGATAAATCAAATAATTTTTGTATTCTTGACCACTCGCACAATTTGCGAGTATAAAGGTATGATTCCTAGCAGCGCGGCAGGCTATTAACCGCCGACGCAAGCGCCAGAGCCATTCATATTACCTGCAAAGCTACTAGTTACTCCCAAGGCGAAAGCGAAACATGTACAAGGTTTTGGCGCTTGCGTCGGCGGTTAGCAGCCTGCCGCCGTGCTCGGAATCATACCTTTACCTTATGGGTACCATGCCAAAATATAAGGATTAAACCTAAACAAAACCTATATTTAAATAATTAATAAGAACGAAAATACAAGGTGTTAAAGTAAACAAAATATTTGTAATTTATTTCGATTTTTGATACGATGTGCATAGTAAACTTGTCCACGTTTTTAACACAAAAAAATATTTACTTTGTAGAAATCTTCTTGATCAACGATTTTCAAAATATGTATTTGCGTTTAAGTGGTTTAGTGTCACCAAAAAGTATACTTTTTTAGTTACTGGGTTTGCCGAACACGCACAGTCTAAACAACACACATTGGCATAAATAACCCATCGTTTTGAAGTGGTACAACGTGTACAGGGTGTCCCAGAATAAGCGAACAATCTTTCGGATTCATATAGAACACATGAAAATAATATGACAAGTTCTTATAACCTTTTTTCTAAAGCACCTTTTACTAAGATATGTGCTCTACTTTAAGGGCACTCTGTTTTGCGGGGCTTTAGAAACAAAAGAAATTTTTTATTATATTTTAATGTGTTCTATATAAAGCTAAGAGATTGCCCACATATTCTGGGACACCCTGTATACAAGGGAATAAAAAATGTAAAAGTTGCATTTATACATACATTTCTTGCCGAATCCACAAAAGCACCAGCCTTAAGTAGCACAGCCACTATATGATCGTGACCCATTTGTGCAGCTATCCACAATGGTGATGCACCATCGACTCTTCGTATATCCGGTTCCGCTCCGTGAGCCAGAAGATATACTAAAATTTTATAGTGGCCGTTTTGAGCCGCGATAAAAAGTGGAGTTGCCTTATCCTAAAATATATAATTTAAATTGTAGGGTTAGGAAGCAAGTTATAAATAATATAAAATATAATCAGTGGCAAATAGGGAGGACTGTGAGGCCGCCACCCAAAAAATATTTAATGTTTTGGATCTTACTTTCATGCGTGCATTGATGTTGGCTCCTTTGGTTACAAGTTCTTTGACGACATCCATATGTCCACACTGACAGGCGACAAAAGGGGACCTCCTCCATCCTAAAAAATAAATTAAAAATATGTGTGTTACTAATTTTTTGAAAGAACCACAAAATTTGGAAATGTGACGGTAGTAGAGTAGACAAGCTTTAATATTTTCGCATTATTTAATGCTATTGGCTCTTTTACAACTTGACTGATATGTTGTCTATGAGAAAAAGTAAAATTAAATATAAGATAATATTTTTAAAAAAGTCATAAAAGATTTTAATAGACATCTGATAATATAAAAATAAATATAAAACGATTTGGTTTTAAACCTTTTAAGGGGTATTCCATACTTATTTAGGTAAGTAAAGGAAATGCGATGTGGTAGGTTTTTATTTCTATTTTAATACCCCCTTACAACGATATTTTAAAAGGAGAGAAGAAAACTGCTTTTATAAAAGTTTTATAGTTTTTATCTATTCTATATCTTTAAAACAAGCTAAAGCCAAGCCAAACCTAAAAGGTATACCCCAAAGCCATAATATACTTTCATCCCACAATCTTCTGCTAGATAAACAATGAAAACCGCGATTTTACTAGCAATAATTTTTAGATGAGGACTTTTTTGGTTGTCACTTTGCTTTTTCCAAAATATTTCATTTGTATCGACAAAAGGGGCTTCGCAGATACGACTTCGCCTACGCCTATATTTTCCTGCGCTAAGCCACTGAAGTTTTTTTCTATTCTTTTTATTAACCGTAATTAGTTGATGTCAAAATATAAATAAAAGTACAAGATTTTATTTATTTATTTGTTCCAATGGCGGCACCAGAAAAGGGCGCGGATGGGCGAGCGCCCAACCTAATTTGTTCTTGCTCAACCGTTCGCCCGACCTGCTAATTAAGCAACGAAACGCAATGAAGCCATGTTAAAAAAAAAAAAACATTTTTATAAACAATTTATTTAATTCATATTCAAGTGATTCGAATCACAAAATTATTAAATAAATGATCTATGGTCGCAATATTAAAAATAAGCAGTAACTTGCGCTATGACATTAAAAACGAATTTTAATGTAAAATTTAAATAAAAATAAAACATCCTATTTTCTTGAAAAATTAAGAACTTTCTCTAGTCAGTTATGTTTATTTATAAATTAAACTACGAAATATGTGCCATTTATTCAACAAACTAGATACAGGTACGATAGATCATTTTTTGGTTTCCACACCCCACTAGGCAAATGTTTTTTCGAAAACCGTTTGTTGTATCATAAAAATGCAAGAAACCAAATATTTAGATTTTTCTATGGCCGTCATGCTGGTGTAACTTAACTTTTAAAAAATGGTCGTACACATTAAATTTTGGTCATCAACAGGCGTTACCCCATTCATAACCCCCTCTGCTTGAAGAAACTTTATTAAACCACTTTTTTTGGTGGAGAGGGCTTACCAGTTTAAAGGACCTTAATATTAAGCTCTTAAAACATTTGTACTTAATTTTTAAAGGCCCAGTATTTAGTTAATTTCAATATTGCACCTGCACATTTTTCCGCCCACCCTTTAATTTTTTCTGCCGGTTATCGCACAGCTTAAAAGAAAGCTGGCACCACCAGTGTTGTTCTCTTGTAAACCCTATTCTTGTAATAAAAAGAAAAAAAATGTTTTTTTTTAATACCAAATCAAGAAGAATAAAAAACAATTTTAGTAACTTTTTTTAATAAAAAATTACTTTAATCATGCTGTAAAATTCAGAACAATCATGCGTAATGTAATAATTATTGTTCTTATTCCGTGTGAAATGTTCTTATGAAATTTAATACCCATAGGTAGGAAAACCTACAACTTGGTATTATGTTAAAAATTGTAACAAAATATGTGTGGTAATTTGAATTGGTATTTTTAAGTATCATTATTATTGCTATAAAGGAATACAAGCATCGAGTTTTTATTACTTATTAGGAAATTATTTTTTTACAATCATGTTGACATTTCCGACTTTTTAATGGTTTAAAAGTGTCCCTTTTTTTAACTTTTAGTTTCATCTCTTGGGAGGAAAGTTCGCCTAAAGTAAAATAACGTAAAAGTAGCTGTAGCAACCATCATAAAAATTTAAAAATTTACCAACTTGACATCTTGTCTGATATTTTAAACATCTCTATGACACCTATACGCGCGATGAATGTTTGGTGGCGTATATATTTGATAAATTAAAAATTGTTTTGTTAGGTGGACACATTTTTAATTTAAAATAAACCAAAAAAATTAAGTTATAAGGGCTGTATATTTGGCAGTCGTAGAAGATAAACTTCTTAACAAATTGACTGGTGAAAGGTACAACTGCCTAGTGTATGCGGATGACCTGGCCATTGTGGTCAATGTGGGTCATTTAGGATACATATCAGGCAGAATGCAGAATGCCGTAGACATCGTTGATGAATGGTGCAAACAGGAGGGACTTTCAGTCAACCCTCATAAGACAATAACCGTCCCTTTCATAAAAAGAAGGGCGCTGAAAAGATTAAGACCTCCCAGGCTCAACGAAGTAGAAATCCTTTTCAAAAGAGGACAAATATGTATATAGGAGTCATCTTTGACCAAAAATTGACCTGGGGACCACACCTAAGCAAAGTCACTCAGAAGGCAAAAATTACCCTGGGTAGATGCCGAAGACTTTCCGGCAAAAATTGGGGACCCAGACGGAAGATGAACCTGTAATGTACAAAATGGTCGTTAGACCAATTATAACCTATGGTTCAATTGCCTGGGGTGCAAAGACGCTACAAAAGACGGCAATAAGGCAACTACAAAGTATACAAAGACTTGCTTGTCTATGTATAACGCCATGAAAACGACCCCTACTGCAGCTCCAAAAGTGCTGCTTAATCTACCGTCACTTCACATATTCATGAAGGGTGAGGTGAAATCGGTACAATACCATCTCAAATAATGCCAGAGCCCAATTATAAGACAGGAAAGGGCCATACAATGGAGATTCAAGGAGGACAAAGAAGTCAACTCACTGTGTAAGATGCCTTCGGATAAAATGGTGCTAAGCTATTGGCTAAACAAAGGTTTTCAAACAATTATACCAGATAAAAAGACTGTGAGGCAGGCCTTCCCAAAACGAACCAAAGGAGCAAATATATTTGGAGATAAACCAAGGACGAAAATAAACATCGGTCTCGGACAACACCCTACAGTGTTCCAGTCTGAAACTGTAGCTATAGAACAATGTGCTAGGGAAATCATCAGAAGAAGTTACATGTACATAATAATTTATTCGGACAGCCAGGCAGCCATCAGGGCGGTCAGTTCATGCAAGATCAGCTGTAAGCTGATGCAGGACTGCATAACCGCCCTGGAAGAGGTCGTCTAACAAGCTAACTATTGCCTGGATACCAGGCCATGAGGGCCCCCAGGGCAATGAAAAAGCCGATAAACTGGCAAAGGAGGGTGCTGGCAGGACAATGGTAGGCCCAGTGTCCTACTGTAATATTCCGTCATACCAAGTAAGGTGATCTGTTGGATCATGGATCATGAGGGAATCCGAAGACTGGTGGTTAAAAACACCAGGACAGCGTCAGGCGAAAAATTCATAAAGGCATACTCGCCTGGATTTACAAAAGACCTTCTAAATTACAACCGAAAGGCAGTAAGAATTATAGTGGGTCAACTGACAGGTCATTGCAGACTTCATAAACACCTGGAAACAATAGGCCTGGCAGAAGAAAACCCATGCAGGTTCTGCCAGGAAGAAGAAGAAGAAACCGCAGAACACATATGGTGCTACTGTGAAGCCCTTTGTCGTCTGCGGTTTGCAAGGCTGGGTGAGGAAAACCTTAAAGCAGCAACATTTACAAAGCAGGCAGTTTTAAGCTTGTGGAGTCTGATTAAAAGACAGCTTGGATGGTGTGCTCTAATATAGGGAAGGAAGATACACCATAAACCTGAGCGGGTTGCAGTGTTAGAGGATTACAATCTACCCTCAAGCGAATCTAATCTAATCTAGGGCTGTAAATAAAATAGTATACGAAACTCAGTGAAAAGTTCATTACTGTCTCGAGAAATGGTTCAACTCGGCACTACGTGCATCGGTAAACAATATGTTTCTTTTGACAGTAATGCTACCGTGTAGCTTGTAATGTGCTATTTTTATAATCGTAATTTTTGAAATACACACATAACCAACATAATATTACTTACTGAACTAGGACAATCCACGGGGGCGCCATTATCTAATAAAAATCTAACTATGTCTACAAAACCTCCTTGTGCGGCAAAAAATAGAGGGGTGGTCCCGGTCTAAAAATAGCAAAACGATGTTAGGTGGATGTAACATTTAAGCAAATTTCTTATATCATTTCACAATACCAGGATCTAAAATTAGAATATAACTCACAATTCGTTTTATTGATGGATCTGCACCTTGATCTATTAATTCTTTAACACAGTCATAATGTCCATTGGCAGCTGCTAAAATTAAGGGGGTAGTTCCTTCCTAAAAATAAAATCAATTTTAACTTCTTTAAACCCCAGATAAGGCGCAAATTAAGACACATATCTCGTATAGCGCGTGCGAGGTGACGAGACTAGATAGACACAACTGGAACGTGCCACATGCGCCGCTGTGTTCTCCGCATACTGAGACGCGTGTGTGGGAATTGATGTCTAATACTTGAATAAAACAATTATTATTATTAAATTTAAGTTCTGAATTTGAATCTAACCAGAACCAGATGATATTGAAGAGAATGTGTTGCATTATTCTTTGGAAAAACAAAATTCAAATTTAAATCAACAAATAAGTATATTTTATCAAAGAGTAAAAGTAGTATACACTTATGAATTACAACTATAAGAAAATTGCTGGTGATTTTACTAGTTACACAAAAGAGTAACGACAGCAAGCTTATAATCTGATGATATCGACAATAAACAAACCAATAAAACTTCATTTCTCTGAAAACAAGGCGCGCGCGCACCGAGAAACTGTGCCACTAAAAAGCAACGCGTGAACGCGAGTAGACGGGACTCGCGCCACGCCATGTCGCTAGTCAATTTGCGTTGTATAATTTTATTTTATTTAGTTACAAAAGTACGCGCTGTGCTGCGTCGCGTCAGATGAGTTACACGTGTCTTAAATTGCACCTTGCCGTATTACATAACCAGAGGTTTTACTGCCTTTTCAGAATTTTCATTATATTTGTTAGCCTAAAACTATTGGTTGACCACACAATATGATAAAAATTTAGTTATTTAGACATCCATATTTATGAGAAACAACAGCTTGTAAAATTCAATTGAGAGGACTACGACCAACTCTTTAAAAATTCAATGAAACAAAAAGGCAAAAATTAACTTAGTTCCTTTTTAATTTGTGTTTGTTTATATTAATTTTTTGTTAGTTTAGCATCCTTCCGAAAAACAAATTGGAGTCGTATAGCGGGATTTGCCTGCCCTCATCCCGCTATACGACTCCAATTATTTAATTATTTAATCAGCAATAGTAAGTGTCAACAAGACTAAAAAATAAAAAGCTATGGCAAAGCTGTTGTCGTTGACGTCCACGTTTCTTCTACCACCTTACCACTGTTTTTGTGTTTTTTTTGCTTTCGACAATTCACGAAGGCTAAAAGCCTAAATACTAACGTACCGTGGGTGTCTTAAGCGAGATAAGAGGGATTTTGTTTTGACAAGGAACTTGAAGATTTTTGGGGTGGGGGGAGGAAAGACCTCCGCCGGCAGCAGAAACTACATTCTAAAATCTCTTGGAATAAATAAACGAAAAATGTAGGAAGTTCGGGGCCTGTTCAGCTGGACCGTATTGGGATGCGCATACGTGCGGCACCACGAGTTTCTGGTTTTGAACCGTGAGTGGACAATTTTTCAAAGCAGAAGCAAAGAAAATACCTATAAAAGCGATACATCTCCCACAGTCCAGCGATGGACGAGAGAAGGAAGCCTGTTGTAAGTGAAAGATCATTAATGAGTGAACAGAAGAATGGAATCAAGAATGCTAAGGGTTTTTGGGGGCACCATGCCCCAGATATGAGAACAATATTTCAAAGGAGGCCGGATTTGGGACACATACAAAGTGTCTAAATTAGAAGAAAGAAGAAAATACTTCTTGGCTTAAAAGAGAAATCCAAGCTTTTTGAAGCTACCGTGGTTACAGATTGTTTGTAGTGTTCTTACCTTGTCTCTGCAATCAACATACACACGTCCACTATCCAAAAGTTTTGTTAACAAAGGTAGATTTCCGTTTAGGGCTGCTAGATGGAGCTGGACATCAAAAGGAGACTCTTTCTAAAATTACAAGACAAATACATGTTACATGCTTTTTTTTAATTTTTACTTTTAGAAAATATTTTATGTATACAACGTGTCCAAAATAAGGGCAGTATGGGCATCTTGAAAATGGTAAGAGATACAAAGTCGGTTAAATTAGAACAAAGTTGAGGTTTTAAAAGTATAATAATATGCTGTTCAGAAAGTTTTCAAATTCCGAGTATTTTCGGAGATATCCGGAAAAAAAACAAAAAATTGGAAATTAGTTTTAATTTTTTCCTGGTCTTATTTATAATCGAATTTTAAAATAAATGACACTTTTTTATTGCTATTTTTCTGTTCTATCCAATGGTAGAGTTTTATTTAAAATACGACGTTTCGTTTTCGTAGGACCATAATCAACTTAATTTTTTAAATGCTGATTGTGATACGGGGCCCCTCCAAGGCACGCTACGCCATACCCTGCTCCACCATAGCCTTTTGCGATTGAGAATGATTTAAAGTGAAGCAATTTAATACAAAAATTGTGAAATAGGTACTTAGAAAAATGGTTTAGTCCCTGTACCAGTAATGAAATGGACTTCATGATAATAACACTTTTAAAACCTCTTTAGGGGGTTCCTTTTAACGAGTCTACCACGAATATTCATAGCGCCATATATGAAAGCGGCGCTTTAACCCAGCCTCTCAATGTCAAATGTTTCAAGTGTCGGAATGGGCGAACGAGTCACTTTTTTGTCGGACAAAGTACCACAATGTTTTACATACAATTTTTAAACATTGTACCAAAAATCGTAAGGGTTACAGCCACGTAACCCGCCTAGTCCGATACCAGAAACATGTGTTTAAGCCTTATGTTTTCATAACTGTAACCCTTACCATTTTTGGCAAAATGTTTTAAAATTGCATGTAAAACATTGTGGTAAACTTGTCCGACAAAAAAGTAATGCTTTCGCCCAGTCCGACACCCGATACATTTGACATTGACAGACTGGGTTAAAGCGACGCTTCCATATAAGGCGGTATGAATATTCGTGGTAGACTCGTCAAAAGGAGGATTAGTTTTAAAAGATAAACCATTAAATATTGTATGCATGGGCGCCAGGAGGGGTGCAAAATGGTGCACTTTCACCCCCTTGGCTTTTGAATGGCATACTCGCGCGATTACAATTGAACAGAATGTGAATGTTTTCTTTGCAAACCTATTTTTTTTTGCTTTTCATATATGTTTGAACCCCTGGCATTTTTGTATGTACGTTTTGTTATGTGAGGACCTTTTTTTGCTTTTAATTTTTTTCTTTTTGCTAATTTGCTAAGTGAAGATCTTTTTGACACTTCAAAACTTTTATATCACACACAGGAGTAGGTAAAGTTTACAATTTTTTACACCCTCCTGAAAGTCATCCTGCTGGCGCCCATGATTGTGTGCCACTTTAGCTTAAAATCAAGAATTGTAAATTGTGTGCAAAAAAAGGAAAATGAAGTTAGTTCGATTTTTAGATAATGGATATCTCGGGATCAAAATGTTTTCGAAAAAAATCTGATTCAGGATCAGCGCCCCAAAAACCCCCTTATACCAAATTTCATCAAAAACGGAGCTTCTACTTTCGAGACAATTACCAAAGAAAATAATGGTTTTAAAACTTTTTACCCTGTATTTCAAAAGTTAAGATATTTAGTACATAGGGTTATTTTTTTACTTTTCTTCTTTAAATCATGCCAGGAGTCACATTCTAAAAGATCAGTATTATATTTTGAAACACCCTAATTAACATAATAAAAAAATTATTGAAGCCAATGACATTGGTTAGTATCAACGATATGAGTGTTAAAATTGTATCCACCTGTATAAATAACTATCTTCATGAAGGATCTACCGCTTGACAACGAGATCACTTTTTGGCCGCAATTTTTTTATTTCTTTATCGATACTGACAAAACGTGGTAGGGTTGTTAGACTAACGAAAAGTCATTTTGAAGTGTATATGATAGGCTTTTACCACTTCCGGTTTTACCGGAAATGACTGGAACCATCGATTTTTAAATGGAACAACCTTTTTTTTTTGGTTTTTAGACTCTCCAGATCAATTTAAATTAAAATATAGTATCATTAAAACAAATTTTGGAAAAATTTAATTTTTAAATTGAACCAAACGATCAAGTTACCTTTGATTTCGTCATTATTTCTTTTAGTTCACGGGTCACGAGATTTAAAATTTGACAGTTTGCGAATAAATTGAAGAGAAATTATTTAAAATTAACAGTAATAATGAGTTTGGATGACTAATAAATTAAAAAGGAGTTTATACTGTTTTAGTATTATTTCTTATACTTAAATTTTTATACGGTCGAAGAAAAATCTAGTATGTAACACATGCATAAAGTGTTTTTTACTCATGGAATTGCCGCACTCGCCTAACGGCTCGTGCTGTCAAACTTCCCATTCGTAAAAAGTCACATCACAATCACTTTATGCACTTGTTACATAAATTACTATTATAATACTGAATGGCGTACATCGCAATGAATCGCAGTTGCCATGAAAACAGAAACTAATAGTATATTTTGTAAAAACAATTGCTTGTGTTCCGTTAAAAGTTTAAAGTATAAAACCACTAGTTTGTATTTATGAATCTCCTTTGATGTTCAAATATAAAGTTAATATTGGTATTAGGATTAATTATTTATCTTAATTTTTTTAATTTTTTTATTGTTAATACCAAATTTAACCTAAAACTATTTTAACATCGTAGTAGATACATAAATACAAACTAATATTTCTATAACTATATTTCTATATTTCTTAAACTTTTAACGGAACACAAGCCAATTGTTTTTACAAAATGTTCCATTAGTTTCTGTTTTCATGGCACATGCGATTAATTGCGATGTACGCCATTTAGTATCATAAAGATCATTTACCTACATAATTATTGTTGTTTTTTTAAAGAAAATGAAGTCAAGTGTCGTAGTGTTTTACATCATTGGATTCGCTTTAAAATAGTGCATTTAAAAATATTATGAATGTGATATGGTCCTATTTTAGTTTTTAGTAAAAATGTTTAAAAAGATAAAATCGATTTCGTATTTTTCTAAAAGTAAGTAAGGTATAAAGAGTGATTTTAGAATGATCATGGCACTCTAGAAGAAAAATAAAAATTTAATTTAAAAATATAATATTCCGACTACAAATGATCTGGAGAACCAAAAACCAAAAATATACAGGGTGTCCCATTTAAAATCAAAAGTTTCAGTCATTTGCGGTAAAACTGGAAGTGGTAAAAGCCTAACTATACTTAAAAATGACTTTTCGTTAGTCTAACAACCCTACCAAGTTTCGTCAGTATCATTAAAAAAATAAAAATGGCAGCCGGAAAGTGACCTCGTTGTCACCTGGTATAATATTTGGGTTGTCCGTTTATTTTATTTTTATCATAATTATTTTATTTTCTACAAATTATCTAGAACTAATCAGTTAAATCAAACAGGTAAAATTTTTAGCGACATTTAGAAAGCGCTTGTTTCCTTGTTTATCTATTTTTGTAGTTTATAATTAATATGAAAGTAGCATAATTATCCTTAAACGTACGATGGCGATGGTACTAATACTCTAATTATAGATAATGATCCAATGGTAAATATTTTAAATACATAGTCTAGGTTGGTACCCATAAAAAAATTAGAAAATTATTTTTTCCAGTATGTTAACAAAGCGTTTTCTATAATACGATAATATTAAATGCCTACGAAAATTAGGCTACATAGAAAACTGTATAGGGTTATTCGACGCGAAATAAACAGGATCATAGTTTTGGCTTTCTTCGTATTTAAAAAAAAACATGAAATAGCCATTTTGTGTATTTTTTTCCATAAAATCCTGAATAATTTTTGCAAATGGTAAAAATATAAAGTGCATAATTGAGAAGTAAAAATGCAAAAATCGATAAATCCACTTTTAATTATTTTTGAGATATAGTCGACATATTGACGGGCCGGCTTTAGCGAAAAAGTCTACTTAAGTTCGCACAATATGGAAAACGTTTTTATTATTTATTTTTACGAAAAAAGTTATCATTTATATAAAGTTCTGCATGGTCTAAAACTTCAAATGCAACTATCAGATATTAATTTTGAAGTGGTATACAGGGGATGTCAAAAAATGTGAATTTTGCTCCAGAGGAAAGTACTCCTATTTTTCATAATATCGACAATTTTTATAAAGAAAAGATATTTGGGATTAAAAATAGCATTCAAATATACAAACTAGTTTATTTTCAGAAAATATTTTTTTTTATATTTTTATGTGTTAAGGGTGAAAATTTAAGTTTGTACAATAGTGCATACTAATTTCGAAATGTAATATGTAAAGAAAGCCTAAGAACTGTCAAAACAGCAAAGTCACAGAAACGCTGGTTATAGCAGAAAAAAGTGATAAAAAGTTATTTTTTAAAAATTAACCAATTTGCATATTTGAAAGGTATTTTTAATCCTTAATATCTTTTCCCAATAAAAAAATTCGATATTATAAAAATGAGGGTAATTTTCCCTTAAGTAAAATTATTTTTTTTAACATACCTCGTATGACCCTGCAAAAATATAATACCTGATGATTGCATGTTTGGTTTTACATCATGCAGAACTTTTTATAAAGATTAACGTTCTTTTGTAAAATAATTATAAAAAGTTTTCCATATGGTGAGAACTTAAGTAGACACGCTGTATATGATAGATCCATTCAATTACTATTAAAATTTAAAAAAAGCGTCTCGTCTACGGAAAAATAAATAAATGTTTAATTTAAGCATAAAAATATTGTAACATAGTATTTTTTTATTATATTGCACATTTTTTAAATAAAGTTTAACTTTAAACGCGATATTGCTTTTTGTATTACTTTTCACGCTAAAACCAAAAAATTAAATTTTCAGGCAAAAACTGATTAATAAAAACTTAAAAAAAAACGTGTACTGGGTATTTTCTTTCAACATTTGGTAACATGCCCTACCACCTACCACCTACCACCTAATAGCATTTGGCTTAGGTAATCACATTTTAAAGTTTGGATGGAACTGCTTTGTAGAATATTTTGTCATTTTTTATCTTAAAATGACCAAAAATTACCAAACGTGGATTTATTGGTTTTTGCATTTTTGTTCCTCAATTAAGGCGCCTAGTTCCAAAAGTGCATAACCTCTATACACAGTGGCGTAGCTTCTATGGGACTAGACTGGGCAGTGTTGCGGGGCTCGCGGGCTCTGATATACAAAGTATAAATTGAAGCAGTAAAAATTTCTTTCATATGTGGAATATAAGTAAGTCAAAATTTTAAGTAAGTAAAGGACATTTATTTTTATATTAGCCTGTCGACTTGGTTTCAAACGATTTGAAATGTTTAGTTTGGGTCCTCCCATATTTTTGCCTCAGGGCCCTTCCTTCCCTATAGCTACGGTAGTGTCCATATATTTTATTTAATAAAAACACGAGATAAATGTGCTCATAAGGTACGTGTATTTTTTAACGTTGTATTTAAATAAATAATTTTTTACGTCATGATTACCTCCATAATAAAGTATTAAAACTTGAAAAATGCACGACATTTAAATTGTAAGTTCTTTGTTATTTTTTTATAATATGTAGCAATATTAAATATTGTACAGCGTGGCGCCTTTTCGTTGACCTTGCAGCGTATAGCGAAAACTAAAAGAGATAGAACAATTCTGATTGCACAATCTCGATTCCAATTTTTGAAACAAATTTAATGGTAAAAGTAAATCATGGCCAACTTGACTCGTTTTGAAAATACGGAGTTTTTTTTTTAATTTTGTCAGGCACTTGTAGCTCGCTTCATATTAGAGATAGAAAAAAATGTAAATAAAAGAGTTTTGGGGACTTTTACGCATAATTCAGTGGCGTACCTATATTTTTTCTATTGACTTTTATTTTTAAGTTTTACATAAAGTTGGGTTATTTTGAATGGAACACACCTTGTTTTTTCGTCGACTTAAAAGCTGTAGAAAAATATCGCAATTCGATATACTTAATTTGTTATAGTTACGGAAATATAGTCATTGTCAGGAGTTCAAAAATAAAATGACATTTTTTAAATAAAACACTCTGCTTATTTTATCACCATTAAAGAGGCATTTTAATGACCTTTAAGAATTTACCACATTTAAAATAATTTTCTTTTACAGTTTGGGAAATATGAGCTTTCATTTCTTAGTGCGTATTATTTTTTAACACGCTTTTATTAACTTGGGTTGTAACTATCTATCTATCAATCTGGCTATCTATGTAACGGAATCTTTGAGCCTAATTTTAACCAACTTCCAGCTATTCGATTTCTTTGAAACTTTGCACACTTTTTAATGACCCATGACAATGCAATAATCTGCAAAAAGTATCCCGTTATCTTGTTTTTAATCGCCAGGAAAAAAATTCCATTATATTATAAAAACAACACCTGGGTTGCCATCTGTTGGCAATATTTCAAACTTTGCCACTCAATGGAGAAGAAATTTTTTAGTGGGTTGCCATCTGTTGGCAACATTCCAAACTTTGACTGGGTTGCCATCTGTTGGCAACATTTCAAACTTTGCTACTAAATGGAGAAGAATTTTTTTAGTGGGTTGCAATCTGTTGGAAACATTACAAACTTTGCTACTCTTGTTCAATAAAAAATTTTTCGCCATTTTGTCAAGAGTAGCAAAAACTAAAAAATGAAAAATAATTAATAGTTTTAAAAACTAAAAAAACACGCTTTTATATGCAACCGAACTAAAAATTAGAAAATAATTTTTCATTAAAAAAAATATTGTCATTTCATAGTAAAAAGCGTGGGGTGTTTAATATATTAAATGTTATAATTATTATATTTGCCAATATCTATGATGGAAAAGTTATGAAAAAATAGTAAAATGCACCCCACGCTTTTTACTATGAAATGACAATTTTTTTAATGAAAAATTATTATATTTATATGATCATATTTCCAAAGCTATGGGAGAGAAATATATTAAATGTAGTATTTTATTAAACTTCTTTGAAATATTTTTCCTGGTGATAGCCATAACTCCGAAACTATTTAAAACAAATATACAGGGTGTAATTTAATTGATGGCTAAATATACAGGGTATGATTCCTTAGCTTGTTTTAGAAAATAAACGTTCATATAAACATGTGTCCTAGACGTCTTAACTTTTACAGGGTGTTAAAATTTTTAAAAAACCAAAAAATTCCAAAAAACTTATTTTAGTAAAAACTGTTATACTGGATTTAAACCTTATTTAAATAAGTATTTACTATTTTTGTTACATAACAATTGCTAATTAAAAAATATTAAACCTAATTTTTAAAATAAAAAGATCCCGCAATGCTTTTTTATGGTTTAAAAATATATATGCAGTTAAGTAATTAAAAGTAATTTTATTTTTTCTCTTGGACTAAACAAGATACAAAAACATATTAGGAGACATAAAAGCAGTATTTTTATTTGCTAAATCTAAAGAAAGCACAAAAATTTACACACATTTACACAGTCAGTGGCGTACCGTTTTTTGTTGGAAATATTCCTTCAGTTGCCTCTCGAGACGCCATTGGACTTATTAAATAAAATTAATCTAGTGATAACTTACCACCTTAATGCCATCAATAATATTACCAAATTAAAACAAAATTGGGTAAAGAATAGTTCGGATATTTAAGAAATAGTTTTTTGGTTGAAATTTTAACACTGTATCTCAAAAGTTAAGACGTTTAAAACATATGTTTATATAAACTTTTCTTCCTTAAATAAGCTAAGGAATTATACCCTGTATTTTTAGCCATCAATTAAAATCCACCCTGTATAATATTATAGATATTTTTTATAGCTTTTAAGGAAACCTGTTAACTGAATATAAAATATACAGGATCTCTATTTAAAAAACCCAACTTTAAATTAAAAGTCAATGAACAAAATATTATAGCTACGCAACTAAATTCTACTTAAAAATCCCTAAAACTTTTCTATTTACGATTTTTGTTTTCATCTCTAATATAAAGCGAGTTACAAGTGCCTAGCCAATTGGCAGTGCAATTTTATTTGTTCTATTTCTTTTAGTTTTCACTATACTCTGCAAAGTCAACGAAAAGGCGCCACCCTGTAGACTGTGAAACTAACCACGGAAATTGTACTAAATTATTAGTGGACCCTGCATTTACAACAAGTAATTAATTGATATTGATGTAAATTTCATATTATTTACATACATACTTATCTATTTGTTTATTATTTTATCCCTTAAATAATTTTGATGCCTGTGCGAGTCTCGCCCTACTTGTATTTTATTATTTTTACTCTACATTTTTAATTAGACCCATCGATGAATAAAAATGTAGGAAGTAATTTGCCAGATACAAAGCAAAGGAAAAGGCTTTACTCTTCCGGTGTTTTAAATCGACCATGCAGGTAAGTTTATTTTATGAATAAAGTAATCAGATTTCATATTACTGAAATATTTTAAAATCCTTTAAAATTAAAAAAAAGTTCTTAAATTTACTGGGTGGTTAAAAAATATTTTATTTGATGTATGACGCCTTCAATTCCTATTGTATGACGTATGACTTTTACTTTCATTTCTTGGGAAAAAAGTTATCTTGTCTGATATTTTAAACATGATACTTTTATACGTGCATAAATGTCTAGTGACGTAATTATTTGACATATTGAAAATGGTTTTGTTAGGTTAACACATTTTTTATTTAAAAAGTAAAAGATTTTTGACATCATATCATCACATCATGGCGTTAAATAATAAATAGGTATGTAGAGAAAATCTGTTGGGCCTATTTATTGGAAATTATTTTTAATTTATCTGGCCCTACATCCAGGATTTTTAGTAAAAAAGTACTTCTAAATCATATCGTAATTATTCTAATAAATTCTCGTCATGGTCAGGTAAGGAAAAAAATTCCTTAAGACAAAAACCGAAACTTAATAATATTTTATGACGTTCAGTCTAAAAATATCTATACTAAATGAAATGAGTAGTTTCAAGATCTACTATAACTCACTATCGAATATTTAAAATTAGCATGTTTAGATAGACAATAAAAAATATACGTAACTAATTTAAGTCAATAACACTTAAGAATGGCGTCAGGTCACTTTGAGACTTGGATTAGAAGAATATGTGTACGAGATAAAAAAAACGTAATTACTATAGTTTAATTATTAAAATTAAATAAAGTCAAATAATTACAATTAAAATTATAAGAAAAAATGTAAGGAAGCATAAAATTTGAGCATATAGGACGCTAACTTTATTTTGGCACTCGTAGCGACATTATTTATAATTTACTGTAACTTTTCGTAAAAATACGATCTGTCCCCAAAATTAGGTAAAAATCTGAAAACATATTAGGTATTAATAATACTTAGACTAGGTGTTTTAAGACCACTGAGGAGCACAAAATAAATCTCTGTAAAGGTACTTACCAGATCTTGTACAGGGCATTTCTTATAGCGTGGCCAAATATCTCTCCGTTTAAAGTGCCAAATTTCAATTGTTTTTAAATAAAACACCCTGTATATTAGGCCATTTTTAGATTTTAGGAATAAAAACAGGGTAAGTTCTTCTATGCGACTCTACACCAAAAATGTAGGGTTTATTACGATATTGAAGGTGTTTTGACATAATTTATGGCAACAAGTATTTTTGTGTTAAAAGAGAACATTACTACTTACATTCTTGGTATAGGTACCGCCAAATGCATACCTTATGTTTATTTCCTCTTAAATATTTCATCTATGCGCGCTCTAAAAAGCTGTACAAACGGGCACCGTGTATTAAGAAGTAACCTTTCTAAGTAATAAAATAATGAAATTAACACAATGTGCCTGTTTCTCGATCTCAAGATAAGCCACTGCGTCATTTTTTGCAAATGAAAAACAGTTCCCAAACAAGTGGAAAAAGCTTCCCAGAAAAATTATTTGAAAAGAAAAAAAATGCTATAGCACTGTGATAGTTGGACAGTGAACCTATTTGGATTTTAAAAAATTTGAATTAAAAGCTCCCATACATTTATCTTATATTTTAAAAAAGTTGTAGGATAATTTCTGCAAATACCATTTTCTTATAATATAAAACAACAATAAATACTCTGTAAATTTACCTCATTTTCGTTTAAAAAATAATTTAATTAAAGTAAATAAATATTATATTAATTTTTGACATAGAGGTAAACTGTATAAAAGTTAATTTCAGTTTTGGGTATTCTTCTATATCTAATATGCTGTTAAAAAGAATTATATTTGCATTTTTATTTTAAATTTAAAATATCTTACCTTAAGTGACATTCCAAAATTCAAAAAAAATAAAAACTGACTCAAATTGCAATCCTGCGCTTTACCTTTTTTCATTAAAAATTAAAAAGAAAACAAAAAACTTTACATTTTATTCACGTCATTCTGTAAATTAATTAATCATTTTAATTAAAAATCAGATTTACTAGCAGCGCGTACGTTTATCAGATGACTAAAGAACAAATAGTAGAATGTTAACAAACTGTATTTTAATGAATAACCTTTACGAAACGCCGCGAAATGCGCCATGCAGTTGCGGTATTCTGAAAGTAGCTCAATATCGAGCTCCCGTTTAATATTTTACGACCCGCGCGTTTTAAATATATTGGTACGTAAATGCGCACACTGTGTTTTTCGGATTATATCATAATTTCTGAGTCCCTTTTCTTTATAAAGAATCTTCTGTACAACAGTCCATTAAACAACCAAAATACTGATTTTTTAAATTACTTTTAAAAACTATAAATCAGAAAGTAGGGCATTTAATAGGTACATGGTAGACTAATATGCCATTGATTTTTTAAACACTAGGTATTTGCCTCCTGATAAAGTCCTAAATCAGGCAACGTTGGAAAAGCTTTTGGAGTATGCAACCAATTATACAAAAAAATTATTTTGACTGTGTTTATTACGTGACCATTGGTATAGAATAAAAATGAAAACAAGACACCGAATGATTAGACTTGTATTTTATGTAGATGTAAGTAATATTTACTTAAAACATATTAATACTAAATACAGCACTTGCACTTCGCCATGCAAGTATCTTGCGTGTCATCAATCAGAGGACGGACTTTGGAATATCCATTCATATTAGGGACACAGTAATTACTATACGTGATATTTAACTTTATTTATAAAACCTTTGCAATGTACAATAAAGATTAAAAGCGGAAGAAAAGTTTATTTAATTATAATTCTTACTTTCTCACGAACAGTGTTAGCCACGAAATAAAATACTTTGTCCTGTGCATCCTCAAACTTGAACTTCTTATGGCAACTACATCCTAGTCCTCAAGTCGGCGTCCCACGTGCAAAAAGTGGAACGGAACTGTCAAATTTCTTGAATTTAACTGGCCTATTTAAATTTTAAAGGGTCAGATAAATAAATAAACCAATTAAATTTAAGGAATTTGGCAGTTCCGTTCTAATTTTCCACACATATGGGACGACGGGTTTACGTGAAAAAAAATTGCTTAAATCTGGAACTGTGGATTGGCGCAATTTCCAAAAAGCTGTCTATTTATAGAGGGAATACACATAAATATAAATTATAGATTACCCTTTAAACAAACAAAATATTAACAAAAATACTTGACAAACAAAAAAGTTAACAAGAAAATCAGAGAATTTTGATATTATAATCACGTAATTCCGGACGTACGTACTCTTTGCCGCAGTTTATAGTTTACCGTGCCATTAAGCCGGCTGTCCATGAGAGCGGTTTTCCGCTCGCGGATGATAATTCAGCGTTGTGATTGGCGGAAGAGCATTTTAAATTTGCACTAAACAATCACAACGCTGAATTATCATTCGCGATTGCAAAACCGCTCTCATGGACAGCCAGTTATTCTACCGTCAACGAGGTTATAAAGTAACCTCGTTGCCTACCGTACATCAGGACTAGGCATAAAGTATTCGATATAAACATAGTCAATATAGGCAGCGCTAGTAACGGAAAATCCTGAAACTAAAAGCGCTTTTCTATCTGTCACTTTTTTGACAATTCTCTTTGACATCGTCTTTCGGTCGAATTGTTCCTCGTGTTTTCAAGAACTAAAAAGGTAGGATTTTGCTTTGTTTCTCTAAGTAAAAAATATATAAATTATTTGCGTTTTTAGGTCTACACAAAATGGAAAACGAAGCTGGAGAATTCGTTGACTTGTACTGCCCAAGGAAATGGTAAGTATACATAACCTCACATACACGTGTGTATTTCTGAGTTGTCTTTAATTCTCAAGTAAAACATACCGTTGTAGTTGTATTTGTTGAAGTTTTATACCAAATTTTACTAATACCAATATAATTGCCTTTTATTTGATATAATTAAAGTACATTTTCTTATGTGTCTTTTATTTTTAGTTCTGCATCCAACAGAATAATCCACGCCAAAGACCATGCTTCAATTCAAATAAGCATTGCTGAAGTTGACCCCACAACCGGCAGAATGACTGACACCTCCAAAAGCTATGCTCTGTGTGGTGCCATCAGACGAATGGGAGAATCTGATGACTGTCTAGTTAGGTTGACAAAGAAAGACGAAATTATTGCTAAGTATGTGTGATGATATGAGTGATTTTTTTATTGTTAGCAGATTTGGTATACAGGTTTGCGTGAGTTGAATATAACGGATTGCGTTTTAATGTATTAGACACTAATAGATAGAGAGTAGACAGAGAATGACTGCATAGGTAACCGCCCACCGATAGCGACGCCGATTCCCCGTACCTACTGCTCGGGTCCGCTCGATGTGAATGTAAATTTCGGCTGCCTCGCAGTGCACTTTAGTTTGTTCAACAGTGAAGACCATTTTTACTTTATTACTGTATGCGAAGAATTGCAACCGAACTTTGACCGGACTGATAAGCGCAACGACGACGTGATAGCCGCCCAAAGTAGGTGGAGCCAAGTTTGTTGTCGCTCTACTACGTCTTTTCTTACACATTACCCAAAAATCATATTCGAAACTTTTCAACCGCCGAACGTGTATGTGCTGCTGTGCGCAATATAAGTTTCATATTCAATTGTTTGACAGAATATTTAATAAAGCTATAACTAAAAATATTCTTATAAAAAGCAAAATAATACTTGAAATGACAGTAAAAAAGTAAATTTTAGTTTTATTTACAGTATAAGAGCATTGTTTTAGGAGAAACAGTTTAGTATACGGTTTTCTGCCATTTTAAGGGTTTTTAAAAATTATTGATACTTACATATTTTAGACACTCTTCTAAATAAAATGTAACAAACTAACCAAAAATATTCTGTTTAAAAAATATATCTGTAAATAATGATACAGAATCGGGGAGTGAAAAGAGGTGCTGGGTGGGGTGAAATTGGTAAAACGACTTAATAAAACTGAACAACACATGTAAAGTTGAGAAACTTACATTTTTCGACATATTTTTTGAGAAAAAAGATAAAAAATTGTAAACATGTAACCTAAAAATAAGAAAAAAACGACTAATAAACGTCAGTTATACCATGCCAAATATGGAAAGCATTTGGCAACATCAGAAGGGTCTGATGCTATTTATGAATGGTTTAATTAAAGGATTTAAAAAAAACGTTGCTAACCAGAACTAACCTGACCCCCTCTATAGGTACTCTATCTTTTATTATTAAACATTTATACAACTTTGCCAATTGTCCATATTAAAAGTGGATAAATGTAAAAAAAATATTATAAAAGAAAACAAATAATTCATAACTGCGCCTTCATATTATTATTAAGAACAACTAATGGATAACATGTAAGTCAATATATTCCAAAAATACTTAAAATAGCAGAAAACCGTATACTATATAATTACCGTTTTAAGATATTTTTACAATATAAAAGTTTTTCTTGCATGCAGTATTCAACATTTTTCCAGTTAATGTTTTTTAGGTATAAAATATATACATCAAAAAAGTTCTTAACTGTTTATAAATTATCAAATTGAGAACTATGACCAATTTATATAATTTGGAGAATTATTGTAGGTTCAGTTTATAAAAATTGG
The DNA here is from genome assembly GCA_014170235.1 of Listronotus bonariensis. NCBI lineage: Eukaryota > Metazoa > Arthropoda > Insecta > Coleoptera > Curculionidae > Listronotus > Listronotus bonariensis. Next base: position 96,562 of record JACEGR010000033.1, read on the forward strand.
CTGGTTGTACTGCACTCAAGTAATGAAATGCAGTGTGTTCCAGAACAGGTTTTACAAGAGGACAAAACGACCAAAATTATTAATTAGCATTATGGGAAAACGTTACAAAAGTAATAAATACAAGATTTTACTCTGAATATAAAAAAATGACCAAGAGTATAGTATTATTTTTACAAATAGCATTAAAATTGCTTAATGAAATGGTGTAAAAGAAATAATTTTACATCAAAATTTTAGGTTTAAGCATTACAGTTTTTAAAAAATTTAGTATTTTTTTTACATTATCTATGCATTAATACTTAAATACTCACACAAGAATGAATATAGTTTCTACAACAGTTTCTTATAAAATTTTGTTCTATTTTAAAAATTGTAAGTACCTACTTTATTTTTGGAATTTTTTCAAATTTTTAGTTATAACTCCTTGTTTAATGCGAATTGAAGTAAAATTGTGCATTTGTTAGTTTTGGACCATGCAACCAGTTTTTCCAAAATGCCAATTTAGATTTCCAAAATTTTTGATCCATTTGTCCCTTTTTAACACCGATCCTAGGGCAGACTATATATTTTTACCATTGCCTAAATCTTATTTAAAATAAATTAATTCTATACATTCAGAAAATTTGAAAGATTGGATCTTTAAAGGGGCCTTTGCAAGTAAAATTGCATCTGTCATACTATTTTGTTTAAAAAATAATTGAACCGTTTATTCAGAAACCAGTAAACTTTATTAAGATTTTGGACTAACAAAAACAAGTATGGTACTTAGTAACTTCTCAAAACAGATGTTACTTGTTTTAACACTTTAATGATCATAATTTGGTTTAAGGGATTTTAAGTAAAAGAGTACACATGAAAGAAGCTTAAATTTATTATTACACAAAGATGAGACCATTTTGCAGTCTGACTATTATGTCTAATACCTTCACAATGTAATCCCACTGATTTTATGGTGGTCTGTAAAATCATCTGTTTTACTGACTCTGTACTGAAGTAAACATACAGGGTTACCAAAGAACGGCACAAAATTTATTTCAGAAACACATAATAAACCTTCACTTGACTGGTTTTTGCTTTGTTAACTCTTTTTTTTTTCATAAAATTATATCCACATACAGGTGCATGATATTAAACTGGTTTAAACATAAAAATATGAGTTTATATTTTAATACAATGGAAAATTGCTGAAAATCTCATTTTCCCCAAAATGTCAGTTGCATTTCAAACCAAGCTGTATTAAGTGGTAATTATAATATACTTACACTTAATAACACTTTCTTTAGTATGTAAGATATCTTGTCTTTCAACAAAAGGCATAAAAGATAATTAATATAAACCTGTTAAACTAAATCTAATCTAAAGTAATTTCTCTTTTTTTTCAGGAACTTCTAGGATGGATTTGTTTAATCAGTAAAAATAATGTTTTTATTTTGTATTTAACATGTATTGTCAGATTAAATAAATCTTTTAAGTTAAGCTATTTTTAAAACAAATATGTTTTATTTTACCTACCTAATGCTAAGTTCAGAATTTGCTGTAAGCTGATAAAAACATGAGAATAGGACGGAACTCAGTGTGATAGTTACAAATAAGTACCAAATTGATCAATCATACTAGTTAATAATAATTACCATTAATAAATTTTTTCGTTTTCTTGTATTTATAAAAAAAAAACATGTTTGGAAAATCTGAAAAGAAAAACTTAAATAATTAACCCTGTAGAAAAAAATGTTAAAGGTATACTTGATGACATGATCACTTTCAATTGAAGGGCCTATTATAATAACAAAATAAGCCACACAGCCACGGAAATCTGTTTTATTCTTTTATTTATTTATTTATGAGTAGAATAAGCTACAATAAAAAAATTGAAGTATTGTCCTTAGACCTAATTAACCAATAAAAAAGTATTTCAGTTTATTTTTGATAATAGTTAATTAGTTTTATGTATATTTTTTTATGCTTAGAATTTTAATAACGACATTTTGTCTTTGTGGCTTATCATGTTATTTTACAATAAGCTCTTTAATTCATGTTTTATTAATGCTGATTGCTAAAGGTAGGATATCCGTTATAGTACAAGAACCGGCTGTATATAGAACCACTTCTTTTTTCTCTTAAAATATTTTGTTTAGAATAAAATTTATTGATAAATCAATTTCCGGGGGCTCGCAAACCTTATCCTAGGCTGATAGTGTAATAAAAAAAATAAAAATAATTAATACCGTCAATTTTCTTTTATTTATACAGGGTGTAATTTTTTTAAATATTTTAGAAAGAAAAGTTCATATAAACATATGTCCTAAACCTCCTAACTAACTTTTGAGATACAGAGTGTTAAAATTTTGAAAAAAAACATTATTTTTAAATATCCTAACCATTCTTTACCCAATTTTGTTTTAATTTGGCAATATTATTAATGACATTAAAGGGGTAATTTATCACTAACTTAATTACATTTAATACGTCCAGTGGCGTCTCGAGAGGCAACTGAAGGAATATTTCCCACAAAAGAAAGGTACGCAACTGACTGTGTAAAAGTGTGTAAAATTTTTGTGCTTTCTTTAGATTAGGCAAATAAAAATACTGCTTTTATGTCCCTTAATATTTTTTTGTATCTTGTTACGTTTAGGAGAAAAAAATCACTTAATTGCATATTTTTAGACCATAAAAGGAGCATTGCGGGATCTTTTCCTTCTAAAAATTAGGTTTTATAATTTTTAATTAGCAATTATGTAACAAAAATTATAAATACCTATTTAAATAAGGTTTTTGGGCATTTCTCTGTAGGCCCATACAAATGCTGTCCCGGTAAATATTTTTAACATTTTTTGTCAAAAATCCATGTTCTATTTCAAAGAACATTGCATTCGGCAAGGTTGTCAACTTCACAACAATTTGCGTTTTATTTCACTAAAAACATTTTTGTAAATAATATAGTTTTTTTTCTATTATGCCGACAGGGGACTGTTTAAAAATTCTGGGGACAAACTTAACAGGTGTTTACTAAATATAATAAAATTTGTAATGGGACCTTGTTTTACGAAAATATAATTTAAATATATTTCTTTATAATATAATAACTGTTTAATGTATGTACTTGCAACAATTACTTCATAAACCTAATTTTTGGGCGAAAATACAGTGTTGGGGACAGCCAGGGAACTGTATTTTAGAGGTTCTATCACTCTTAGAAAAAAATTGAAACAGTTATGGTTCTAAAATAATGGGCCCGTAAACTTTTGAGGATTAAAGTTTAATTTGGAGTTGATGAGTGATATTTATTTAAATATTTTATTTACTTTTTAAAAAAATCGGTCGGGACAAGGCTAAAATAACGTAATGAATCATACCCTGTATTTTTAGCTATCAATTAAATTCTACCCTGTATAAATGCAGGGCCGGATTTAGAGGTGTGGGGGCCCTGGGGCAATGAGACTGGGGGCCCTCTAAAAGTAAAACTGGATTTTATACCAAAAAAAAAATTGAACAAAAGAAAAAGGTCCTCATCAATAAAATATGTACCTTTTTTTTGGGAGCCCTGGGCCACTGCCCCGCTTGCCCCCTTAAATCTGGCCCTGTATAAATGAAAAGTATATAGTATGTACATAATGCCAAAACAATGTAAAAAGCAAAGTCGCCTACGAAGATTCTATTTGCTGCTGCTGATTTTTGATGCGGCCCTCCAAAATTACTTTTAAGAATCCCTTATAATGTAAAACTTTAAATATATAGATCAAAACAAATATCCTTACTTCTTTGGAGACAAATAAAATAGAAAAGTTAGTATTGGTTATAGTATGGGAAATGAAGCTCAAAAAAGGTAAAACCTGACAATTCTTTGGTCCTGCATGAATTCAGAATTGGGACGAATACTGAAAATCGCTATTCGAATACGAATACTCGGTATTGACGAACACCCGGAATCGGTATTCGAATACAGGAGAAAAAATCAAATACTAGAAAAAGAAAAACCGATGATTAAAAATTTGAAGAGCAAAAAAAAGGTCCTTACCTCATTTTTCCCTCCTTTTCTATACCTTTTGGTATTCTACTAGTGACAATTTTGGTATTTACTGCTTACACATTCCGGTATTCGAATACTCGGAACGCCGGTATTCGAATACTCTAAAAAGTATTCGTCGTATACTTTAGAAGTATTCGAATACAGAATCCCGAATACTAACCTGCTGTATTCTGCCGAATACCAAACACACAAATGTATTCGAATACCGGCAAAATGTATTCTGAATACTATTCAGAATACTGAGTATTTGAATACAACCCAACTCTGCATGAATTAACTTAAAATTTTAACAGTAGGTAAAAAGTGATTCTTAGCAATAACTTTTGTGCGTTTATAACACAAATATTTTTCCAGGTATTTGCGATTAAAAATAACAATTTTTGGACGAAAAAATCGACGGTTTAATGGGTTTTTCGAGAACAATTCGAAAATTATGCATTTAATGAAAAAAACTGTTGGAAGCAAAATTATAGTTTTTTAAAAAACAAACAAAACTCTTATATTATAATTTTTCTTCGACCAATAAAAACTGAGAGATGGAGAGATAATTGTTATTTGTTAATTAAAATTTTTTCGTCAAATGCAAAATTTGAGGAATTAAAATGAAATAACGAGAAACTGCTGCATTTTTCTAGAAAAATTTATCAAACTTTTTTTTAAAGTACATAATTAAACTTTTTCCTGAAAACAAAAGGAGGTCTCTAGAATAAAAATTAGGTAAGTTCTAATAATAATAATAATTGTTAAATTTTTTCGTCAAATGCAAAATTTGATGGATTAAAATCAAATAACGAGAAACTGCTGCATTTTTCTAGAAAAATTTATCAAACTTTTTTAAAAGTATCTACATAATTAAACTTTTTTGAAAACAAAAGGAGGTCTCTAGAATAAAAATTAGGTAAGTTCTAATAAAAATAAGGTCAATAACTCCTTTTTTTACAAAACAATCTATAAAAACAACCCCTTAACTACCCCCAAATTAAAGTTACCTTTACTCTTTTACAATCCTTTTAATACACGTGTTAATAATACGTTTAAGGAGTTTAATCAATTTAAAATGCATAATTGTAAAAAAATGTTGTAGATTATTATGCTCCGAAGTGGTCTAATCAAATTTTTCGAAGAAAAATTTATTGGTTTTCTAATGTATCTTCTTTATTTTTAATGATAGAAAGCTTTTTAAAATTTTTTTGTAGGGTTTTTCAAGAGCTACGGGGCTCTTTAAGTGAAATTCCATAAGATCCCTTGGTTTTTAAATGAGGGTAGATTAAAGGCCTCGAAAAAGGTGGTGCTTCTTCGTAAATATATAGAGGTTTTAAACGACTATATCTCGCAAAATATTCACTGTACAGAAAATTTACACACTGAAAAATTTTAGTCATTAAAAAGCTGTAATTTAAAACTTTTTTTACACTTTTATCTTATATTCAGTTTTTCGGAGTTATTTAGAAAAAAGGGGGAAAGAATATGAATTTGTGAAAAATCGTTTTTAATTTAAGCTTAAATTTTCCTGAAATTAGGCATTTAAAATTGGTCAAACTTCTTGGACGTATTATTACAGTACATATAAAGAGAAATGCAAAAAGATAAAAGTCAATTTGAATTAGGGGTAGTTAGGGGTTGTCTTATTTCGTAGAAAAAATTAGATACTACTTACCTAATTTTTAACCCGGCGAGAAGATTTGGAGGGTGGTCAGCTGTATTTGCAAGGGTGCAATTAGGGTCGCGAGTTCAGGGTCCCTGGAGAGAGGGGGGGGAAGAGCTCTTGGCCTCCGTAAGACGGCCGATTGGTCCCAAACAAATAGGATTTATATTAGTCTTTTCAACATATAAAGATCTTTTAAAAAGTGCGGAAAAAAGCTAAAAAATTTGGCAATTTTCGCACGTTTTAGAGACTCACCCAACTTACCTTTGTCTAAAAGAGTGAATGATTTTGAGAGATACAGGTTGTCAAAAAGTTTAATATGGTTTTAGTTCTTTATATTAAATAATTTGGTTAATAATAAGTTTATTGCCACAATACTCGGCTAGAAGTTTTGGGGAGTGTAAAACTAAAATATTTTATTACTTTTATTGTGAAGTTCAGAAGGCGCCACCTGCGATATCTTAAAGGCATTCAAAACAAAAAAACTGTTTTGTGAAACCCTGTTTTTAGTTAAACATAAAGTTTTTTATTATTTTAACATATTTAACCTAAAAACGGTTTACATGGTAAAGTTGACTTAAAGTAGCTGTTTTTGGAATATTTGGATTTAAAAATTCACTTTCTGTATGAAAGTCTAGGCTATACAGGGTGTTTAAGAAGAAGATGCTGATATTTAGGACTGTGAAGCATTATGTGATATTAAAAAGAAGTTCTAACAAACCTACGTCATAAATATCTGATCTTTTGAGATACAGAATGGTAAAAAAGGTGTTTTTTTATTTACCACCCTGTATCCTAAAAAGCTAACCCATTAAAAACATATTTAAACTTTTATTTTTAAAAATCACCTTAGAATTCACACTTTTAAACATTAGCATCTTATTCTGAAACCACAGTTGTATAGTTTAGACTTGGCCATACAATAAGTATTTTTTTAAATCTAGATATCTGAAAACGGCTGCTCCAATCAATTTGTTCTACGTAAACCTTTTTAGGTAAAGAATAAAAAATTAGAATTTTATGTAAAAGGTAAACACAGAATGGCTTAAAAACCTATTTCGTATTAAATTTGTGTTAAATACCGCAGATGGGGCCCTCTAGATTTTACAACAAAAGTTAAAGCCCATTAAATTTTTACCAATACACCTATTATTAACAAAATTATGAGGAAAAAAGACTAAAACCAAATTAATTAAGATTTAGACTAAGGTGTGTAAGCAGAGCCGTACATAGGGCGGCTTCCCCCAGGAGCCCAAAAAGACCTCTTTAAGATGGGTTGTTTGCTGAAGGTGGCGCCAAAGCCGCTTTGTTTACTCACCTGGAGCCCCCTTTTTTTGTATGTACGGCCCTGTATGTAAGTGTAAATAGATAGTCATATTTTAGCCTCAAGAATCGATGGTAGAAACTAGAGCTTAAGCCTCCCCAAAAATCACCTGTTAGGTGAGGTACTGAGTTCAATATTTTAATTAAACAGAAACGTCGTAGGTTATGTATAAAAAAAAGAATATTTTAAACTGTGGCTACTTTATCGCATTTAATCTCACAAAAATGTGCACACCTCGGTCACTTTATAAGTTATATTAATGATTTGACTTATAAATGGTAGAAACCAAAGTTAAAGGGGGTTAATAATGGGGGTGAAGCCTAATCAAAACCTTATGTGTACAATTCATTTTTTAAGAGTTAAGCTACACAAATATATCGACCAGAGAAAATCCAAATATTTTATTTTTTGCATTTATGTGATGAAACAAACCAATTTCGGAAAAATTGTTTGCTTATTAGGTCTAAAACCCAAAATGACCCTATTTTTAATTCCACTCTTAGTGATATAGGTACCTCTATTCTGTTTAATAAATGACATTTATTTTGTATTTTTTTTTTTTTTTTTAATAAGCTTTGACGGGAATTTTTTCATTTTTTTTTTTATTTTAGATAGGATATTTTATTTTTATTTAGAATTTTAGACTAAAATTCTAATTCTCGCTTTCTAAGGACATAGCTCCCCATAACATTAATTATTAATATTGCGACCATAGATCATTTATTCGAGAATTCCGTGATTTGGATTATTTGGGATGTTTTTTTCTTGGGTCCCGTCGCGATTCTTTGCTTTTTGGTTCGTAAGCCGGTTGGGCGAACGGTTGGGCAAGGACAATTTTAGGTTGGGAGCTCGCCACACCGCGTCCCACTCCCTGGCGCCGCCAACCCAATGTGATTTAAAAAAATATTCTAATAGTTTTTCTCAAAATTTGAATTTAAGGAAAAAAGCTAACCATTTACATCAGTTAAGGCGTTCAACCAATTATAACCGCGGTAATAATTGGTGACAACTTGACGTATAATACATTGATTAAAAGTCAACATAACCGATTGGTAAATACCGTTTTAGAATTTGTTCTTTGCCTAAATTGTTCTTAACACGCCTTATCTTGGTTCGTATATTGGTCGTAGAAAAAGTATAATAAAACAATTTTGTTTATCTCTTTAAAAACTACAATTTGGCTTTCAACAGTTTTTTAAAATAAAATGTCACCATTTTTTAATTATTCATAAAAACCCCATTAAAAACGTCGATTTTGTTTGTCGAAAAATTAGTTATTAAAATGTTATAAAAAAATTCCAACCCCTAGGGTGGGTGGCAATCACCCCCATTGTTTTGGTGCCTTTTGTTCTGATATAGGTTCTGATCCTTGGGCTATACTCTACATTCTGTTGAAATTTCAAGTAAATCCATGCAGGACCAAAAAATTGCCAGGTGCAATGCTTTATCTCCTGTACTATGTGTTATTTTGTAAGAAAGAATGTTTTGAACAACCTTGGTAACACAAATTAGTGAAATGTCCGATTGGTGGTGCCCTCTACACAGTTGTCAAATCAACTACGAATTTCAAACGGCAGGCAGGCAAACTTCTGCTAGCAAAAACAAAAGTTTAAACAAAAATATGGCGGAAAGTAATAACAGTGTAGTGACAAGTAATGAAAATACTCCAAAATCATCAAAGTCCGGTCAGACTTCAGAATCCCTGGACAAAAATAAGACTGATAAAGGTAACTTTAATGCACCTAACCTAGTTTATAAGGGTAAAGTGGACAGTTTAACTTATGACAGATAGTTATTTGTTGCATTTTCATTCTTGCTATTAATGCTGTTGTTTATCAATTTACCGCTATAAACATGTATTTCCTGTTAATTACAAAGAAATATTTAAAGGATTTTCTGTTAAAATTATATGTTGAACCAGCCAGATGTTGCGAAAAGAAAGGTTAAAGATTGCGAACCAATGAGCCATTTTTTGCAGTGCCCCGCAGTTTGCCCTCAAAAGACGGATATATCTCTAAATTTTTAAACTAAAACTTAACACAAGGGACTAATTAGCTGCGCCCTGTTAATAAATTAAAATAATAATGGACCATCTTGTATCTTGAATCAACAGGCTGTTTATGTTTATAGGGTGCGTTCAAAAGGTGTGGAAATATACAGGGTGTGTTGAAAAATTATACCAATTTTGTACGATTGACAAATACACTTCTCCTTGAAATTGACGCACAAGCCCGACTTTTCCATAAGCTTCAATACAAAAATGCTTTAATTTAAATGGCTAAATCACTTTTAATAATAAGTTATCAAGGCAATTAGAAAAAGATAATGTTAAGGAATGGTGAAGCTATAACTTTGGCGTAACCGTTGTTATTAACTGTTAACAATAAATTCTACAGGGTGTAACAATGGTTACGCCAAAGTTATAGCTTTACCTTTCCTTAACGTTTTTTTTTAATTGTTTTGATAACTTAATTATAACACTAGAACAGCCACAAATATTTTTTATGTTCCTATAGCCAAGAAAAGTGGCACACAAAATTCATTGTTTTATAGTGGTTTAGTTGAATATAATAAATTGCCTTTATATATCAGGTCTGCTTTAAATGTAAACGAATTTCGTAGATTAAGTATAGAGTTTATTATAGAAAATAATTGATTGTTAAGGATTATAAGTAGTTTAGAAGTGTTATTTATTTATTTTTTTGTATTTATAGCACTTGTTGCTAATAAAACATTTTCATTTAATTTCATTTCAATTATTAAAAGAGATATGGCCATTTAAATTAAACTATTTTTGTATTAAAGCTTATGGAAAAAATCGGGCTTTGCGTTAATTTCTTGGAGAAGTGTATTTACCCGGATATTAGTACTGTTTACATTCAGGAGCAGTTATAATTTAATTCTGTATTGGTTAAAAAATGATGCATTTTTTTCACTAAATTTTTGCTTTATAACTAGGTAAAAGGCAGTGTAATTAGCGCATTTTAAACTAAGTTTGTAATAATTTAATATTTACAAAACGAAATCGTCGCCGATTTTATTAAAATTAGATTAATGTTTTTTTTTTGGTTGCTGATCATAAATTTAAAAGATTTTTTTTGGAAACACTAACCTAATTTTTACTTTATTTCTCCTTTTTTTTGCACACAGTCTTTGATAAAATGCTAAATTGGCACCCAATATTTTATTTTACATCAAACATTTTTTAAAAACATGTTTTTATAGATATTAAGCCCTTTTTATAATAACTAAAAATCATCATTTTAAATCAAGGCAGCAGTGGCAGCTTAACGCATAGTTGTGGCGTTTAGTTAAAAAGGACTTGAAATACATAATTAAACCTAGAGTATATGCAGGGTCTTTTGTCAAAATGTGTACAAGTTTTATACTTACTTTAATATTATGAATAAAAAGTTTATATAAAGAAAAATAATAAAAGTAAAGATTGAATTACAAAAAGATATATTAATAGTTATTATCAATAGTTATTATAAATAGGTTAAAAAATTTTAAAATAAAAATTTTAAAAATAATAATTGTTTTTATTTTTTAAAGACAGTAACTATCAGTGCCATATTACCCACTAGGCTGACTAGGCTACAACCTAGGCACCAGACAGGCAGAGTTGGGTCGTAGTCGAATGCATTTGTGTGTTTGGTATTAGCTATTTGGGCGAATACTTTTTGGTTAGTATTCGAATCACGAGTGGAATACTAAAAGGGAACAAAATGTTGGCAAAAATGAGTTGAGGACTTTTTTTTGCTCTTCAAATTTTTAATCATTGTTTTTTTTCTAGTATTCAAATCTTTTTTTTCCAGTATTTGAATGCCGATTCCGGGTGTTTGTTAATACCAAGTATTCAAATACTTTTTTCTTACAAGTGTTCAAATATTCGGTATTCGAATACTTTCTTTTCCGGTATTCATATTCGTATTCAAATACTGATTTTTAGTATTCAACCCAACTCTGCAGACAGGAAAGTTTTTTTATTCTAAATCAATTTTATTCTAGAAATGTAGGGTGCTGTGCTAAAAAATAGGCGCCAGACAGGGAAGGACTTGTTTTTTTTTGCTCTTCAATTTTTTTTTATTTGTGGAGTGTAGGGCGTCGTGGGATAAAATAGGCGTCCTAACAAGTCCAGCCTATGGCACCCTAAAGTGTTAATGCGGGCCTGGTAACCAAGGTTTAGTAGGGTACTTGCCTTTCATTAAAATAAATGTATATTTTCAATACGATAACAATGTAATCAAACTTTCTTGGATAATTATCATTTATTTACCATTAACACACATTCTTTAAATCACTGTTAATTTATTAAAATTTTGGCTGTTAATCTACGATGCCCAATTTTTTATTTTTTTTAAATAGATTTTTTTTTCTTTTGTCAAAAGTCACTGAAAATATGCTTTATTTTCAGTTCTGCGGCCAATATTATTGGAAGACTACAAATATGAAGAGTTACCAGAAAGCCTTCAAAATTTAATGAAATATTATGAGTCCTCAACAACTGCTTCGTCAAGAATTGACATTTTAGTTGGCCTAATTTATATTTTAATGTTGGAATCTGGCTTTGTACCGATTGACTATGGTGGTTCTGATTGTTCATTTGATTTTAACTATCAAAGAGTAGTAACTTTAAGCAACAATATTCCTTCCAGTGTACAAACTAACAACAAAAGTTACTGTATAAAAATGATCTTACCCAGTTTGCAGCAGTTTGAAGTTAAGCTGGGAATTGTGGCTATTTCTGATGATTTAGTTGTAAACTGTTTTGTTAAAGGAATAGACTCGGGCGATTTTAATACTATTTTGGATCCCTTGACTTACTTTACCTCATCAAGTACTAATTTAAATAAAATTAGGTTTCAACAATTAGATCATTTATCTGTAAAGGTAAAAGACAGAATTGCATTTCCTGTCAAGTGTTCTATCCTTAAACAAAATGAAATAGCAATACCATGCCTGGAGGACTTACCAAGCGAAATAATTTTAATTATAATGAAAAAACTACCTTTAGCAGTTTTATTACAGTTTGGAAAAACAACTAAAAAATTTTATATGTTGATGCGTGATTTGCTAAAAAAGTTTGGAAAGAAAATGCAATAAATAATTGTTAATTTTAGTGGTCTGTAATTTATTTTAAGTAATTGTTAATTTTAGCGGTTTAGTGATTCATTTTAAGTTTTATAATGTTATGGTTTTATAGGTAAAATAGTACTTTACAGGGAGGTTCGTTCAACAAGGTCATACTTAGTCTCCCACTAAAGGTTAATTTTATAATCTCCGGTATTTCAGTTAAAAAGTGATTAAAAGAATAAAATTTCAAGGTACTGGTGCAAATTTTGTTCTACGTCGTTTTAGATTTTTAAATTAATAATATGGATGATAGTTAATATAAATTTATATAAATAAAATGCATTGCATCCTTGTAAAAATGCTTTAACAGTGGAATATACAGGCTTATATTATTATACTAATTAATTAGACTGTATAAATCCGGCTCGGCTGGTCCTTATGGTCATTTGGTCAATCTAGTGCCATGCTCTGTTAATACAAAATCGAGCTAATTCTCTTGGCCAATTTTGAATTGACCTTATGGGTTTACATGGCAATGCAAGGTGCATCAAAAACAAAGAAAAATTATATTTTGTTTTTTACATGATAGAATTATTATAGTCTTACAATATTGGCCTCACCTCAGCTGAAAAAAGTCACTGGCCGCGTCTCATATAAATATTAAATTCCCCTCTTATAAAATTAAATTCGTTTTTGTCTCTTAGATATAAGCCTTTAGCCTTAACCAAATCGTCGCCTTTTTTGGCCAAGTCTTTACTTTTTTGAATCTTTGGTAGGACACTAGTTATTTCCTTTTTCTTCTTACTTGGCACAGCCGAATGCCAAATCGACCTATGCCAAATACAATCATCCACAAACATCCCTGAGTATGGAATGTAAACCTATTCATGCTGATGTAATTAGGCTGAAAGTCTGTACTATAGGCTATAAGGATTTTTTTTTAATAGGTGTAGTGAATTTTGTAAATTTTAATTATATAGGTATTATTTATTTGGCGAAAAAATAAATCTCGTTTTAGAAATTCTAGTAGTTTTAATTTTGTTAAGTTAGTTAAAATTGTATTTTAGACAACGTGACATTGGTTGACCCAGTACCAGTGCCCGAAGCCACTAGTACAGGAACAACTGGAAAAATTTTGGATAGCAGTAAGACAAATGGTGATATTGGTAAGTTATTAAAAAAACTAGTTAGCAGTAATAGGTTAAAAAAGTATGGGTATAGGGGGTTCAAAATAAGGATAAATATTTCGTGATCGGCCGATACCGATATAAATATCGGTGTATCGGCATAACGGCAAATTTTGTCGATAATCGGTATCGACAAAATTTGCCAATAAATATCGGTGTATTTAAGATTAACTATTTTATTTATTTGTAAACAAAAACTATTTTTATGTTTTTTAAGAAATGAAATAACTAAATTATTTTTATATGAACATATTTTATTTTTTAACGGTAACAATAAAATAGAAATAAAAGCAATTTTTGTATTAAAATAAAACAAAAAAGAACAAGGTACTCAAACTACTTTCGGCAAAAATAAATATTTATGTACCTAGTGTAATTTGCAAAAAAATGCAAGGAATTAAAGACATTATTAATGAAAGTTTAAGTTCCTTAAATTATGGGGCAAAAAAATCAAACTTTCGGCCTGCTCAGGTATCAGTTTGTTTCTTTTGTTACAGTAAATATTTCCTACATCAGATTTTTTTTTTCTGTAAACACTTGCGGGTGGAGCAGATAAAAAATGTCTGCCTGATTCTTTAGTAAGGGTATATATTTTTTATTAAAATTCCACCATTCAAATGGATATTTGTTTCTAGAAACTTTCTAATTTTTTAAATTTTCGTGCTTTAGATTCTATAGTTTCACTTTTTTTTAATTATAAGGCTTCACCCACAATAGTTCCAAAAGACTCCCAAAAAAAGTTATGTGGATCTCTTTCGTTTTCTTAAAGCTGTTGACCTTGCTAAAGGTAGATCTTCATCACTGCTACTGGATATATGGTTTGGGAATTACCGACATTTGTTCACGTTACGTCCGCGGCGATGCCAGTATTTGACTAAAAAATGCTTTTCAACGTTTTTGCTTGTATTTATGAATTCAATTGAACAGCTAACGCTTTTTTAAAATGTGCCGATACCGATATTATATTGGTATCGGCAAAAAAAATTCGTATCGGCCGATCACTATAAATAAAATATTCAAGAAGGCGATGAAGGCGTGCGTCCGACCAAAAAAACAATAATACAATAAATCTCAAAAATAGCCCTCTTTAATATTTAACTTATTTTTAAAACACCCGAATTGATTTTTTGAATTTTAAATAAACAAAATTTATTATTTTTGGAACCCTCTTCCTGCTTTAGGAAGAAAAGTATTTGAAATTATAATATTTGTAGGAACTTTACTATAACTAGTTACTATAACGTGACTAGCCTTTGTTTAAAAATATCTATGTTTTTCATTTCATATATTTTAACTTAAAACAATAAACCCCAAAAAATATGCAAAGGTATGTACGATATGGCGAATGCGCAGGAAATGCTGACCATCAGCAATGTTTAAAATTTATTATATTTAGGCTGGATTTGTAATTTGACGTTTTCGTTCACCGTTTGACGTTCAAAGTTCACAGATGAAGTAACGACATCTCATTCATTAACCTATACTTTCTATTACCGTCTCCGCGTTCAAGCCGATTATCTTTAAACGTTTTTTGTTTGACATGTCTGTGTATATACCCAATCACATCTTAAGGTAGAATACAATCATCAAACTTCAAATCAACTTTGTCTCACTTTCAAATTATTCCCCTTTTTGTTGCTTGCACATTATTTAAACGTCGCGATTAGAAAGAAATAGTTAATTGTCGTCTTTACTTCTATGACGCCTCTGGCTTTTTCTTAGATGAATTCTACTTTACCAAGTATATCATAGGGTTTAAAAGCTGTTAATTTAATACTTCTTTTTTTTATTACTTGATTAGGTGCAAGGACAATACTTTAAACGTTTTTACTGTGGCTTATCATATTATTAATTAAATAAATAAGGGAGTAAAACAGATTTCTGTGAGTGTGGTTTATCATGTTATTACAATAAGACGAGCAATAAGCCATTTAATTAAAGGGCTTATTGTAAAATATATATAAACCACACAGCCGCTTTTTATTCTCTAATTAATTTAATTACTAATATGATAAGAGAAAATAATAAGTATTATACTTGAAACTAATTAACTTATAAAAATATTTGCCCAAACCTCAAAATAATTAATTTCAATTCACACATAAACGGCAAACCGTAAATGCACCATATCAAAAACGAAAACGACAAACGACGATCGGTAACGGAAACGTCAAACCATAAATAAGGGGGCTAGTTTTAAAGTTACAATCTCCAAAATTAGGTTGTTGTGTTATATCAAATAAATAATGAAGAAAAAATATACATTATGCATTCTTTCTTCCGTTCAAATAATCTGTTATGGATGAAGTCATGAGCTAAAAAGTGTTTTATCTAAATTCAGCGTTGAAAAATAAACCTATTGGGACATATATCTCACTGTCCCAGTTCCGGATTAACCCATAAGCAAATTAAGCAAGTGCTTAGGGTATCACGTTGTGGGGGCACCACAAAGGGGGCCATTGTTTTTATATGTTTAAAAAAAAGGTTTGGGTTAGGAAAAGGAAGGAATAATTGAAAAAAAATGCATGATTTAAAAAGGGGAGTTTTTTTCTCTTTAAAGAAACTCGGGGTCCGTGAAAAGAAATTAAAAAAGCCAGGACTTTTTTTTGCTCCTTAAAAATTTCATGGCTAGGGGGCACCACATGAGTAAAGTGCTTAGGGCATCAGGAAGTCTTAATCCGCCACTGACTGTCGTATTAAAAAGTAAAAATGGAGATTTTACAGGGTGTCCGGGTTTCGTTGCAACTGCAGGGTATCTCGGTTATTATTGGAAATAGAGACTTACAGTTTTCGCGAAATGTTGCTACTTTTTGGTGAAACAGAAGATGGAACTAAGATATTTTTCATGTCCCTTTTCATTTTTGACATACAGGGCGAAACTAATTTTTTTCCATTTTTGGACCCCCTCGTATTTCATTTGTCTTGTAAACACTCTGTATATTTTTATTCATTAAATTGTAGCGGATGAGAGCTTTTCAAAAAATATAACACTTAATAGTTTATTTATATTTTTTGACCCTAAATTGATGTTTTTAATTTTAAAATTGTGGGCCATGATATAGGCTTTATAACCAAAAATAAAGTTGGACCTACGGCTATAATTTGTTAACATTTTACACCAACATTTGATTTTTAACTATTTTACATCGCCCAGCACCCCTATTTATCCATCGGTTCCTCAAGTTTTTTAACTTACTTATTAATTAAAAACTAAATATTTTAGATCAGCGCCACTTTCTTTATACTCAAAATAGTGTCAATCAGTATGTATCTATGATTTTTAGGAAAACATTTGATTTAAAACAAAATAGGAGATGGTTTTCTCCTATTTTGTAAATATGAAACTGTTATCAAAATTATTATTGAAATTGAAATTTTGAAGGTATTAGTTTCATACAGGATTTTTTACTGTTTTGATTTATTGAATGTTATGAAACTATATTGAGGATAAACACAGTAGCGCAAATAATCCAAAATATTTAGTTTTTAATTAATTAAAACAAAATAATTTAATTAGGGCTAACTTTGGTAATAAAGTCTAAATTATGGCCCCCACTATGCAAAATTCAAGTTAAAATTAAAAAAACAAATTTAGGGTCCAAAAATATAAAAAAAAGTGTTATATATTTGTAAAAGCTCTTATCCACTGTAATTTAATGAGTAAAAAATATACAGGGTGTTCCATAGAAAAAATCATGTGTTAGGTTCATATCTCGAATTTTTTTAACTACACCACTGGATTCTACGTAAAAATATCTACTAAAGTCAGTTTTTACTTTTTCGTAGAGTAAACGTTAATAGTAAAAAAACATACTCGGCGAATTGAGAACCTCCTCGTTTTTGAAGTCGGTTAAAAAAGCCACAAGTGTCATACAAATAAGGACGGCAATCAACTATTCCTTTCTAATCGCGTGGTTTAAATAGTGTGCGAGCAACAAAAAAGGGAATAATTGAAAGTGAGACAGAATTGATGACCGCGTGGCTTTTTACTATTGACGTTTATTCTAAGTTACAAGACAACTGTAATACGAGGGGGCCCAAAAAAAATACATTTATATGTCAATAACTAGGTGGGCTATAAAAATATTTTAGCGTCATCTTTCGTTTCATCAAAAAGTAGCAGCACTTTTTAAAAACCGTAAGGCTCTATCTCTAATAATAACCAAGAAACCCTGCAATTGCAACGAGATCCGGACACCCTGCACACTTTGAAAATAGGCCCCTTAAATCCAGGTTTAATACAGAAACATGCAAATTTTTATTTAAAAAAGTACTAACCAGAGTCAAATTAGTATTTTACACCGTCCGAGGACCGATTTTTGGTAGTACAAACATATATATACCAACTTTACCTCAGAAAAAGTACGCGTGACGTCATTTAGGCCTCGAACTAAAAAAATCTACGCTGTGTACAAAATGGTAATGTATTTAACAGTTTTGGCAGTTTCTTAAGAAAATTTATAAGGGTAGTTATCTATGTGATAAACATCTGTTTTATTTTTTTATAAAAATGTTAGATTTTAAATCGTTATACTTTTTTTTTTTAATTTATTGTAAAAGTAGCGTTGGGCCGTTAAAGTTAATAAATAATAAAAACAGTTTTTCAATAGAATGTCGCTTTAGAATCAACATCCGGTATCGTTCACACCTTTAAGCGCGTACATCCAGAATCCAGACCTTGGCGACGTCAGCTGACTCAGGATCAACTTGTCTTTCTTTTAGTTTGCCCATCCCTTTCACGGAGTGTGCTAAATCACCGTCTGGAAAAGATATATTTAGTTTACAATAACCAAAAATAGGATCGTTTGTCTAGACTGCTAATTATTTTTTTAAATGCATTTGGCTTAGTAAGTGTTGCAAAAGTTGCAATAAATTATTGCATAATTAAATATTGTGACATTTTAAACAAAGAAGCTGAAAAGAAGCAGTTTAAAGGCAAGGAGCGCGCTGAAGTGGCAAGCGAGTGAAATGGCAGTGAGATGGTAAGCAAGTGGCAGGTAAAGTAAACGTCAGTAGTAAAAACGCCACGCGGTCATCAGTTCTGTCTCACTTTCAATTATTTCCCTTATTGTTGCTCGCACACTATTTAAACAATGCGTTTAGAAAGAAAAGTTAAATGACGTCTTTCTATGACGGCTGTGGCTTCAGCTTGGAGACTAGTGATACCTAAATGACGCTACACACTTGCCAAAGACCATTCCACCAACACTTTAATTTAATGCGCGTTTCTGTATTTCTTTACGCAGCTTTAACAGATTGCTTTTGATATTAATTTACTACCTGGCCGCCACATCACTTGCTTACCATTTCAGTGCGCGCCTTGCCTAAGAATGGGTATAATTTGTAATTTTAGTACCAAGAAAATTTGATTATTTTAATTATTTTTTAATTTTTACGATTACAAAGTAACATACAGGGTGGTAAATTTGAAATGCAAACAATTTATTAATTTAGGATTTTTTGTGTGCCGTTAATTAATTATAATTTTTTGTCTTATCTCCTTTTTCTATGTCACAGCGTTTTTACATCTACATCTTTTTACGAAGTATAATTATAATTAACAATATTAAAAAGCTTTAGATCTCTGGTACGAAAATATGCAGGGTGTTTGTAAACTATGGCGCCAAACTGCTGCAAATAGAAAAAAAAATCGTATAAATATGAGTCCCCAACATTTTTCGTTCTAAAGATACAGGGTGTGTCGGTATACTTTTTTAAAGGATTTGGAAAGATCTTTGTAACGGTAGTAAAATGTACAGGGTGTTCCATTTGAAAAGGATAATTTTGTTGTATAACTCAAAAACCGATTGTCAATTGTTTTTTCTAATCTTTAATCTTAAAGATCGTGAGTAATGCTATAGGGCGCGCTTGTGGCTGCTCTGGTTGTATCGGTAGCGTCGATCACCGGAGTTAACCAGTGAAGTGCGCGCCCATAACTTGGATGAGTGACCGGGCTGTTGTCGGTTTGGGGCAACGGCACGCGGTTTTCTGCTTGGTGGTGAATGAACGGACAGAGTAGCAACCATCCAAGTTATGGCATAAATGGTGTGTGAATGGGAAGTAGTAGGGGTCAAGGTACGATAAGCCTTCAGGCTGCAGTACACCACCTAGGGGGCGGTCGTTGGACCTGGGTGGGATGACCCCGAAAGGGCGAAAAAACAGGGTGTGTGGGTAGACTTTTTTTTAAGGATGGATTTTGAAAGATCTTTGTAACGGTAATAAAATATACAGGGTGTTCCATTTAAAAAGGAATATTTTGTTGTATAACTCAAAAACCCGATAGTCAATTGTTTTTTTAATCTTTAATCTTAAAGATCGTGAGTAATGCTATTGGTTTGCTAAAAACTTTTTCGTATCTCAAGGAAGTTATCGATGATGGACACTTATTTGGATGACCCTGTATACTAGAAAGGGTTGCGACAAAACCTCGCAAATAACAGGAAAAAATTGGCAAGACTGGGTAAAGTTACTATATTTTAACAGCTGATGATCAATCCAGTATATAGCGTCTAAAATTTGTGCATTTCGTTTTGTATTGTTTTGAAAATGATATTTATTCAAAAATGTGATGCCAAGTGTTTTTATTTGAATTTGCAGAAGTTGCAATTTAATAATAATTAAGAAGTGTTGTGTAAACGATTGTTCTAATAACACTATAAACTGTATTTCTCCTGCACTGATGTTGACACTTATCTTATTTAATAACATGGCCGAAAATTATTCCTTGTGACGTCAAAACAACCACCACCAATATGGGGGAATGTTGTGACCTTATAAAGAGGCTCTGATTTTTATGAGATGATCTTACCATAACAGTTTGGCAGCACAGTTCTCGAAAACCCTGTATATTGTGTGTGTGTTTTATGCACTATGCACATACGAAAGGAGTGCATACCGGGTGTTAACGAATTTATAAGAGTAGTCATGTCCTAACTCCTAGAATATAAGACGAATTAAAATGAGAGTTAGTATAGGTTAATGGTATAAGAGGGGACTTTTCGCATACTTTTCACCTTCCAGTTAATTCCGGTTTAACCGAAAGTAGCTCCAATTTAAAATTTTTAAGTGGAACATCCTGTATAAATTATAATTTTTGGATTTCTGAGTCATTTCTAAATCAGAATGTGACATTTTAAAACGTTTTTAGGCTGACATATTTTTTTGGAGACGTTTTTTATATTGAATCTAGGTCGCCATGATTGGGCTCAAATAAATCTAAGAACTATAAGCGCCTTTTCACCCGGGGTATAAGGCCACTCGGTTAACACCCTCCGGTAGGAATCGGCTTAAATTCTTGTCAAATAACGCAATTTCTGACCTGTATTGAACATATGAAACGGTAATGGCCGGATTTAAATTAAAGCTATATTCTCGCAGGATTTTTTAAATCCGGTGCAAAGATATGCGAAAACCATCCCCTTTCCATACCATCTATCTATACCAAGTCTCATTTTGATACTCTAATACTTCAGGAGTTATTGTTTGTCTAATAGATTCGTTGACACCCGGTATACCTACCACGGATCTGCATTTTTTGCAAGTCTTAGTTGGACGTGGTTTATAGGTCTTTGGCGTACACTTAATCGATTGTAATACTTTAAAATGTCCTGTCTACAGGGTGTTCCAAAAGAATATGCTGATTCTTACGCTTGTTGATCGTTAGATAGTTTTAAGAGAGATTAAATAAAACCTTTATTCTAATTGTCTTATGCCCAGTTTTACAATTGCGAGTTCAGCTTCGGATCAGTTAAACTTAACTGGTGGTTGAACCTGCCCATTTATATATTATATTGCTGTCAAGTAAATGCCAAAAGTGACAGCAATATATTTTAAATGGGCAGGTTCAACCACCAGTGAAGTTCAATTTAAGATTTTAGTTCTTATCTCCTACATCCTGGTAACCAAGGTCTTTAGAAAAATAATCATGTGAGTCTTAATTTTAAGTACTTCACTTGAAAATAATATAAACATAATACATCGAAAGTCACAGCAGCTTCCAAAAAGTTTGAATTTCCGTTTCGAACCCTTTTAATCTGTACACCCTGTATGTGTCCAAAATCAGCCTAAAACACAGTTTTTCTCACAATGTTAAATTCTATCGAAAGAAAAGCGGGTTGCTTTAGTAATAGCCCAAGTTAAACAAAAATGTCCTTCCAAACGAGGCCCCAGGACTTGTTTAGCAGCCATTACATCGCGTGCCTAAAACACTACTATTTCGCAACATGTAGCAAAAATAGTTATTTATTATGTAAAAGAAAAGTTCTAGATTTCAGATTGACGTTGTGTTGTCTCCTGACGCGAAGAGAAGGGAAAAAATAAACCGTAAAATCTAACATTTTTACCGTGTATAATACACTATTTTTTTTGTGTCGGGAAAAACGACGATTTATTGTTAAAAACACATATTATTAAAATAATATTAAAGGTAAAAAATATTGATGTAAAATTGAAGTTTTCAACTAGCCGTCTGTTGTATACCGTGTGTTTCTTACTGGTGGTTCCCCGTTATAACTTTTTTACATTTTAAGATAAAAAAGGAATTTGGTATATAATTATTTGACATAATTGTGGATTAATAATTGATTTATTTACTTTTTGCCTATAACTTCCGGTTTAACTGGAAATGGCTGCTTCTTTCAAATTTTAAATGGCACCACCGGTATATTTTATCTTATTTCGATAGAATATGACATTCTGAATACAATGACACCTCACATGTCATCTTTTGACATGTCGTTTGTTCAAATTTTCACAACATTATATTTTTAAAATTCCAATACAGAGTGCCATGATTAAGCTAAAACGGTTTATTTTTAATCAAGTACCCATTAAAAAAAATAAATTAATTGTCTTTGGTTTTTTTATTACGGCTTCTCAGGGCCGAGTCAAAGTTTGCAATCCTTTTATGGTCATAACTCATTTTTTTCAATGAAACAAGGGTGGCTCATTAGCATATTCTAAAACAGCATTCAAAAAATAAATTTTTGAGAGTAGAAATTTTAAAAAATTACATGTGGGGTGTTATTGTATTCAGAATGACATATTATATCGAAATTAGATAAAATATACCGGTGGTGCCATTTAAAATTTAAATGTAATTGTCATTTCCTGTTAAACCGGAAGTAATAGAAAACAAGGTAATAGATTATAAAAGTTGGTATAAAAAACTTATTTCATTTATAACTTTTGAACTGTTGCCACAGTACCAATGATATTTGGTCTACTAAATAACCTCATAATAATGCTCCTTGCCATAGGTAAACGGCTGTTCAGTAAGTCGGAATTATACAGGGTGCGACGATTTTTTTACTTAATGTATGCATTTTTAACATTGGTGACAAATTTGACATTTTGCTTTGACCGTTTAATTTCTTTATCATTTTTGTAAAAAAAGGTATACTCTTTTGACTCAATATCTTGAACCGTTTTTTATAAAATGGCATTTTAAATCCAGACGAACCAGCATTTTGAATGTAATAAAAAATTTAATTTTTATGATAAAATTATTAAAATGTGGTAAAATTATAAAAAACGGTGTTTGTAAGCCCCTAAAACATTATAATATAGTTAAAAACTGTTTTAAAGAATTTTACCATATTTAAAAAAAATTATTACTTAAAAATGCTGGTATGTCTGGACTTAAAATGTGATTTTATGAAAAACTGTCCAACGTATCGATTTAAATACGGTATACCTTTTTTGTACAAAAATAATGAAGGAATTAAGCAAAATGTCGAATTTGTCACCGGTGTTAAAAATGCATACATTAAATGAAAAAAATCGTCGCACCCGGTATAGATCCGACTTTCTGAAAAGCCGTTTACCTATCAAAAGAAGCATTATTGTGAGGTTATTTAGTAGCCCCAATATCATTGGTACTGTGGCAACAGTTTAAAAATTATAATTGATATAAGTTTTTTTATACCAAATTTATTTTTTTATATGAAGTACTATCATTATTTTGACTCACTCTAACACCTCTATCATTTTTTACCTCACCTTTCCGGACACCCTGTATAACTTTATTTACGTGTATGTATATTCGGCAAAATTACTCACTTTTTTCCGGAGAAAAAAGTGATTTTATAAAAATTTACATTTTAGCACCTGTCAACAAAGATAACATGTTAATTTTTTTCTTGTCACGGAAAGATAGCCATTTTTTACTCTCCTTTAGTAAAAAATGTTATTATTTTTTAATATAATTATTCTAGACCATGTATCATAATTTTATGTCAAATATTAACTTTCGTTGTTTAAATTGCTTCTTTCAGCTTTATTAGTCATCATGTTAAAACGTTAAAAAATAAACATTTCCAGAAAGTTAAATTTAAAAAGCATTTTTAAAGCCGTTCGGTGCCAGAAAGTCGGCCAGTGTGGAACATAAAAAAACCACTCGATACTCTGGATCTAAAAAGATTGGATACTGACACACAGTCACAGCGATGGTGAATTTCCTATTTATAGCCAAGGTAAGATCAGCTGAGTGCAGTGTTGCATTTTTTGCACGATGTATATCGAGGCGAATAAATTGATTTATGATTGTTAAGCTGTTTAAAAATATAATTTTCTAAGTGCCAATTCAAGTGTTAATTTTATGTAGTACACAATTCTTTTAATTCTATACAGGGTGTCCTGTAAATTAACCGACATACTTAAGGGGGTGATTCTACAATGAAAATTAGAAAAAAACTTCCTAAGAACATAATATAGGTATGTCCTAAACGTCTTAGATTTTGAATTCTAATGTGTTAAAAATTTAAAAACATTATTGTTTTTTCTATAATAACTTTTATACCAATTCAGATATTTTAAAAAAATTGGAAGACGTCTCCTATGCATCAGAAGACATTTTTGGCATACAAAAAAAAAAGATTTACCAGTTACGTCCATGACGGGTTCAGGATGTATATTAAAAAAATGGTACGCCATTGCATTTTTCTAAAATAAAAATGCTTTTTGAATTTCCGTTTAGTTTGGAACAAATTTGATTTCCTTACTTTTTTATTTGATGTACGGTTTTCGCGCAAAATAAATATAAACCCTTTTCTCGGGATGGTGATCTTTATCTTATAAAAAATAAATAAAAAATTACTGTGGAATTAGATATTACCGATACGAAATGGCCATGCCATAGAATTTTTAAATGGAACACCCTGTATATTTTATCATTTTTGGATTCCTGAAAATATTTTAAATCATAATGTGAGATTTAAAAAAGTTTTAAGCTTTTTTCTTAAGAGCCATTTTTAATATTTTATCTAGGCACCCGTGATTGGACGCAAATCAATCTAGGGACCCCAGGTGATGTTAAAAAAATAGAGTCGCAAAATTTTAGTGACTGGTATCAAAAGTAGGAATAAAACAAGTTGGCCAATTGACTTCTTTGCGCCTAACTATTATTTTTTGAATGGCAACCCGTTCTAGAAAAGCGCTCTTTTTAAAAAGAATTTTTGACCAATTTATTTGCGATCGGATTAAAAATAAGGACATAAATAAACGATCATGGCCCCCTAAATGCAATATTACAAATGACTGAAAACTTAGGTGGGCGTAAAGTTTTTAAAAATCTTAAATTTCTATTAATGTAAAAATATATAGGATTTTTCATTTAAAATTTTAAAAATTGGCGCCATTGTCGTTTAAACCGCCAGTAACCTAAAAGTGAGAAATATGCAAAAACTCTCTTTTTCCCATACGATTTACCTATACCAAGTCTCATTTTGATATGTCTAATACTCTAGGAGTTATGGCCTGTCTAATATATTCGTTGACATCTGGTATACCAGATGTTTAATTTACCTATTTTTTTTTAAACCGTAGCCTATTGAAATTTCTTCTTTACCAGTTTTTGTACAAGAATTTCAGATGTCATATTTGGTCATAGTCACGAAAAAATACAGATAGAGAATTCCTTTTTGACACTTAAATTTTATCTAAGATGAAAAAAGGCATTTTTTTATTTCATTAAAAGAAAATAACCTATTTTTCTCATATCGCGTTAGGATTAAGAGTTTATATTGGAATTGTTTAATAAATATTTTTAAAAAATGAACCGACTTCAAAGGAATTAATAAAACTCACTAAAAAGTTAAAAATAATAAAAAAAAGAATTCGGGTAATAGAATTTTAGTTATTAACATTGAGTAGCTCAGTTATTGCCCGACTTCTTTTTTATTATTTTTAACTTTTTGGTGAGTTTTACTAATTTCTTTGAAGTTAGTTCAATTGTGTTTATAGATATTTATTTTTCTCTTTTTACTTTATTATTATATTCGACGCACAGCGCGAATATATATGTGACGCCGTTTTCGTTGTCACTGGGTTTTTGTTATTACTATTAAATCGGAAATATTCACTAAAAACACTACTAGTACCTCTTTTAGTTGTTAGTTGCAGCCCCGTGTGTATCGATTTATAAGCTTTTAAGAGCAATGGAGGTATAATTAAGAAATAAAAAAAAGATTTAACTAACCAGAACTAACGATAACCCCCACCTATACTCTGTCTTAGTTTTTTATATTGCCTGTCAAAAACCTTTCAATCTATACACACGGGGCTGCAATTAATCGATATACACGGAGCTGCAATTAACCACTTTTAGAATACATTATGTCTGTCAAAAGTTTATTAATCGGTACACGCGGGGCTAAAAGGGTTAATTTTACCCCAAGGTTGTTGATGACTTCATTATTCATTATCTTTGCCGTACGAACAACGTACAGCAGAGAGAAAAAATAGGTCTAGTACCTTTCTCTCTCGCGATCCTGACTTGGTTTTTATGGGACCACCGCGGAAGTGCACTTGTTCAAATAAAAAAGAATTTTAGAGATCGGTCCACAACTACCGGAATAATCGCGTAACATACACAAAAAAAAAACATAAGCGGCGAATTGAGAACTTCCTAGTTTTTGAAGTCGGTTAAAAATTCAAAATGTATTAGTTTATTTTAATTTGCTCTGTACTCCCCTAGTCACTTATGCAAATCTTTAAACTTTAAGTTCTCCAGTAAAAGGTTTCCTAATGCAATTTATGCAATCTTTAATCTTTTTAGCTTTTTACTTAAAAAACAATATAAACTTTAGTTTGAAGTTTGAAGCTCGTCCTGATGTTTAACCTATACTTATTTTTTAGGTGTAAAAAATCAAGTTTAAAATGGTGAAAAATAAAACTAAAATACAAATTAAAGTATCTTGATATTCACCTAAAAATTTTAAATTTAAAAAGAGTGTTAAAATTTAAACTAGTTTTTCCATCGAATATTGTGAAAAGAACGGAAAAAAGTTGCTAGTGCCCCCTTGACACTAGACCACGTGACCGAAATAATTTTTATTTATCTTACCCAATCTCGATATCTTGTCCCATTCAAAAGATAAAGGGGGGACGTTTAATATCCTCACTATCTTGTATTTGTATTGTAATGAATGGGGTCGCTTGGCCTAAACTAGTTCTTCTTCCAGTTCGACCTATAAAGATCTTTTGTGGATACTCTTTGTGGATAGTTCTTCCATCAGGTAACCTCCAGTTATGCCGCAGAAAGGTTCCGGTCCGTAGAAGAGTCCCTCTGCTCCCACTTTGGCAACCTGGTCGGCATTTTTATTACCTTCCACTCCTTTATATCCTGGAACCTGCATCAGAGTTACTTTATTGTTTGTGGCCTGTTACTTAAAAGATTATCGGCATTCCCAGGCAAGCCTTATTAAGTCAAAACTCTGCATGAAGCTGAGGCCATTAAGGCTGCAGGACTGACCATGATTACTAAATAGGTGTATTTCTCAATCATAATGGCATGGATTATAGGTTGTGAAACTTCTGTAGAACTATTTCATTCTCTTGCAACCCCTAAACCTTTAAATCTCTTTAAGGTACCCACTGTAGCTTATTATGTAGGCTTATATTTTTCATAGACTGCCGAAAAAAGAAAACACAAACTCATAATTTCCAAGTAATTGTTAATTTATCAGAAAACAAAAGTATGGAAGTTTTTATCATTAATTTTTATCGTTTTCCATCATGCATACCTGTATGATATTACAATCCGTTTTAAAACAATAAAGGAGTATTAAACGATGATGTTTATGGACTATTTAAAAAAATTAATAACTGATAAGATAAGAAATCACGTAGTAAGGTGCTTTAAACTTGATCCATTAAGGTGTGCGTCGTCGTTCCAAGTGATCAGTTTTTTTTTTCAAAATGTGCTTCTTAGTAGTGTTTGTGTGAGTTTGGGGAGAGGTTAAAAGTTTCTTTTTTATGTGATTTTTGCGTAATGGTGTGTGTGATTTTTGTTTTAGTTCCGTTCCGAGTTAGATTTTGATGAGTGTAATGGCTCGCTTATTAAGGAGGTTTTCTGGGAGTAGAAAGAACCTTAATCGGTCGGTTTCTCAGGATACTATTGATGAACAGGAAGAGGACGTTGTTGTACCACAGTCTTCGGGTAGGTTTTTGATATAGTTAAGAAAATATTTAAATTTGTTCTAAATCATTAAAATAGTCGATAATGAATAAAGTTCACATGATGCTTGAAACTCTTGACTTTAACACTTGAAATAATTAGGAGCCAATAAATGATTTCTTAAAAGGATTTGCTTTTTATTCTTTTTTTTTTTAATGGAAAAGTCAACAAATGAGACTTTAGGTACTAGGCACACAAAAATCCTTACTGAATCGTCGAATATTACTTGCAATACAATGAAAAAATTATGTCTTAACGGGCGTGGAATGCATACAATTTGTATAAATTAAAAGTGGAGTAATACTTCGTGGCTCAAAGTAAAAATCCAAGTTTGTATATTTTTATGCATCTTATGGCTTAAAAGTAAAGCCAACAATTTTAAATGTTTTTTGTTCTCTAGAATGAGAAGTAGATGATATTTTTCTGGACAGCGATCGAGATCGCCTGTAGCTTGTCGTGCACTTTCATTATAATTACCAAATATCTTGCTTGTTTTACTTAGGAGTATTTAAAGGAATTCTATTAATACATATTAATTATTTTTCCAAATATTTATATACATTTACTGCCAGTGGCAGCGCTATAGATGAAACGTGGACGTCGGCGACTAGACGTCATCTTTATGGTTTGGTAAGAAAAAAACGATTTTAAAAAATGGGGTGGCGCACACACAGCTGTTAGCATGTAAAGCGGCAAGGCTACCTCTGGTAAGTCTATGCTTTTAAATAACAATCTTAAATTTGGGATTTATGGCGGGATTTTTATTTTATAGATTTATTTTATGAAAATTAAACATTACCTTTTATTATATTGTTAAAATAAACACGTTTTTTACAATCCATACATCTTGCTTTATTTAACAAATACAAAATAACAGTAGTTTTTGGATGTTGTCATCATGCATTTTCTAGCAGCTGTTTCAGCTTCAATCATAGTATTTAGGTAATTTTTTTTAGGGCATCGTGCTTTTTAGGTCGTTCCTAATTAATTATAGATTTAGTAAGCTCCTCTTGGCAAAATCTTTACTAACTTCAACTGTGAGCATAAATCTGTTAATATACTTACTTTCAAATTGTTTTCTTATATGTACTAAGTAAGTTGTTTTTTAAGCTAAAGTTATTTATATGGGGATTTTACATATTATGGAAATAAATAAGGATAATTGGATAACTTAAAAACAATCTTGCGAACTCTAAACAGGCGCAAGGTTTCCATCTACCACCGCATATAGCCGCCACTGATTACTGCATAAATATTGGAAACATTCATTTTTATCTTTTCTAGTATCTTTATATTATGGTTATTGTATTCATTCTTAAAAATAGAAGCACATTATCAGATTGTTTATCCTTATAACTGCTGTGAGTATACAGACGTACCTCAGTTTTAAAGGTATTACTCCACTTATTTATTTAAAATTAAAAGATATGATCAAATTGATTAAACATTAGTATATACCCACCGGATGACACAAGATTTTGTTACATTCCTATTTTTTTCTTCGCTTCTTTAAAATAGTTTTTTAAGTGTTACCTTTTCTTTAAAGTATATTAACATTATAAGACGGTTTTACCAAAAGTATCATCGGCTTATTTTAAATACAAGGTTCTTTCTTTTTTCTTTATTTAAATTCCTTAAATATCTTTTCATTGTACCTATGTATCATGCATGGTGTTTATTTTCAAGATGGCGGTCAAAGTAAACCAATTACGGCCATTATTTCTCCTTTGAAAAATTATTTTGCGAATCTACAACGTTGAAAGTTGGTTATATCTCTGTCTATGTTTGTAGAAAGGTTAATCATATGAACCAAAGTAGGACGTGAAAAAGGTATAACCGATATTTACAGAAGTTTTGTAACTTTTTTTACATAATTTATATACATAGTATGATATTACATTTAACATGTAATAACAGCATTACATGTGTAGTGTAATATTATAAATATGATAAGTGATATTCCAAATATATTTCACACAACTTACTTGTTACTTGTATTTTGTGACGTTTGGCTGTGGCTAAAAGTAATCAACGTCCAACGTTGTAAATTTACAAAAAAAACAGTCTAGAAAATCAGACATTTTTCAAACATTTTACCTAAAAAGATCTTATTATTATTTTATACCTAAATAATCGATTGAACTTTCTTTCATTTAGAATAGAGATTCGATATTTTTTTAATGATATCCGAATCACAGAATACGACCTATGGTCGCCATTTTAAAAATTAATAAGCTAATGACTGTTTTAATATCAATAGATATATAAGAAAACTAGCTATGATTCCCGGCTTCGCTCAGGAGTTGATATGAAAAATTTAATTAATTTTATAGCGTCAACAACACGTGGTTATTATGCTGTTAAAATGTAGCTTATATGACACGTTCGTAGATTTACCATAGCAGCGCCATCTATTGATTACTTACTCAACCCAGTCGAACAGACAAATAATTAGCAATAAATTAAAATTGCGACTATAATTTGAGATTTAAACTATCCTATCTCTCAAGTTGGATCGAACTGCACATGGTGTGAGAATTTTATTATAATCGGTTAAGTGGTTTAGGAGTCCATTGAGGACAAACATTGTGACACGAGATTTATATATATTAAGATTCTCAAAGTAATTACAACAACATAAAAAATAATAAACACCTTGTTAGAGATACCATCGATGAACATAGCACATCCCTAATGTGAAATAATAATGACAATATTTCTGACGGCACACCACTTTTCCGATATCATCAGACTTGAATAGGAAACCAGTAGGGAATAAATGACGGAGCACTGAACCACAGCACACAATTAACATAAATTAAACATAAATTAAACAGGTGTACAGTAAGCGGACCCAGATAAAGGGTTTCTTTTATGTCCATGAGAAAAGCCACAGGTGTTTTTTGACCATTCAGTGTTAACCTTGAATTGTGCTTTCAGGGTGTACCGTTTTTGATGCACCTGTGGCGTGGGTTATTATGTGTTTTTAATAACCCAAAAAATTTTGCATCCTTTGTTTATTCACACAAGCCCTCATTCTAAAGTTTTTCGTGAGATTATGTCTTTGATAAAAAAATATATTTGTAGATTTAATTTGAAAGCTATGGGTAGTTTTTTTATTAGGGACCTGTAAACGCGATAATTGTTTGTAATTTTTTTATACTGTGGGTGTTTAAATCGATAATAGAGTGGTACCATCTTTATCTTTGTATAGGGTAGTGTACAGTTGTCTACATAAAAATATTTAAGTAGAGGGCCTAAATTCTAGAGGCTTTATACAAATTACAGCTAAAAGTTTAATTTTTGGTAAAGAGACGGTAAATTACTGGTTTTGAAAGGGTTTTTGGGCATGGTAAACCATCTGTTTGTTACAATTTAAATAAAATAGTTTAAAAGCCGAAAAGTTCCGATAAACGTCTCTCTTAATTTTAAAATTTTTGGTGAATTTTTGGTAAAGAGACGGTAAATTACTAGTTTTGAAAGGGGTTTTTGGGCATGGTAAACCATCTGTTTGTTACAATTTAAATAAAAATAGTTTAAAAGCTGAATAGAAACCTGTAAACACAATAATCGTTTGTAATTTTTTTTATACTGTGGGTGTTTTAAATCGATAATAGACTGGTACCATCTTTATCTTTGTATAGGGTAGTGTACAGTTGTCTACATAAAAATATTTAAGTAGTGGGCCTAAAAATTCTAGAGGCTTTATACAAATTACAGCTAAAAGTTTAATTTTTGGTAAAGAGACGGTAAATTACTAGTTTTGAAAGGGTTAACTAAGACGAAATTTTTAATCGTAAAAAATTATCTGATTTAAATGTTGGGGTTGTTTACATAATTAAAAAAATGGTTCCTATGAATACACAATTTGAGAAAAACCACAGGTGTTTTTGATTGACTTTTTAAAAGTATGGGAGGTAATCTTAGAAAATGGATTTAATCAGAAAGCAGCAGGTGTTCAAGTGTGAAAGCCATGGGTAGTTTTTTTATTAGGCATTTAACCTTGAAATTTTTAAATGTGTTAGTATACATTAAATTTTAAGAAACAATTTATATGCAGAATGGGGTATATTTATCCAGTTCTTTTTACCGCGTTTATGGGAAAAAACACGACCTTGATTTTACAAGGTATGTGTACGGTAAGTATTTGACTTTGTCCTTGGACATGTATTTAAATTAGTGGAATGGGGTGTAATCGATTATGATATAAGCAGGTTTTTATTCAATGGAAGACATAATCTACCTAGCATCTGTGTTGTTATATAAATTTGTTGTCTGTTACGTGATTTGTGCAAGTGTTGTTTCAAGGTATTATTTTTTTGATAAATAATAATATATTTTTAACTATGAACGTTACTAAAGAAGTTTTAGAAAATATCAATAATATGATTAATAGCCAAGACGAAATTTTTAATCGTAAAAAATTATCTGATTTAAATGTTGGGGTTGTTTACATAATTAAAAAAATGGTTCCTATGAATACACAATTTGGTAAAACAGTTCTTGTTACGCTATTTGATCGACTTAATAGGGAAACATTTAAAGTATTTTTGCCGAGTCGTGTATCTGACAATATGTCCCATGATATTGTTTCAACAATAAATGTTTCGAATGGCAAATACACATTAACCTATTTGGGGCAGAGTAACCGTATATTTCCTAATAACAGCCATAGTTCTAGAGCAGTATTAACTTTTGGTATTTTGGAATAATTTTTTCTATTTTTATTTTTAATGTATCATAGTTAAAAATTATTATTATATATCTGATCATATCTTGCACATTGTAAAGTACAGTCATATTTTTCTTTGTAATTAAAGATGCTGGACGATATAATAACTGACGAATGTAGATACACCTATGTGTTTTGGTTGGGGTTCAAGTTAAGAGATATGGCCTACGATATCTTGGAGTTTGCAAATGAAATGGATGATGAAGTAGCCCATAATAAGTGTAGAAAATATATGGCAGATACTACGCTTTTGTTAGCAGGGGCACATACATGTGATAGGTTTTTATATGGTTCCTTAAACCTCGAAGAATTTTGTATTGAAATGATTGATCAAGATTTAAAAGAGTATCTAATTAATATACCACATTTACCCACTGAAATATTGACAAAGTATGAGCTGATACCAACAATATCGATCGATACAGCGGATGGGGCAAACATAGATGAGTCTGAGGCAAAACCAGCACCTGCACCAATCCATTGCAAAGACGCTGACGCAAACTGCTAAAATCACTGTACCATATACATTTAATTTTGTAATAAAAATAATTTATAAATAAATGTCTGTAATACAATATTGTTGTTTTAATTTGCTTAGGTTTTATTAGTTACCCTTATTTAGAAATACAGTTAGGTTCATATAAATGAATAATTCATGTTTAAAAGCCGAAAAGTTCCGATAAACATCTCTCTTAATTTTAAAATTTTTGGTGAATTTTTGGTAAAGAGACGGTAAATTACTAGTTTTGAAAGGGGTTTTTGGGCATGGTAAACCATCTGTTTGTTACAATTTAAATAAAAATAGTTTAAAAGCTGAAAAGTTCCGATAAATGTCTCTCTTAATTTTAAAATTTTTGATGTTGTGTGTCATTTTTAGGCATTTAACCTTGAATTTTTTTTGTAATAAAATTTTTTAAAATTTTTGATGTTGTGTGTCATTTTTAGGCATTTAACCTTGAATTTTTTTTTTGTAATAAAAAAGTATTTAGCAAGTTTATATGGAAAAAAAAACGAATGCTTTGTGTACTAACAATGTAACTATATAGAGGCGTACCAAATAACAAGCTAAAGCAATAGCTGCTATATTCTTGGTTATATTCCCGTAAACTAAATACATGCTCGCTAAAAAAGTAGGTACGAAATCATTTTTATTTTGTTTATGTACATTTTTAAACAAAATTACGGGATAATATTAATATTAATTTCACAATGTACCGAACTTATATGCTCTTTTTATCATATTTATGTTGTTTTTTGGAGATATATACGATTGTTACACCTATTAGAAGCAAAGATATTGCCTCTATTTTAAAATTTTTTAGTCATTTGCGTATTTAGAGTAAAAGGGCAGTGGGGTTGGGATGTTTTTACCTAAAAATCGATATTTCTTTTTATTCTAGTACCAACAATTTCCCGACGACTTTGGTTTATGCTCATTTTTAAACTCATTACGGTATAAATTATTATTTTATATTATTTCACAAATGTACCGAACTTATATGCCTTTTTTAGGATATTTATGGTATTTTTGAAGATATATGTGATATTGCCTTTGTTTTAAATTTTTTCAGCCATTACGTATTTAGAGTGAATGGGGCAGTGGTATCGGGATGTTTTTTTTTTTTGCCTAATTTCGTTAGGGAGTTGTAGAAAATGGTATAAATTAAGGTTTGCTATAATTTAACTGTATAGAATAGCATTATTACATATATATTACTAGAAAATTTTATTTAATCGCCTTATATGGGCCTTATTGAATGAAAAGGGAGTTTTGTACTTATTTAAAAAATAATCTATCAAACATAATACGTCTAAAAATACCTAACATGGCTAAGATTTGGAAATGTGTTTTAAAACAAAATTCCTAAAAATCGAATCACTCATTCTTGATTAAAAAACTTAACACTTTCTTTCTTTCTGGTCTTATTTAAAACAATTCATATAAATTAAGAAATGTGTTCAAAAATACCTAAACTTACCGATATTTGAAAAAAAACATTATCCTTTATAAGTCAAAATTATCAAAAAGTCTTAACACAACTCTGTACTCTCTATTTTCAAATACCGCTTAAGAATTATGATTTTTTTCTGCCCCCAAAAAAAAAAAAAAAGAATAAATAAAAATAAAATTGTTATATAAAAGGCTAAGCCAAAATTAAGAGTAAAAATCGATCCTTGTCCCTATGTTATCAATTTAGGAAATTCTCTTACATATGACACTACCCCCAAATTTGTAGCCTTTATTTTACCCTTTAAAACTTAAGAAATCTTTACTGTTCATAAATAATTAAAATTTCCAGTATCAAAAGTTCTAAGCCAAAAATTTAAACAAAATTCAACAATAAATGCTTCGAATGGCAAATACACATTAACCTATTTGGGGCAGAGTAACCATATATTTCCTAATAACAGCCATAGTTCTAGAGCAGTATTAACTTTTGGTATTTTGGAATAAGAAATAAAGACAGCTATCAACTATTTCTTTCAAATTACAGCGTTTAAATAATGTGCGAGCAACAAAATTTAACAAATTTACAACTCAGATTTTTATTTACTTATTTTACAATACTATTTATACATATAAGTTAAACACGCATCTTTATGTTAAATAAGTGGGAGGTTTTATGACCCTGAAAGTTACATGTGATTTGACACAGGCGTATCAAAAAGGGCGTGTCCCTGAAAGCATAATTCAAGGTTAACACTGAATGGTGTGGGGGATATAAAGAATAGTTAACTTATAAATAGATATTCAGTTTAAACCAAACCTTAAGGGTTAGCCTGTGTGTGTGTATGTGTTAGAAAAAAGTTTAAGTAAAAACCGCTAAAAAATGAGTCACGAAGATTTTTCTCTTCCTTGGGTCTCGGTCAAGAGACACAAGCCCATATTGAGGAAGTGTTGTTAAATGTACCAGTACCTCCAGATATGGGACCTGGCGATATGTATTTTGACGTGCCGTCTCCCAGCCTAATGAATATTCCGTTTCCTACAGATGCAGCCCCCATAGACGTCCCTGTGCCACCAAGCCAACAAGTAAATGATGCAATAGAGGAAATTTTCAACGCATTTCCACTTAATGAGGCTCAGACTGGTGGTAATGCCGAAGTGCGGGCAACAACAGAACCATATAAATCTAAAGTGAACATAATTAGCAATGTTGTTGTTCAACCTGCCACTTCAATACTTGAAAACATTTTAAATGCCCCTCTAGGAGCTAAGACTTATGCTACCGCTGGTAGCAGTTTGGCCACCAGCAATAATCAAATTTTGTCGCCAGTGTTAGAAAAAAAAGGGCTTCAAAACCTGTTGTCGCTACAAATAGTAAAAGGCCTAGGAAAGTCTTTAAATTGGATGAAACACCTACAACATCCAATGCAACAACTTTAAAGGGTCCGAAAAGAACAAACAGTGCTGCTTCAACAATGGAGGAGAAGGAAGATGCAGAAAAAGATTGGCTTAACGAAATTGACTGCACTCAACGTCGCTCCATATTTTCTGCAGCCATTTTTGAACAGGACAGTTTGCTGAGGCAGAAAGAAAAAGAAGATAAAAAGGTACGCGAGTGTGAAACAAAACTAAACAACATACAACAGCAGCTTATGGAGCTAAAGAGAAAAGCTGCTCAAACCCGGAAACAGCTATCATATTTTAACAAGTTTTATATTCCGGAAGACCCATAACTAGTTTGTCTCTAATTTATGTAACTCATGTATATTTAAGATTTTGTTCTATTATTTTTATACCTAGTAGATTATTTAGTTAATTTTAAACTTAGTGATTTTTTATAATATATTGAAAATGCAATTTTTTAAATAAAATTTACAAGAAATTATTTAGTGTTTAATATTTTTACATTAATATTTAATGATGCACATATGGACGACGATTGGAGTAAAAAAATTTATATTTTATTTATAAATCACACATTTTATCTTTTTAATGATAAAATACGATTTTCATGCATTACATTGTACAGTAATAAAATTTGTGTGTCTATCTTAGTGAATTATTTGCCAAGAAAAAATAGGGAACACCGCTTTAGCAAAAAAAAAATATACCAAAAAACAATAAAAACTTACCTTATTTCTCCAAAAAATCAATTACTTAACAAAGTTAGTAAATCATCCATAGATAAATAACTTTAAAATACCACAAAAGCAAGTCTCTTTTAATTTAAAAGAAAACAAAACATACAACATGTTTGTTTGGCTATATGCGTACAAACAAGCCCGAAAATCAAATAATACGTAAAATGGTGCATCGAAAGAAAAAATCCGAAAGGTGAATTTTGTTGCAAAATAAATGTGGAGTTTAAAAATAATTTTTAATTTTGGTAAAAGCATTACAAGATGATTAAGAAAAACTAATTAGCAAAATACTTCGGAACTTATGTTCCTCATGTACAGGAGTGGGCAAATTCGATACATTTTACAGGATGCTTATCATATTTCCGTTTGCTTTACTCAAAAACTGACCCCCGTTTGCGAGACTTTAATTTCAAGTCAAAGTTACTTGTGAAAACCACAATTCGTTAAACATTAATCATTTACTCGCTACAGTGTAATTTTTATTTTTTTATCATTTTTAAAATGGTGAAAAAATGTCCTAGTTAAAAATATGTCACAATTTTGTATATCTTTTAAACCGTATAAGGTATGCGATATACGTTTTTGGCATATATTTGCTACAGCACACCCAAATCTTTAATAATTTTCAAAAAACTGTTTTGCTTTTTTCTACTGTTTGCGGTTAAATGAAAATGTATTTATTTTTGTATTTATTGTTAGGTTAAGAAATATTATTTTTACAAGCTTAGTAAAAAATCTTAACGCTCGGTAAATATTTTTGAATTTAAAGACTTTCAGGCTCAACGTAAAGCGAGTTCATATTATGAATTTTAAAAATATTTCAGTACATACAATTTTGTTTTAAAATCAGGACTTAGGAAAACATATTTGTAAGGTAGCAACCCTTATTTCGAAAATAATAAACCTCGTACAAAATTCATACGATTTACCTAACTTCCTTATTCTTAAAAACATGAACAATACTTTTTTTTGCGATAACGAGCTTTTCTGTGACTTTTCGCTATTTTGGCAGTTCCTAAGCTTTCTTACATACCATGTTTACCAATAACACATAAAAAAAGAGTTTTTCTTAAAGATGAAGAAGTTTGCATATTTAAATACTATTTTTAATTCTAAACATCTTATATTAATTAAAATTTTCAATGTTGTAAAAAATAAAGATACTTTAATCTTAAGCAAAATATTTATATTTTTTGACATAAACCTCGTATACCACTGCAGAAAATTAATATCTTATGATTGCATTTGCATTTGGGTGTATTCTAAACAAGGGTAACTAATAAAACCTAGGCAAATTAAAACAACAATATTGTATTACAGACATTTATTTATAAATTATTTTAAAAATATTTTTATTTAATAAATGATTTTCTATACTTAAAGTAAAATAACTTTTTATTTAAAACTTGTTTACACTTCAGACATTGCGTTATAGCATGGTTTCTTATACATTCAAAACAGTACTTTTTATGATTACATGGAAACACCTTTTTTATTCGACAAATCTTACACATTAACATTTTTTTTAAAAATAAGTGACTCGGGTACAGAATTTATAAATATTCTACTTGCATATCCATATTTTACAGATTTAGTTAAAAATATTTTTATTTAATAAATGATTTTCTATACTTAAAGTAAAATAACTTTTTATTTAAAACTTGTTTACACTTCAGACATTGCGTTATAGCATGGTTTCTTATACATTCAAAACAGTACTTTTTATGATTACATGGAAACACCTTTTTTATTCGACAAATCTTACACATTAACATTTTTTTTTTAAAATAAGTGACTCGGGTACAGAATTTATAAATATTCTACTTGCATATCCATATTTTACAGATTTAGTTAAAAATATTTTTATTTAATAAATGATTTTCTATACTTAAAGTAAAATAACTTTTTATTTAAAACTTGTTTAAAACTTGTTTACACTTCAGACATTGCGTTATAGCATGGTTTCTTATACATTCAAAACAGTACTTTTTATGACTACATGGAAACACCTTTTTTATTCGACAAATCTTACACATTAACATTTTTTTTAAAAAATAAGTGACTCAGGTACAGAATTTATAAATATTCTACTTGCATATCCATATTTTACAGATTTAGTTAAAAATATTTTTATTTAATAAATGATTTTCTATACTTAAAGTAAAATAACTTTTTATTTAAAACTTGTTTACACTTCAGACATTGCGTTATAGCATGGTTTCTTATACATTCAAAACAGTACTTTTTATGATTACATGGAAACACCTTTTTTATTCGACAAATCTTACACATTAACATTTTTTTTTTAAAATAAGTGACTCGGGTACAGAATTTATAAATATTCTACTTGCATATCCATATTTTACAGATTTAGTTAAAAATATTTTTATTTAATAAATGATTTTCTATACTTAAAGTAAAATAACTTTTTATTTAAAACTTGTTTAAAACTTGTTTACACTTCAGACATTGCGTTATAGCATGGTTTCTTATACATTCAAAACAGTACTTTTTATGACTACATGGAAACACCTTTTTTATTCGACAAATCTTACACATTAACATTTTTTTTAAAAATAAGTGACTCGGGTACAGAATTTATAAATATTCTACTTGCATATCCATATTTTACAGATTTAGTTAAAAATATTTTTATTTAATAAATGATTTTCTATACTTAAAGTAACTGAGTTGTTGCAAGCAATACACACACTAACCTCTGCTACTTGACAAAGCGAAGTTTCACATAAAGTACAAGACAATTCATTAGTACAACAATTATAACTTCTTTGAAAATGTGTATTTACGTGTTTGTAACTTCCCTGGCTCGAATTGATTGCATGCAAAAAATAACACTTGTAACACAAGGGGTAAATTCCTTTTTGCAAAGATTCCACAGCAATATAGGATTGGGTTACACACACTGTACGATTTAAATAGTTTGGTTTTATAGCTATGGAAGCTTTAATACTTTTTATTTTGATTGAAGCACTTTGTCCACAAGTTAAGTCTTCTGAATCATCGATTCCACTTTCATCTGAATCACTAGACTTCTTCTTCTTCGTTGTTTTTGTCAGCACGAATAAGCGTATTTTGTCTTGAGTCAAAAATGTCACTTTTCACTTGAAACAGTATTTCTTCGTTACCATAAATCGACTTGATACATGACATATTCATTATGAAAATAAGTTCATATAAATATGGATCCGAAAATTGCTGGCTCATAAGACACAGGGTGAAAAGATTCGACTTTCCGGTCTTTCACCATCAACAATATTATTTGAAAAGTTTATTTTTTAAATTAACTTTAAAAACGTAATTTTATTAAAAAAAAAGATAACCACACAATGACGGTATGTAACAAACTGATATTTGACCAAGAATCTTACAAAGTTTTAAATTCTAACACCCCTCCTACAACTTTTAAGCAACCAATGACCTGTAACAAACGTTTCTCAATAAAACTTTTCAAAGCAGTAGAAAGAAAGAAAGGAAGAAATACAACCCATTCTGCATATAAATTGTTTCTTAAATTTTAAGGCATGTCTAACATATTTAAAACCAAAACCTTTTTATAGTCTAGGACAATCCCTAATAAAAAACCACCCATGGCTTTCAAATTAAGTCTACAAATAATCCACAAAATATATTTATTTCTCACAGCATACAAACTACCCGAATTATTGTTTGTGGGAAAAAAACAAAGAATGCATCCCAAGGACATAAAAGAAACCATTTATCTGGGTCCGACTAAAAATCCCTTTATTGTACAAACAAAAGATAAAAGATGTTTTGATTTTCTGAAACACCTGTGGTTATTCTCATTAAATCACTTCTCGAGAGACATTTTTAAGACCTACCTAAATAAGCAAAAGGTTTTTAATATTATTGTAAAAATTGGCTTTTTAAGAAATAAAACTTTTTTCATAAAACTAAAAAAGTACAACTTCTAGACAAGATTAAAAAACAATTATAAACTTGTACAGTGTGTTCAATCTAACTTGTCCACATTTTAAATGTCTATAACTTTTTTATTTTTAAGTCTATCCAAAATTATGCGATAGAAGTCATCTGTGAACACTTTTAAAATAAGAGAATCCGTGTCAGTGTAAAGCAAAGAGGTATTATTACCAAATTTTTGCTTAATAAAATTATAAAAAATCATACATGACTGTTTTTGAAATGTCAAGTATGGAAAACCCTATGTATATTGGTTTATTATACACAACCTTTAAGTTTAGACATATGAATGGCAACAAAGTCTTCAGTAAAAATGGAACAAGTATTAAAGTTGGGTCGAGCAATTAAGGGTCTTGCTCCAGTTTTAAATTTGGAATTGTCCCATTCAGTAATTAATCTTATGTCACATTGACTACTGCATTTTTATTTTGAATACATTTGGGCAACTTGACATAGGATGATCCGACCATAGGCGAAAACTTATTGATGTTTACTTCCAGATAAAGAATTTTTTCAAAGCCCATCCTACAATAAAAAATAAA
The DNA here is from genome assembly GCA_014170235.1 of Listronotus bonariensis. Lineage (NCBI taxonomy): Eukaryota > Metazoa > Arthropoda > Insecta > Coleoptera > Curculionidae > Listronotus > Listronotus bonariensis. The sequence goes on from JACEGR010000033.1 coordinate 137,599, forward strand.
TTTATAAATTTTGTTCTATTCCAATATTTTTTAGCATTTAAAACTTCTGTTTTTTTCTTCGCGGACTCATGAAAATTTTTGTTTTTTGAGTCGAAAAAGAATTGAACCCTTAATTCTAAGTACTTCCGTTTAGCATAATAAAGGGTTTTTTGTGAAAAACAACCAATATCATTTTTAATATTGTACCAATATCAAGTTTTTGTTCATAATTTACAAAAACTAATGCTTATAGAACCTTCAAATATAATAAGCATATAAAATACATATATATGTTTATGAACACATTACAAAAATATATAGAGCCGTTCCCTTTGGTTTAAAAAAAAATGTAAAATAGAACCATATTAAGGTAGCCTTTTTGGGGTAGTGTTTAACTTATATGTATAAATAGTATTGTAAAATAAGTAAATAAAAAATCTGAGTTGTAAATTTGTTAAATTTTGTTGCTCGCACATTATTTAAACGCTGTAATTTGAAAGAAATAGTTGATAGCTGTCTTTATTTCTTATTCCAAAATACCAAAAGTTAATACTGCTCTAGAACTATGGCTGTTATTAGGAAATATATGGTTACTCTGCCCCAAATAGGTTAATGTGTATTTGCCATTCGAAGCATTTATTGTTGAATTTTGTTTAAATTTTTGGCTTAGAACTTTTGATACTGGAAATTTTAATTATTTATGAACAGTAAAGATTTCTTAAGTTTTAAAGGGTAAAATAAAGGCTACAAATTTGGGGGTAGTGTCATATGTAAGAGAATTTCCTAAATTGATAACATAGGGACAAGGATCGATTTTTACTCTTAATTTTGGCTTAGCCTTTTATATAACAATTTTATTTTTATTTATTCTTTTTTTTTTTTTTTGGGGGCAGAAAAAAATCATAATTCTTAAGCGGTATTTGAAAATAGAGAGTACAGAGTTGTGTTAAGACTTTTTGATAATTTTGACTTATAAAGGATAATGTTTTTTTCAAATATCGGTAAGTTTAGGTATTTTTGAACACATTTCTTAATTTATATGAATTGTTTTAAATAAGACCAGAAAGAAAGAAAGTGTTAAGTTTTTTAATCAAGAATGAGTGATTCGATTTTTAGGAATTTTGTTTTAAAACACATTTCCAAATCTTAGCCATGTTAGGTATTTTTAGACGTATTATGTTTGATAGATTATTTTTTAAATAAGTACAAAACTCCCTTTTCATTCAATAAGGCCCATATAAGGCGATTAAATAAAATTTTCTAGTAATATATATGTAATAATGCTATTCTATACAGTTAAATTATAGCAAACCTTAATTTATACCATTTTCTACAACTCCCTAACGAAATTAGGCAAAAAAAAAAAAACATCCCGATACCACTGCCCCATTCACTCTAAATACGTAATGGCTGAAAAAATTTAAAACAAAGGCAATATCACATATATCTTCAAAAATACCATAAATATCCTAAAAAAGGCATATAAGTTCGGTACATTTGTGAAATAATATAAAATAATAATTTATACCGTAATGAGTTTAAAAATGAGCATAAACCAAAGTCGTCGGGAAATTGTTGGTACTAGAATAAAAAGAAATATCGATTTTTAGGTAAAAACATCCCAACCCCACTGCCCTTTTACTCTAAATACGCAAATGACTAAAAAATTTTAAAATAGAGGCAATATCTTTGCTTCTAATAGGTGTACACAATCGTATATATCTCCAAAAAACAACATAAATATGATAAAAAGAGCATATAAGTTCGGTACATTGTGAAATTAATATTAATATTATCCCGTAATTTTGTTTAAAAATGTACATAAACAAAATAAAAATGATTTCGTACCTACTTTTTTAGCGAGCATGTATTTAGTTTACGGGAATATAACCAAGAATATAGCAGCTATTGCTTTAGCTTGTTATTTGGTACGCCTCTATATAGTTACATTGTTAGTACACAAAGCATTCGTTTTTTTTCCATATAAACTTGCTAAATACTTTTTTATTACAAAAAAAAAAATTCAAGGTTAAATGCCTAAAAATGACACACAACATCAAAAATTTTAAAAAATTTTATTACAAAAAAAAAATCAAGGTTAAATGCCTAAAAATGACACACAACATCAAAAATTTTAAAATTAAGAGAGACATTTATCGGAACTTTTCAGCTTTTAAACTATTTTTATTTAAATTGTAACAAACAGATGGTTTACCATGCCCAAAAACCCCTTTCAAAACTAGTAATTTACCGTCTCTTTACCAAAAATTCACCAAAAATTTTAAAATTAAGAGAGATGTTTATCGGAACTTTTCGGCTTTTAAACATGAATTATTCATTTATATGAACCTAACTGTATTTCTAAATAAGGGTAACTAATAAAACCTAAGCAAATTAAAACAACAATATTGTATTACAGACATTTATTTATAAATTATTTTTATTACAAAATTAAATGTATATGGTACAGTGATTTTAGCAGTTTGCGTCAGCGTCTTTGCAATGGATTGGTGCAGGTGCTGGTTTTGCCTCAGACTCATCTATGTTTGCCCCATCCGCTGTATCGATCGATATTGTTGGTATCAGCTCATACTTTGTCAATATTTCAGTGGGTAAATGTGGTATATTAATTAGATACTCTTTTAAATCTTGATCAATCATTTCAATACAAAATTCTTCGAGGTTTAAGGAACCATATAAAAACCTATCACATGTATGTGCCCCTGCTAACAAAAGCGTAGTATCTGCCATATATTTTCTACACTTATTATGGGCTACTTCATCATCCATTTCATTTGCAAACTCCAAGATATCGTAGGCCATATCTCTTAACTTGAACCCCAACCAAAACACATAGGTGTATCTACATTCGTCAGTTATTATATCGTCCAGCATCTTTAATTACAAAGAAAAATATGACTGTACTTTACAATGTGCAAGATATGATCAGATATATAATAATAATTTTTAACTATGATACATTAAAAATAAAAATAGAAAAAATTATTCCAAAATACCAAAAGTTAATACTGCTCTAGAACTATGGCTGTTATTAGGAAATATACGGTTACTCTGCCCCAAATAGGTTAATGTGTATTTGCCATTCGAAACATTTATTGTTGAAACAATATCATGGGACATATTGTCAGATACACGACTCGGCAAAAATACTTTAAATGTTTCCCTATTAAGTCGATCAAATAGCGTAACAAGAACTGTTTTACCAAATTGTGTATTCATAGGAACCATTTTTTTAATTATGTAAACAACCCCAACATTTAAATCAGATAATTTTTTACGATTAAAAATTTCGTCTTGGCTATTAATCATATTATTGATATTTTCTAAAACTTCTTTAGTAACGTTCATAGTTAAAAATATATTATTATTTATCAAAAAAATAATACCTTGAAACAACACTTGCACAAATCACGTAACAGACAACAAATTTATATAACAACACAGATGCTAGGTAGATTATGTCTTCCATTGAATAAAAACCTGCTTATATCATAATCGATTACACCCCATTCCACTAATTTAAATACATGTCCAAGGACAAAGTCAAATACTTACCGTACACATACCTTGTAAAATCAAGGTCGTGTTTTTCCCATAAACGCGGTAAAAAGAACTGGATAAATATACCCCATTCTGCATATAAATTGTTTCTTAAAATTTAATGTATACTAACACATTTAAAAATTTCAAGGTTAAATGCCTAATAAAAAAAACTACCCATGGCTTTCAAAATGAACACCTGCTGCTTTCTGATTAAATCCATTTTCTAAGATTACCTCCCATACTTTTAAAAAGTCAATCAAAAACACCTGTGGTTTTTCTCAAATTGTGTATTCATAGGAACCATTTTTTTAATTATGTAAACAACCCCAACATTTAAATCAGATAATTTTTTACGATTAAAAATTTCGTCTTAGTTAACCCTTTCAAAACTAGTAATTTACCGTCTCTTTACCAAAAATTAAACTTTTAGCTGTAATTTGTATAAAGCCTCTAGAATTTTTAGGCCCACTACTTAAATATTTTTATGTAGACAACTGTACACTACCCTATACAAAGATAAAGATGGTACCAGTCTATTATCGATTTAAAACACCCACAGTATAAAAAAAATTACAAACGATTATTGTGTTTACAGGTTTCTATTCAGCTTTTAAACTATTTTTATTTAAATTGTAACAAACAGATGGTTTACCATGCCCAAAAACCCCTTTCAAAACTAGTAATTTACCGTCTCTTTACCAAAAATTCACCAAAAATTTTAAAATTAAGAGAGACGTTTATCGGAACTTTTCGGCTTTTAAACTATTTTATTTAAATTGTAACAAACAGATGGTTTACCATGCCCAAAAACCCTTTCAAAACCAGTAATTTACCGTCTCTTTACCAAAAATTAAACTTTTAGCTGTAATTTGTATAAAGCCTCTAGAATTTAGGCCCTCTACTTAAATATTTTTATGTAGACAACTGTACACTACCCTATACAAAGATAAAGATGGTACCACTCTATTATCGATTTAAACACCCACAGTATAAAAAAATTACAAACAATTATCGCGTTTACAGGTCCCTAATAAAAAAACTACCCATAGCTTTCAAATTAAATCTACAAATATATTTTTTTATCAAAGACATAATCTCACGAAAAACTTTAGAATGAGGGCTTGTGTGAATAAACAAAGGATGCAAAAATTTTTGGGTTATTAAAAACACATAATAACCCACGCCACAGGTGCATCAAAAAACGGTACACCCTGAAAGCACAATTCAAGGTTAACACTGAATGGTCAAAAAACACCTGTGGCTTTTCTCATGGACATAAAAGAAACCCTTTATCTGGGTCCGCTTACTGTACACCTGTTTAATTTATGTTTAATTTATGTTAATTGTGTGCTGTGGTTCAGTGCTCCGTCATTTATTCCCTACTGAAACCAACCTAAATTATCCATATTTCCCCTTCTTTATCTCGCAATTATTGAGTTTTCTGCTAAATTGGCACCTCTACAAAACACATTTTCCATTTATGTTAACATTTTTTTCATAAAATTTACTTTCAGTCGCCGTAGCAATGGCGGCGCCATGGCTACTGCGATGAAAATGATTTAATGTTAAGCTTTTCAATTTTATGGAAAAAGGGGTAAAATAAATTCAAAAATTAGAAATCAAGAATTGTTTGCAAAAAAAAGGGCAGTATACTGAAAATAAGGGTAATTTGCTTTTTAAGCTTAATGATTGATATCTGAAGAATTACACGTTGCCGACTATTTTTTTAAATTCGTGATCAGCGCTCCAGGAAACCCCAGTATGCCAAAATTCATCAAAATTGGCGTGGTGTCCGAAAAGTAAACAATGACCTAAATTACTTTTTTTTTTTAATTTAGGACAAAATGTAAATAGTGCTGTTCGTACATTGACACGCAGGATAATATTAGTCATCACACTCATCACTAGATTTTACTGACAGGTAAAATTTAACTAAACCAATAAAACGTAACTGTTTCAAATAAACCAAAACACTTGAATTCACTTACGAAAATAGATAAGAATCTTAATGCTTCTAGGTTTTAGAAGAAATAGGTCGACGACTGCCAGGTAAATACCTAACGTCAAATATACAGACTGTCCACGGATGGGGTTTACAATGGGACAAATGGACTAAAAAATTAATTTTTTGAAAAAAAACTCATTCTACATAAAAATTTATGCTTGTAAAAAAGTGATTTACGAGGAGAAAATGTTGATTTTGTGTACAGGGTTCGCAAAAACTTGACAAAGGGGCATTCCACAGTGACTGGTGGGAAATTTGACTCTGGAATTTAACTAATTATAAGCTATAATAATGTGATTGAAACTTATACTATAACAAAATGTATTTTATAATATAAAATAATAATAGCTAATTAACAACACCCCTTTGTATAAAACCTGGATTACTTTTTTCTTTTCTCGAAATTATCACTTGACTGAGTGTGACTGGTGGGACATCGAAAAATCCTTCTTTCTTACCGGGGCATACTTAAAGTCGAATTTCAATTTGTCTACTGAACTTATTATATTATAATATATAGAAATATTTCCTTTTTTTATAAAGAATTAGACTGATTGCCTGCGTAGAAGCAATATATTTTTTTATTGTGACTGGTGAGAGAAGTACAAAATGTGTACATAAAATTGTTTATTAAGAACACTTTTATAATATTTTAACCTTAGAAAAATTATTATTTATGTATTTAACTATTAATTATTTGGAATAAATAAGAAAAAAACTATTGTACTAAATACAAGATGGCCATTTGAAAACCACACAGAACTAATTTTTTGGGCACTCCAGGTCATATAAGAAAAAGCACTCGGTCAATTTTTCATTTTAGGGAGAAACATTTTTGCCACTTTCACTCCCTAAACTGCAACTCTCTAGCAGGGGTGAGACTCACCCCCAAGATCTTGGAAGAAAGAGGGGTCAAGTAATACCTTATTTTAAAGGTCTCTCGACTCTGATTACTAATGTCAAGTTATAAGTATCTTCTATTATTTTCGTTGATATAACACCTTTTTTAATTTTTTTGTCATTTTCTCATTTGGCGTGGAATGCCCCAAAACATATTTAGAATAAAATTTGTAATCGATAAAAATATTAAACTAAAATTTTATTGAACTCCATAATTGGGTGAAAAAACCTTGATCATATTCCTTTACATCTGAAGAAGCATGTAGTGTGGAAGTTTGAGGGAAGTAGGTGCTTAAAAACAAATTATAAAAGTTTTTAGGTCATTTTATTGTTAAAATTTAAAATAATTAATTTTTGGGAACTCCAAAATTAGTTTAATAAAACTTTTTAATGCACTCATAATATTAAGAATTTTTTTAAAGTGCTATTCCAAATAAATAATGTTTGAAATAATATTTGTCTAAAAAGAAAAATAAAGGTAGTTTACTCTTTAATCAGGTTTTTTAAGTTTGTGCGTACCCTGTATACAAAATTAACATTTTCTTTTTGGTAGATACTATTTTTTTAAAGCATTTTTTTTAAAGAATAACCTTTTTTTTGGAAAATTAAATTTTTTATCCATTCGTTCTCTTATAAACCCCAGCCAAGAACAGTCTGTACATACGTTTTAAAATATTTTGGAATGCCGATAAAATTTCGACTAGTATAAAACGTTTTTGTAGAACAGTATGATTGTAAATCTCTAAAAGACCTAATTATACTTAGAAGTATGGAATGTTAAAAGAAGGCCAAAAACAATTAAAACTAGGGCATACTTATCTACTAGATAACATTTTTAAGTAAATATAGTCAAAATAATCTCCGTGGTAAATTGTTACTCCTGTTTTTGGGTAAAATTGTGTTTTATGATAAAAAGTCAGGTTCTACAAAAAATTCTATTTCATTTAATTTTATTCTTATAAAGAGGGCAACGTATGCTAATAAAAAAATACGAAAAATTCGTATTCGTGCATTTTGTGGTCACCGGTGAAAAATTATTGAGACCGAGACATTTTTCTCACAGAATTAACTACCAGGTAATTTTAAATATACAAAGTGCGAAAAAAAATTAAGAGCGTACTCGTGAACCAATTATATATGAAATAAATAATAGTTTAAAAAAACTAAAAAACACGCTTTTATATGCAACCGAACTAAAAATTAGAAAATAATTTTTCATTACAAAGAGTTTGTCACTTCAGAGTAAAAAGCGTGGGGTGCATTTTACCATTTTTTCATAACTTTTCAGTCATAGATATTTGCAAATAGAATAATTATAACATTTAATATATTAAGCACCCCACGCTTTTATTCTGAACTGACAAACTCTTTGTAATGAAAAATTATTTTCTAATTTTTAGTTCGGTTGCATATAAAAGCGTGTTTTTTTAGTTTTTTTAAACTATTATTTATTTTTCATTTTTAGTTCGATATATCAATTAGTTTTTTAAAAATAAATGCTCCAGTTTATTCACTAAAAAATTCCTTCGCCATTTTGTCAAGAGACACAGAGGATCTGTAAAGGAATTTATTTATCCTGGAGGTCCTAATCAGGATAACGGGATACTGTTTTTAAATTATTGCATTGTCATCGGTCCTTGATACGTGTGCAAAGTTTCAAAGAAATTGAATCGCTGGAAGTTGGTAAAAATTAGGCTCAAAGATTCCGTTACATAGATAGATAGATAGATAGATAGTTACAACCCAAGCTAATAAAAGCGTGTTAAAAAAGGTTTGGTAATGCATTGTTTCCATGCAATTTCATTTTTTAAAAACTTTGGTTATTTATTAATATCATAAATAATATTCCTTATTTGATTTTAATAAAATTTTGCAGTGTTAATCACAGAAGTAAGGAGTCTATTTGGCACTAAGCTAATTATTTTTTTAAGTCCAGTGGCGCCAGAGGGGTAACCAATAAAATGTACGTTACTGAATTATAAAATTTTTATATATATATTTTTTAAATTAAGCAAATAAATGTACATTTTTTTGTCCCTTTCTAGCTTGCATTGTTTAAAAAAAAAACACTTACTTGCATATCCCTGGACCATCCCAGAAAGATAGGAAAAATTTTTAAAACGCCTAATTTAGCAAATTCCTTAGTGAGGATATTTTTGTTATTTAATTTAGCATTTGTTGGTGCAAATCTTAACAAAAAATTTCTAATAGAAAATGTTTCTTATGTTTCTTAAGCGGCCCGGGGATATGCAATTTAGAGAATTTTATTATTTTTCCTAAAACATGAGCAAAATAAAAAAAAGCTGTATTTTTATTTCCTTAATTTAAAGATAGTGTAAAAAGTGCACAAAAGTGGTGGCGTACGTATCGTGGGCGTACAAGCAGAACCCTTTACGTCCACTTTTTAACAAATTGAGGATATCATCTATAAGTGTATACAATGTGTGTTTGTCAAGCAAATAATCGTTTAAGCAGGCGGGGCTCGTCCATAGGGTCTTTTGATCAATTGGCCACGTTTAAACGATTATTTGCTTAAAGCAAAAACACTATATGGACTTATACAGCGTGTCCCAGGACAGGTGTTACAAGAGGACAATGGACCAAACATTTTTTGAATTTTAAAACGAAATTTTGGAAAAACTAGTCGCATTACCTAAATTTATTTATTACAAAAGTTTACAATTGTTATTTTACAGGGCAAGTTATAACTAAAAATATGAAAACTGCGCAGTGCTAACTACTTTTATTTTAAAAATATAACAAAATTCTATGAGTCAATGTTGTAAGGAATTTAATTTTATGTCAAAGGTAAAACCTGAGAGTAAAAAAATGTAATTGTCAATTTTTACATTACGCATTACAACTTAAATATAGGCAAACGAGTTTTTAAAATTCGCTCAAGCCAAGTATTTTAAAAACTGTTAACCCATAATGTAAAAAGTGAACTTAAAGGGTTGTACGCCCACAATATTTTTTGTAAGAATTTTTTTGTTTAGGCTCTACTCGAGGCAGTACTAAATCTAATTAAGTTGGGATAAAGAAGCCCCTTACTACTAATTATCATACGGTACCTGCGGCATATAAAGCCCCCTAACGTTAAATGTAGTAAAAATACTAGAATTATTTAAGAAAGTTAAGCAAAATTTTGTTCAGATTAATGTTCAAAATTGCTTATTTATTGTAAAAATAAAATATATATAAAATTACAAAAATAAATATGAAAACAACTATAAAAATTAATAAAAACCCCTTTTTTTGAGCGTTATTAAACTACCATAGTAAAATAAAGCCCCAAAATATTATTTTTATTAATTAAAAACATAAACAAATAAATATTTTTATTCTAATAATTCTTTGGTTTATTAGTTATAGTAATTAGTTGCTTTTCTCCTGGGCTCATTTTTTATTAAAGCATAGTTCCAAGTCGGAAGTACGTAGCTATTAAAAGTGATACTTACATTCCTTTGCTCTACACTTTCTTAAACCACTGGTTTTAGTATGTTCTGTACCTACCCAAGTAGCACACAAGTTTTCTTTTATTGACTTTTATAAGCCATGCCCTTCTCCAGTGGTTTTATTAGCCGCTTGACACAATTTTAAAAAACCAGAAGTTTACAACAAAAACACTTTTTCTTTACAAAAAAAACGCAAAGTTTTAAACACCGATAACCAAAAATTCTCAAAAAAGTATTACCTTATTTCTAAATAACAATAAAATCCGAATACTTATAATTTTTTATTGGCAGTAATTATAAATGCTTATGATGATACCGCACCCTGTTACAAATTCTTTGCTAACTACTTCCCGTGATATTTATTGGTCTTACCAAAGAAGATACTAGTTATTTTGTGGTCTTACGCATGTATGGGTAGCGTTTAAACCTGGTGTAGCCTTTTTAATAACCCAGGCCTTTATGCCTCAGGTACCTTACTGGCAATCATTTAAATCAAATAAAAAAATTAAGATATTAAAAAAGCAAATTTTTTTAAAAGATTTTAACACCCTGTATTATAAAAAACAATGTATTTTGGGACCAAGGTTTATGTATTTTTTATAGAGTTCGCCGAAGAATAGGCCCTTAATTTTTTCTAATGCAATTTGGAAACACCTTGTATATTATCACATTTTCTGAATAAATTTTTTATGTTAATCACTCATAGAAATCTAAAGTGAACCTTAGAACCTGTTTAAATTCACTGCATATTTTCAAATGGGTGTTGGTAAATTGGTTTTCAATTAGAGGAAGCCATTAGCATTAATATGTAAATCGGGTTCCGAGCCCCAGAAAGAGGAAGAATAAGAAAAATAGTTCTGTCACAGCCCTAAAAAAATATAAGCACCCTCAAAATCCTGTTTTGTTACTTATTTGATAATCGTACCTGTTCGGAGGCTGTCAGTTACCGTAAACATGTTGGAAACCAATTTTTCTAACATTTTTGATTCGGAAACCAATTTACATGTGCCCTTTTAAATAAAAGGTGTTTTCTGTATAAAGCAGTTTAATGTCGGCTCTACACTATACAAGCGGTATAATAGCGGACAGGTGCTGAAAGAGGATGATAACATAATACACACTTATCATAAGCATTATGGAAACTCGACGCCATTATTGTATTATCTTTGTTACCTCAGGTTCTATTTTAAAATAAGCTATTCATAGAAATTTCGATCGATGAAAATTTAATCTGGCTAAAATTGTTTTTTATTTATTTATCCATAAAAAACGTTAAATTAAGCTAAATTAGACATGATGCCAGACCGTGGAAACCATAGTATCCACATGAAATATATATGTTTTTTATTTTTAAAGAAAATCAAAAATAAATTAGGTACGAAACTTCAGGGGGCGATTCCTTCGTTTTCATATAAACATTATATCCATTTGACATACAGAGCGTTAAAGTTTTAAAAAAGTCTGTATTTTATAAATATCTTAAATATCCTAAAACCAATTAGTTTACATTTGGCCCGGTTATTTGAAGTAAAAAGACACTTATTTGGCCCTAACTAGCTTGAAATGATTTGGTAAACGGGTGTCACAGCCCATAATATAAAAAAGATACGCAGCCCCATGTATTTAGCGGTCCAAAATGTAAAATTTAGGGTTTGAAAAACAGCTCCGAATTGGTCACGAAATGGTCATATGTGTATGGTCACTAAGTATGACGAATACATGGCGCAATCAAAAAAGGTGCAATTGGTGACAAAATGGTCAACATTGGTCAGTTTGAATAATAAGTTGGTCAGGAAGATTACAGGAGTTCTGTATTCAATGAAAATATTTAAGGACGAGAAAATTTTGTGAGCGGCCCAAAATAAAAATTTTACATTCAAAAAACAAATGCTGAAAACTAGTAACAATTCCAGAATTGGTCATTGGTATTTAATATTTAGTCAAAGATACTTACTACACTAATTGCTACATAAAAAAATCTCTTTTAAAACAGATTTTTGTATTATTTTTTAAAATTATTTGACGTTTAACCTTCGATTGCACAATGTATAAAAAATGCAACAATTTGTATTTTTAATGTACTGATAATTATTTTTCTTTTTAGGTACGTCGCCAGAATCAAAAAATAATTCTGATGGTAAGTTTTTTCGAATTTAAAATAATTCTTAAAATACGTTATTTAAAAAAAAAACAAAATAATTTAATCTAAGAAGATGTCATTGTTTTTAAGATGCAGCGTAACAAAATAACTGAATTTAAGAAACAGTCAGTTTTTTTAAGATGCAGCGTTACTTTGATCTTAAGTACACAATAATAAATGTTTGTTGGACCACGCGGAAATTGAGAACAATTAACATTTGAAAAGTGAAAAAAAACCGCACCTTTATCCGGTTGGCCTTTGTTTGTTGTTGCTTTTTCAATTGTATTAATATACAGTATCTATACTTTTAAATAATACCCAAACATGGGAATGCAACAAGCAAAGCTGACAACCAGATACAACGAACTTAGTTTTTTTTTGGTTTTGGCTTTTGGCATTAGCCACACAGCCAGTCACTAGTATTTATTATTTTTTATTAGTTAAAATAAATTTTAAATTTTTATAACAGGTTTGGACCACGAAGAGGGTTAGAGCTAGATAAAAAAAAGAAATAATATTAAATAAAATTGTTAATTCATTCCTACAGTTTTATATTAATTTTAGCTAGGAAAGCTATAAGCACGGCATATATTTTTACATCCTGTAAGGATAAAAAGATGTAGAATATTAAATAGGGAATTAACTTAACATTTTCATTTGAAAGTTGTTACTACACAGAAAAAAATATCTGCTATGTTTAAGAGTAATAATCTTCACTAAAAACAAGCTTACATTCATATATCCGCAATAACAACTAATCTTAATTTAGAAAACATACATACCTCAAACCAAATAAAAATATTTAATTTATTTAAGTATACATAATATTTGTATAAGTATAACCATGCTCAGCTGAATATGTAAGCTTAGCTTACTATAAAGCAATATATGCTCCATTTAAGAACAGTAATCCTTCAACAGAAATTATAATTGCTATTGAGTTTAGAATAACTAAACTGGGAATAAGTATAGCAATACTTGAATCATGCTTTTAGTTTGGCTTACTATAAAAGAATGTATGCTACATCCAAAAACAGTAGTCTTTTAATCAAAATTATAAACGACATTAAGACAAGAAGAACTAAACTCGAAATAAGTATAAGATTTATTGTAATAATTATATGCAATCCTTAGAGGCGAGTAAAATTATCTCAAATTTAGAATAGTTACTTTTAAATAAAAACTAACCTTACCTTGATTTGAAATTGGATGCGTTTGAAATAATTATAACTATTGTTATTGCAATTACTCTTAAATATTGACAACATATACAGTGTGTTCTAGGATAAGTGTTACAAGAGGACAAATGGGCCAAAATTTGTTGAATTTTCAAACGTCCTCTTGGGAAAACTGGTCGCTCCAAAACTGATAAATACAAAATTTTACTCTGACCAGTAATATACAGGGCGAGTTAACTTAAAATCTGAAAAAATGACCAAGGGTAAACTATACCTTTATTTTTAAAAAACATGTTTTAATTAATAATTTTTATGTCAAGATTTAAAGTTAAAGAATTAATGTAAAAAATATTTTCGTCAATTTTTTAAATTATGTATTACACACTTTTTAAAAAACAACGAATTAAATTTTTTTATTTAAAACTATTACACTTTTAAATGTTGCTTCCTTTTACCCATTACTTAAGTTGTAATGCGTAATGTAAAAAATTGACAATAACAATTTTTTTTTTACTTTCATGCTTTAACTTTAAATTTTGACATAAAATTGAAATCTCTACAACATTTTCTTATAAAATTATGTTCCATCTTAAAAAATAAAAGTAGTTTACTACTGGGCATTTTTCATATTAGGTATAACTCTCCCTGTATAATACCAATGGCAGTAAAATTTAGTATTTATTTGTTTTGCACCATGTATTAAAATTCAAAAAAATTTTGTCCATTTGTCTTCTTGTAACACTTATCCTGGGACATACTGTATAGGGTATCTTTCTTGATCTAATCGACGATATTTTATTAAACAAAAATATATTTATAAACAATTAGAAAATGGATTGTGTCCAAGACATAGGGTGTTTTTTGTTAATTTCATTTTTTTAACATCTTAAATAACCCTTATACGATTTTAATAAAATTTGGCAGTGGTATAATAAATTAAATTAGCCCCAACTAGACACAAAGTATTACGTCCAGTGGCAACAACATTAAGTTTTATTTTCAGATGTTCATTCTGAAAAAGACACAAAAGTTACAGGAAAAGCCATTGGCAAAATTTTCTGGTCAGCAATATTGGCTAAAATGTGTTCTGGGATGCTACTGGACTCAATACTTTATATGTACATATGTTTTGAAGTGGCACGACGTGGATATGTTCCCCACTGACCTTAATTAATTTTTGTTATTCTTAGCTTACACTTACCATAACGATGAAGGTTTTCCTGAAAAAGTGCCCTTTTTAATGAGTTATGTTTAAACAAATGAATAAAGAGTTGCCCCACACAACGTCTTTTACTACCATCTAAATCAAAGAAAAATTCCATTTTTTGAACAGGACCTTTTAATATAAATGTATAAAAAACGGAAGTAAATTAAAACACACATTTAAAAAAATATTACTTTATTTTTCTGCCAAACAAATAAAAACTCGTATTTATCTATGAAACTATGCATTTTTTTAAAATACATAAACTAAAAACAACCATCATTTTAACTACATACAACAAAAACGCCTTTACAGTTATAAATAAAAAAGTAATTTAACAATTAACCTTATAAAAAAGTGTTTTTGTTTTTATGTTAAACATCTACCTCTGTAGCTTAAAGCCAGACTATACCAAGTCCAAATTTTAGTTTAAAAATAGAGAGTATTAAATTTTGTAACAACAGGGAATACAGTGGAACTTCCCTAACTCGAATCTTCAAGGGACGAAAAAATATTCCAGTTGCGGAAAATTCGAGTTAAGGAAATATAAGTACACACATTTATTAGTATTAGTACATTTTTAATTCTTTATGTCTTAACACTACGATTTGGACTACATAGGTTTACAAAATCTCAAGAATTTTATAACTGTTACCTAACATTGGAATAGGTACCAGTTTAACACCACCCATGAAATGCAATATTGTGGAAAAGTTATATTTGAGGTCTTTTGAATGAAAAAACATATAGTTTTTTGTGTTGGTGATTTCAAAAGCCTGATAGTGTTTATTATATTTTTTTAATTCTAAACGCTCACAAATTAGATAGCATTGCTTCATATTACAATGAGAAACTAAAATGTGAGCTATGCTACATATAAGTGGGTGTAAAGGATTTGATACATCATAAAATAAAATATCATATTTTGTATAGCTCACACCATTTTTTTGAACCAATTAACTTCAAAGCACTCATTAGTATCTATAGGAATGTCGGTGGAATAAGTATATTGACTATAATCTGGATGATCCGTTATAGTTTTTCCAACTTCTATATTGGTTACTAGCCCAGTAGAAGAAAGACAACGAGTTGCGAATGCTAATTGAGATCTAGTAGCAATCGTTAGGGGCAAGTTTTTTCGACACTGAACAGTACTACAAATTTTTTTAAATCTCTGTGCTTAGCTTCAAAACGCATGCATGATACTTTACTTAAAGGACCCACTCTTTTTAATATATCAGGGTAATGAAGCAAAAAATGATGTTTTGGTTTTAAAGTTTTGTCTGGGAATAATAAAACGCGCATTTTAAGGTAGTTTTCAATTAAATTTTTTAAGAGGCTTATATTTTCCAGACTCACTTCATACGAGGAAACAATATGTGTAATTTTTAAAGAGGTTAAATAAAAATTCCAAACAGGGTCACTTTCCGGAACCAAATCTCCTACAGCAAATCTAAGATTTTTTACTAAACAAAACATTTCTGATGAAGATATTATAATTAATTTATTTTTTAACTGGTCTTTTGTGATTGGAGGTGGAATATTTTTTTCGCAAGATTCATAATTCAAATATTTAATTTTCGAATTAAGAGTTTCCAGTGAAAAGTAATTTTTGTTTAATAAAACATCTATAATTAACGGTAAATCATACCTATGAATACCTTCATACAAATCATGCATTATATCTGCACATTGACTCGTGTATATTTTAAAACTTTCTAATTCGTTCCATATACAGGACTCCTTAACACCAAAACTTTTGTTTTCCAAGTGAGAGTTATATGAGGTTTGGTATCTAATATCTGAATCAAAAAGTTGAGTTTGAGACTCGCTAACAGATTTAGTTGTTACACAGAATCTACAAAAATAATTTGCGGAAAAACTTTCTACAAGTCCCAAAATAGAATGAATACCTAAGTTATCGCCAATTATTAAAATTACATTAAATAAAATTGTTGTTGTATCACCGTTACTTTTTTGAGAGATACCATCTTTTTCTAAAAATTTTAGGTCTTTTAATAAACATTCAAAAACTTTTTCATTGCCAAATTGATTTCTCTCATAACTATGAAAAATTAAAGTTAAAAATATATTTTCTAATTTACTTGAATATTCAGGTGGTAATGTAAGAATAGAAAAGTAAACTACCCCAAGTTTATAAACTCCAGCATGACTTCCTAGTGGATTTGCGGTTTCAAAATCATCAAAATACAGTATAAGAGGAATCCTTATTTTATTTTTATTTAGGCACATAGTTTCTTTCCATAAACTTCCATCCAAAATATTTTTAAGTATAATACATTCATTTTGCTGTGTATCAGTAAAAAATGATTTTTTAATGTAAGTTTGATTATGGTAATCTAATATTTTATCAAGAACATTCGGTAGTTCAAAAAACACTTTTAATATTTTTGACGGAGGTATAAAGATAGTAGTTCTATTTTTTACAATAAGAGTATTGGAATTTCCTTGTCTGGAGCTATCTACAGAAGTGCCGATAACATGACTGATTGGCGGTATAAATGCTTTAGAAGCTTCAACGAATTTAATTCTTTTATAGTCTGTATCAAGAAAGTTAAAACAGTTTTGTGTTTCATCTAGTAATTTTGATAAAATTTCAAAATGGAAATCTACATTTTTATCAGTAGGAACAAACAAAAACTCTTTTAAAATTGACAGAAATCCAGCATTTAAAAAATCTTTTACATAGTCAATAATAGTTTGAACCAGTTTTCGACAAATAGTCATATTCATTTGTAATTTAGAGACAAACTCTAAAGTGGACTTATGCAACACAGAATTGAAATCATTAACTGTTTTGTCAAAATCAAATTTTACCTGTTTATCGTTTAGATTTATCTCATTACTGCATGAAGGGTTAATTTCAAATAAATTGGGACAAGAATGGGTGTTATTTCTATCACTTATACTGATATTTGAAGGATTTTCATTAGTATTATGTTTTAAAGAAATATGTTTTTTAAAAGTGTCTCTTCTATGAAATGATCTGGAACAATAGTCACAAGGACACACAAAGCTACTGTTAGTAATATTATTATGAGCATACTCTAAATGTACAACAAATTTATTTAAATCGCCGATATCTTTTCCACAATATGAGCATTTCATGGTTGGGCCTTAACAAAAAAGGTGACTTACTATTTTACATATTTTATAAGATCCTCTATGTAAGGAAGTAGTTTGTCAGTCTTGGTAGATATGTCAAAAATGCCTTTTTGAATTAGGACATAAATATGTTCAGCCTGAACAGGATATTTTAAATCCAGAACAAAAAAGTTTAAACAGCACGTCAAATGCTTTTAAAGCACACTTAAAAATATACTGTATCTTGTCTATTACTAAGTATGTTCTATGTATGGTTCCTAATGTTTGTCCTACGACAATTAAATAGGGTTGAACTTCTGAAGTGAAATTTTTTCGTTTTTTTGCTTTTTCTTTTTGTTCTGAGATAACTCTGTTAACGTCACCATCAGTCTTAAAATTAATGAAATTTGTAATTTAAACACTTTTTTTTCTTTTTATGTATAGGGTGTTCGGAATTTGTTGTAATTACAGGTTATCTTAGATATTATTAGAGATGAAGACTTGCAATTTTTGCGAACTTGCTGCTACTTTTAAATGAAACAAAAGATGACGCTTAAAGATTTGTCATGGCTCTCTTTGTTTTTAAATACAGGGTGACTTTTTTTCATTTTGGAACCTTCCTCTTATTTCAGTTGTCTTGTATCTTACAACAAAAGTAATAACTGATATTTTTGCATAGAATCCAGTGGTGTAGTTAATTTTTTTTAAATTCTTTATAACCAAAGAATAAAGTTAGCGCTCAGTTTATAAATTATTTACACTTTACACCAACACTTGATTCTAACTATTTTACCCCTCCCCGCACCCCTATTAACCCCTTGATTACTTAATTTTTCTGTTATTAATGGATTAAAAACTTAATATTTTGGATAAGCGCCACTGTGTTTTTACTTAAAACAGTGTCCTAAATCAGTATGTATCCATGATTTTTAGAAAAATAAATTGAATTAAAAAACAAAATAATAGAAAACCGCGTATGATACCCATACCAAAATTATTGGTACCTATTTAAAATTTAAAAAAAGTATCAGTTTCATACATGGTTTTGCTTTAAATCATTTTTTTCTTAAAATCATGGATACATACAAATTTTTGACAAATGTTTTGAGTAAAAACACAGTGGCGCTGATCCAAAATATTCAGTTTTTAATTAATTAATGACTATACAAACCGAGCGGTGAATCAAGATGCTGGGCGAGACAAAATATTAAAAAATCAGATGTTGCTATAAAGTACAAATAAACTGAACTGGGAGCTAACTTTATTCTTTGGTTATAAAGTCTATATCATGGCCCACTATGCAAAATTCAATTTTCAAATTAAAAACATTAATTCACGGTGTAAAAATATACTTCTCTACTTATATCTACTTAAGTTCGCACCATATGGAAAACTTTTTTATTATTGATTTTACGAAAAAAGTTATTCTTTATTAAAAGCTCTGCATGGTCTAAAAACCAAAATGTAATCATCAGATATTGATTATTTGCAGTGGTATACGAGGTATGTCGAAAAATGTGAATTTTGCTCAAGAGAAAATTACTTAGAAGTATGCAAACTTAACTATTTACTAAAAATATTAAGTTTAATTCTCACCAGGGGGATTTTTTATTATTGATTTTACGTCGTTATAAAAACTACTGCATGGCCAAAAACCTAAAATTCAATCATCAGATATTAATTTTTTGCAGTTGTATACGAGGTATGTCAAAAAATGTTACTTTGCGAGAGCCACAGGTCTCTACTTCTAATAATAACCAAGATAACCTGCAATTGCAACAAAATCTGGATAACCTGTACATCTAATATAAATTAAAACAAATACTTTTTTAAATTTTAAAATACACTTACCAAGCAGTGTATAATAATACTTTCAGTGGCTTCGGTAACTGAAAACTTCCAATGATTTTTTCCCACTTTCGTTCTCCCTTTTGGAGGTACCAATCTAGGTAGTGCTGAAAGTTGAAGGGCAGTCCTACCAGCTGTAAAATATTATTAAAATAAATATTCGTGAGATAATAAATAAAAATATATTTTTGCTAAAAAGATTATTTAAGGCGTTGAGATGCACAGTTACCAAAACGCGTTTATTACTAAAAAGTTGTTAAGGTATTTTTAGACTATGACTGTCTGATGGCTATGCCACGAGACACCAGGATGACCTTGTAGCTAGATACTGCAGAATCCGAAGATGTCAGAATAGACCAGAATTTATAGTAGTCAAACTGTTCAACAGACTGCCTTTAAGTGTGAGAGAGTTGCCAGTGAGAAGTATGAAAGCGAGAGTAAAAGGATTTTTGTGTAAGAATGCACTTTATGGAATGAATTAATTTTTAAATTATGACTTTAAATTTTAATTGAAATTTTAAATTTTAGCATTTATTTTAATATTTAAAGCAATAGTATATTTTAATATTTAACATGTTAGTGTCCGAAGACTAAAATTATTTTATTTTTATTTTGACTTGTGCACATACATTTGTATTTTGGCATAAATAAAGTATTTGAATTTGAGATGCAAAGTGGCCCAATCAACCTTTGGCTTCCAATTGGTAGAAATCAATTGTTTTGCTTAATAATACGATATACTCTTATATGAACAATGTTAATTTCAAAGTCTTTTTTCTCATTTGTAGAATTTTGGGCTTAGGCCACTTTACATCTCAAAGCCTGATTTATACCTTCTGATAAATTTTCTGGCTCCTCTTCGAGCTTTGCTAATATATCACCCAAAACAGGATCTTTGTTGGCTGTTAGGGTTGGCGATTTAAGTTCTTTCACTTTATCAAAAAAGTGTTAAATTTATTTACCAACAACAATTCTCTTCCAGGAAATAATAGTTTAAAATCAGCTTCAATCTGTAAAAATATATATATATATATATATATATATATATATATATATATATATATATATATATATATATATATATTTTGGATACGTTTATGTCCCAAAATAAATTACATGTTCTAGTGCCTACTTAGGTTAGGTTAAAATAAAACATTTTACGAAGTGGCAGTATTAATTTGTAATCTAGTTTTAATTTTAAGCTGTTAATTAAAAAACAAAGTTAAAGTAATATTTGCTAATAGTTATGGCGAATTATTTTTATACTAACATTTTTAAACATGGAATTTAATTTAAATTGACGTCATGACTTGATCAGGACTTTAACTTACCAATGAATCCGCTCTAGGGTCTTCAATTGAAGGCCAAAAAGCGACATATTCTGATAAAGTTTTACATAATTTTAACGATTTAACTCTGTACTGATGTGTCTCTTTCCAAAGCCTAATAACCTCTGACCATGGCTCTCTATTGAATTTTAACCACGTGACTGCATCAGGTATTGCTAAAAATAACATTTAAAGCAAAAAACTACATTTTATTCAATAGTTTTTAGTCTGTAAAACAAACCTTCAGGTATGTTTTCCATTTGTAAATTTTCATTATCAGGTTCCAACTTCCTTTTTTGCGGACATAGACTTTATCTGGACTTTTATATAATAAGTTCCTAACTTTATCCACTAATTTTCCTCGAGCTTGAACCGCTTGATTATTTATTTTTTGCCCAGTCTTATAATATTTTGAGGAACATTCATTTGGAAATAACCCTATAATTTTTGTACATAAAATATTGTACTGTTGATGCGTCAGGCGGCTAAAAAATATATTAATGTAATAAAATATAGAAACAAATTGCATTATTGATGCTTACTGCTTCATTATATATACATAAATGTGCTTGACAATTATGTCCATTAATTTGTTCCGAAGGTAGTCCGTTAATATGTTGTGGGAATTGTAATAATTTATAATCAAATCTCCATATGGGGAGACAGTCAGTAGTGTTTTCAAATCAAAGTCTGGAAAATCCGATCCCATACTCTTACAAATATTTTCCTGACCATAAAAAGACACTGGTCTATTTTGTAGCGGAATAACCTCTTGGCTTGTATTAAAATCTTGACCGACTGACTGACTACTTATTTCTGAACTTGTGTCCTCTGGGGTAAAAATGAATTCAATTGGAGCTGATAATAAGCTGGTGTTATCAAGACCAAAATCTGGTTCATCCTCAACTGATATTGTACTGCTAGAAGCAGTGGGAGTATCAGTGACCTCTATTTTACACTAAAAAAATAATTATAATATGTAATTCAAAATATTTACTACTAATGCAAGCTCAGTTAAATTGTAACCACAAAATTTATCAAAAATATATCTACTTTCAAAGCAAGTTAAAATTATGTTATAAACAAAAATGAAAAAAATAACATACCGATTTGTTTCTTTTTAGTTCTCTCCAATGTTTAATAAGTTTTAACCGTTTTCCAATACTTGGAATCAACTCTTTAAGATATTCTGAGTTTAACAGCAGCTCCAAGTTATCCAAATTAAAAATTTCATGCTCTAAAAATTAAAATATATTGTTTTTACAACAATGGCAAACGCCTACTACTGACCATTTTGCAGTATCTTATAATGTATTTTAATAAATTATCCTGATCAAGTCAAACCGGCAACACACATATCTACAAAATTAGGTATTAGGCGTGGCAAGTAGCATGCATCTAGCATGTTACTTCAAATAGAACCAATGTAAAGAAATGAAGCAGCGCACGCCAAAGTGATGCGGCATGCAGCGTGCCACGCCACTTAGATGTATGCTAATTCATTTCTTTGCATTGGTTCTATTTGAAGTAACATGCTAGATGCGTGCTACTTGCTACTTTCTACTTGCCACGTTACCTATGGTATGAAACCATATTAGCAGTAGTTAGTTTTATTAAAAGTTAAGTGGTAGGTATACAGAGTAGTTAAAAAAAAAGCAAAAACTGCTTAAGAGTAAAGTACCCTTATTTTTAAAAATACAACAAAATGTTAATTAGAAAAGTTATTTAGAATCAAAAGTTATACCTAAATACCAATTCATGGTCTCCTATTCAATTTTTTTAAAATTTCTTGAATAATTTTGAATTAACCCCGTAGGATACAAATTTGTAATTATTCTGATTCAATATTTCTTTAAAGCAGTTTTAACCAAAACTGACTTATACAAATTTAATCAAATCAAAGCGAATTTGTAAAATTGAATTTATATTTTTTAGGTAACTGCTAACTTCAAGTTTGTTGCAAGGATATATTTAATAGGACCCTAAAATTATACAAATGTTATGCTTTTTATTAAGGCAAATATACTATAAATAATAAAATGCGTATAAAAATTCCTCATTTACTTTGTAAAATTTTTGTTTCAAATGTCTGAAAGTGTAGAACAGATAACTCAAAATTAAAAAATAAATGAATAAAAACTGGAATAGAAGGCCATGACTTGGTATTTAGGCATAACTTTTAATTCTAAATAACTTTTCTTTTTAACAGTTTGTTATATTTTTTAAAATAAGGGCACTTTACTCTTAAGCAGTTTTTAATCTTTTTGATTTAGCCTCGTACACTATTAAAGTTTTTAATAAAACTAATTACTTCTAATACATTTTAAGACCAGACACTAACTTTTATGAAGAATAAAATTTTCTAACAAATTGCAAATAAATAAGTTTTCCTTTTGTTGCAACTTAATGGACCAAAATGTATAAAAATAAATCTTTTACAAGTGTATACCACCTCTGAAAAACTATCGGTACAATAATACATAATCATTAAATTTGTTTGTAAATACCAATGACACAAAAAATCAGTTTAAATTAAACATGATTTTTTTTAAATTACTTCCAATTCCGAATAAACCTATAAGCAAATTAAGCAATTGCCTATATAGAGCACAACATTGTAGAGGGCACCACAAAGAGTGCACCCAGAATAAAAATTGGAAAGACATACAATGAGTTTTTACAGTTTTGTGTTTTAAAAAGGTGTGGACCTTTGTTTTTAGTCAATGGTGAAAAGGAAAAATAGGTAAATTATGTTTACTTACAAAGATACAGAGATCCATGGTAAACATCCATATTAAACATGAAATAAAGTGGTTTTATTTTTTTTCTCAAAAATAAAACAAGATACGAACAAATATAAAAAGTATAAAAACTTTTAAAAAGTCAGTAGCATACATTTTTTTGTCAATAATATCAGTGACATTGCCCCTAGCGCCGCTGCTGGAATTTATAATTATCATCTAGTTAGTGCTAAAGTAGCATATTATCATATTGAACAACACTGCAAAATTACAAAAAAATCGACCAAGTAATCTTTGAGATATTTAAAAAAAAAAACAATTATTTTTTAAAAGTTTATCTTCATAACTGAAAATAATTTACCTACTTTTTTTCACCATTAGTCATTATTTGCCCTTAATAACAATTTCTCAAATTGTGGAATTTGGAGCACCCTGTACAGTTTGCCAACTGAGTGAAGCCAGATGAAAGGAATGCGGAAAAAAAACTGAAGTTGCTTGTAAGATGTTGCCAGATTTTCATCCTACTGCTGTGAACCTATTTTACACTTTTTTAAATCTAATATTTCATATTTTATAAAGTACTAGTTTACACCTTGTTATTGATTTATTTTTAATTCCCTAAAGAGATTTTATTTTATTGCTCTATTTTCTTAGAGGAACCGATTATACTATGCTTTAATATTTATATCGTCCCTAAAATATTTTTACATTCTTAATTTCCGACAACAAGGCTTCCCTACCAAGATAGCCACTCAAATAATGTTTACTGATTGGTTGCCGCTGGAACGAGCCTCCAAAGAGGTGGAGCCTCGCATCAACATAGACGGCGAATGGTTTGGAATTTATTGTACTTACCCGGGTTTTTAAATATTTGTTTCTTAGTAACAATTTTTAGTAGTAGTGGTTTTGTGTGGGTATTATAACGTAGAAATTTAATTCAGTATTTTGATTTTGTATCGCATTAAAAAATAATTAAGGTAGGTATGTATGTAACTAAATAAAAAATTAAATAAATAAATCCGTTCTTCTTTCAAGCTTTCACACTCATGCAATTTGCGCAAATTGACTTGTGCATACCATTTTGTGCAAATAAATTGGAGCATGTAAACGAAAATCCTTTACTTGACCAAGCTGGCTTGTGTAAAATCTGGATGGTCAGATAATTTGCATGCGGTTGGTGCAAATGTATGAACGTGTAAACGACATACAAATTTAAGACATGCGTAGTGAGTAAATAATAGTTGTATTGGCGTGATTTATTTATCATTTTCTGTTTGATGGGTCTTACTTATTATTTGTTATTTTTTGTGGTAATAATAATATAAGTAAAAAAAGTTTCTTTTGGAATTTATTAAGCTCCATTCTATAATTAAATGAATATGAAAGTAAGTAGTAACACCAGTTCATGCTAACAATTCGTCGTCGTACACCATTGTTTACTGATAAAAAAATTGTGCAAATAGACTTTACTTTAAAAACAAATGTAATAGTTTAGTCTAATTTGCGCAAATTGCATGAGCGAGAAAAAACACCTTTACGTAGACATTTCTTGTTGGTTATAAAAAAACTATTTTTACGCCAGTCAAAATTATGGAAAAAATCCTTTTAAAAGGCAAAATTATCCATGGCCAATTCAGATAAATAATTGCCAATATCTATAGAGTTTGCGATGAGAAAGGAACAAATAATACTTTAAAACTGCCTCTAAAAGAAAACTTGATCGCGTTTCCCTTTATGTAGAAGTTTCTATTAACATTGTCCGAAGAATCCACAGGAAAGATAAAGAACGTCGAAAGGAAAAATTTTCGATTTTTCTTTTGCGTTAGTACATTCGAACTTTTATTATCTTTATTTATAAATATTCACACAACGTTTCGGACAGTCCTATCTCTGTCCGTTTTTAAGAGTGTAAACTATAAAACGGACAGAGATAGGACTACCCAAAACGTTGTGTGAAATGTTATAAATAAAGACAGTGGCAGTCTAAAATGAATTTGGTGTCACTAATGCTATTAATTATATAACTGAGATGCTATTCTCATAACAATTAAAACTATTTAGATCTTGGCAATTTCCACTACATTTTTATAAATAAATTATTGCTTACATATTTTTTATCATATTTAAACTGTTTAGCAATCATTTATTCGCACGCCTCTGATTAGACTCAATAATGAACAGTAATATTTCCCCTGCCTTCTTGCGTCGTCTGGCTTGTTTCACTGGGCGAACTTTATATCATCCTAATGTTGCAGTTTTAAAATGTTTTTTTTTATTTTTCTGTGAAGACGTAGTTTTTGGTGAATAATTTGTGGTCGTAGAAAAAATAGTGTACATTACTTGTGTGAAAAAGACTTTTTAACACTTGTGAGTTTGTCCCAACACTCGGTTGACACCTCATGCAACAATATTCATGCTCGTGTGAAATTAGTCAGTTTTCACACTTGAAATGTTATATACTATTTATTACCATATCTAGCCCTATAATTATAGAAGTTTCATGTGTAAACTGATAATTTCTAAAATTTTGGAAAAAATGTACAGCATGTATACTTAAGTTCGCAAAGTTATTCTTAATAAAAAGCTCTGCATGGTCTAAAACCCAAAATGCAATCATCAGATATTGATTATTTGCAGTGGTATACGAGGTATGTCGAAAAATGTGAATTTTGCTCAAGAGAAAATTACCTTTATTTTTAACAATATCGATTTTTTTATAAGAAAAGTTTGTTTAGAATTAAAAATTACCCACAAATATGCAAACCTCTGAGGTATTAGCCATGCGGTGTGGCTGTAGAGGGTACTTTTAGTAAGCTGAAAAATATAACCACCTAACGACAACTTGCATTATCTGTACGGTAATATGCGGGGTGATTTCAAAGTAGACAATTACCCCATTTCAAAAAAAAAATAAACAAAAACCCTAAAAATTTAATGTACCTAATACATTCTTTCTCAAGTTTGAATACTCTGGTATGGATGTAGTCATGGCCTTAAAATTGATTTATTCAAATTTTGTCGCTGAAAAATGTAAGCAAAATCACATTTTTGACATACCTTGTATATTACTGCAAAAAATTCATATCTGATGATTGCATTTTAAGTTTCGGGCCATGCAGAATCTTTTATAACGAATAACTTTATTTCGTAAAATCAATAATAAAAAAATTCCCTATGGTGAAAACTCAAGATAACTTTTTTTAGTAAGAAGTCAAGTTTGCTTATATGTAGGTAATTTTTAATTCTAAACAACTGTTTCGTATAAAAAAATCAATATTGTTAAAAATAAAGGTAATTTTCTCTTGAGCAAAATTCACATTTTTCAACATACCTCTTATACCACTGCAAATAATCAATATCTGATGATTGCATTTTGGGTTTTAGACCATGCAGAGCTTTTTATAAAGAATAACTTTTTTCGTAAAATCAATAATAAAAAAGTTCCCCATATGGTGCGAATTTAAGTAGACACGCATTATAAAAGAAATATTTTATAGATCCATAATTAAAACACCCTGTATATTATAATTGTCCTATGTATCCCAATTGAAGGTATTAATTTACATCTAAAATATACCCGTACCCATCTCAATCCATCAATAAAAGCAATAAATGTAACATAAAAATTTACTTTCTCTTTGTTTTTTGGTAATTATTTACAAACCGGACGCATCGCTGATTTTAATGAAATTTGGTATACGGGGTTTTTGGGGCGCTGATCAAGAATCTGAAAGAAATTTTAGTCGGACTCGTTTCGTTCTCGAGATATTCATAATCAGACTTAATAACCAAAACTAACCAGAATTCACTATTTCCCCCTTCTTTTTGCACTCAATTCTTGAGTTTTCTGCTAAATTGGTACTTAATATTTAGTTTCCACCTCTAAAAACACCATTTTTCTATTTATTTTATCCATTTTTTCCATAAAATAATAAAGCTTCACTTTCAGTGGCAGTGACAATGACAGACTGCGATTAAAATGTTTGAAAGTGAAGCTTTGCGATTTTATAGAAAAAAACGGTTAAAATAAATAGAAAAATGGGGTTATTAGAGGTGGAAATCAAATATTGTGTACCAATTTACCGTTCAATCAAGAATTGAGTGCAAAAGAAGGAGAGAAATAGTGAATTCAGGTTAGTTTTGATTATCAAGTCTAAAGATGAATATTTCGAGAACGAAACGAGTCCGACTAAAAATTCTTTCACATTCGTGATCAGCGCCCACAAAACCCCGTATACCAAATTTCATTAAAATCGGCGATGCGTCCGGTTTGTAGATAATTACCAGCAAATTTGTGCAAATACATTTGCCCGTAAAAACGGATGTAATAGTCAGTCTAATTTGTACAAATGGCATGCACAAATCAACTTGTGCAAATTGCATGAGCGTGAAAACCCACCTTAAAAGCATATTCCTACCTATATAGATTTTTTTTTAATTGTTTAAACACGTTTAGTTATTCTAACCTATAAAAGTATTTTGCACCTGATATAAAAAATGTTACTGTACTGTTATTTTGTGTACTTACCTTGAAAAATGGGGATTAAATCCATCAATTCCCATTCGTTCAGCAAATTTTCCAATTCCATATTAAAATTGACATGCATAAACATTCACACCCGCTATACAAATAAAAGAAAAATGCACCGGCTCGGATTTACCATCTCGAGTCTCGGACACCTGAAAAATGGCGTGATCAAATCCCGCCGCAAAGCGCGTTGCTATTGGTCGAGGTGAGCGCCACCGAACCGCGTGTTCTTCGCGGCACTTTCAAATAGAATTACTGTCCAAGCAAGATGCTTAAACTTAATCCAAGTATAAGCTAATATTAGGTCGAAAATGTAGAGGTTTTAGGTAAAAGAAGTTACACTTGAGTAAATCCTAAAGCAAATAATTGGTTAAAGCCAGTCAAACTATTGAGAGAACTGTAGAAGTAATTAAAATAATATGAGTTTAAGAGTTATTTAAAAATAATAATTTTTCTTCATCCAAAATTTAACAAGTTCTTGATTAGATATAAAGCTACCTTGATTAAACAAAAACTTATTTCGAATTTCAAAACGAGCATGTTTTTAAAAATAAGATTAGGGTTTTCTTGTCTTAATATTGTTATTGTGGGCGCAAAAGGAGTTACAGGTGATACAAGATAATCCCGTCAAGAGTGGTTTTAGTTTTGGATATAAACTAGAATTTTTTGTGTGTAGTGTATCAATTTGCTCAGCAACTTAGTATACTACACTAAAACAAAATATTTTGTGAATTTACAACGTGGGACGTTGTTTTTTAGCCACAGTCGGACGAGACAAAATTAAAACTGGCTTTGACAAAAGCTGCGTAAAAAATAATTGTAAATTTACCTAACTTACATATATGTTATATTACATTAAACATGTAATAATCTTATTTAATTGTTAATAATATTACATGTTTAGTATAATTTGACATAATAAGCTATGTAAATTTACAATTATTTTTCACAAAACTTTTGCCAAAGTTTGTTGTAATTTTGTCACGTCCATCTGTGGCTTAAATAGCCAACGTTCCACGTTGTAAGTTCTCAAAATATTTTTTAGTGTAGGACTTTTGCTTGAGATATTCTTTTTGTTGGTCAAATGCACTTGTCTTGTTCTGCTCATTAAGCCGGGTGCAGACGGATGGCAAGCCTTGGCCAACATTTCGTCCATCACTTACAGAAACGCTGGTCTACGTCCATTCGCGTACCGACGACCGTACGCAGGAGACGTTTTATCTTTGCCAGTATTTTCGTGGCAAGTAAGGCGAACGTATACAAGCATTCAAGTGAAATATAAAATGGGATCATTTTATTTATAATCGCAGCCCATGCTCCGGAAATAATTTTTTTGGTTTTATGGTTAACATGTAGTGGATACCAAATAACGGGGTATTTTTCATTTAAACTAAGAAATTCTAAAATTGTTCATTTCTTCAGTTTCAGCCATTTCCGCTTAAAACATCAATTTACAATAAGAAATAGTTATTATTATTTGTATCCACCTGCATGTTAAAGACTTTAATGGATATCATAAATTACTGAAATAAATTAGAAATTATCAATGTTAGCTAGGCGCGCGGAGATCAAGCCTACTAGCGAGTCTCAACAAGTCCCTTTGATGTGTGTCGAAAATTCCGCTTCCTACGCAAACTCTGGCCAGCGCCATCGTTGGCTTTGCTTTGCCAAATGTTTTGCATATACACGATGCGCCAACGTTGGAACAAGTGGGCATTGGCCAAGGCTTGCCATGTAGTCTGTAGCCGGTTTTAGAGAAGACTCTCAAACGTTTCTAAATTTCTAATGTACTAATTGTAGAGGCTAGTTGTAAAGTTCACAATCTCCAATATTACCACATTGAAAAAAAAAGTAACAAAAAACTTAATTTAATTGAATTTAATGTATTTTTTTCGAATACCATATTAGGCCCGTCGCAAACACAGCGATTTGTGGTCGGCACCGGTGGCCGTTTTTGGTCGCTGTAGAGGGTGTCCAAGAATATGTGGGCAATCTCTCGGATTTTTAAGAAATTAAATAAGTATTTTTGGGTAGCTTAAATCCCTATCTAAAGAAAAGGTACCCCTGTTAGATGTCCATAATATAAAGCGATTTCGAAATAAACAAGTTTTTGTTTAGTGGGGACATAAAAAAACAATAGGGTATTCTGTTGAAAATGGTACAAAAAAACTTGCAGCATTGGGGAGGGTCCCATAATTTTTGGTAATTAAAGCTAGGTAATGTATAAAATAAGAGGTAGCTTATGTCGAACCGACAAACAAAATTATTAAATACAACCATATCAAATAGGAGTATTTTTTAGCTAAGGGTTTACCCTTTTTAAAAATGAAATTTTTATTCTTTTTTATACAGGGTGTAAAAATAATTAGTAGTATTGTGTAAGGGTTAGTCCGCCCCTGGCTAACTAAAAAAGGCAAATGTTTTACTAGGCTACCATTTTTAAGAAGTCCTAATTGGTATTTATCATATTTTAAAAATTATTTTATTATATCAAGTGATACAAAAGTTATTTAAGAAAAACCCATTTTCAGTTGAGTCCTCTAAGGGCACATATATGTAAAGAGGGACTTTAGGAAAAAATATTTTATATGAACTTGTCACATTGCTTTTATGTGTTCTATATGAATCAGAGAGACTGGCCACTTGCAGTTGCCACCGGTGGCCTCTACAAGTGGCTTTACATGACCATCGGTGGTTGCACTTGTCACTTCCATAACCAAGGTTTGTCAGTCTTTTTCAAGACTTTAAAATGGATGCGCTAGTCACGTTTTTGATAGTAAGAAGACGATGTAAAAGGCGTATATTAAAAAGATATCGTCGTTTTTGAGTACATCCAATTTTAAGAGGAGGCCGTAGCACGTTAAATTGAGCTAAAACGCGATTCGCTGCCGTTTTTAAATATTTCTTTGGGAAAAAAGTTCTATATAGAAAACTTTCTTAAAATGATCTAAAGATTATCGGAAAGTTAATTGATTTTTGGTAATGTTAATAATTAACACATAAAATTTCCCAAAATTACAAAACCGAAAAAAAACTTTCCGATATTTTTTGGATCATTTTAAGAAACTTTTCTATATACAACTTTTTCCCAAAAAATATTTGAAAAACGGCAGCGAAACGCGTTTTAGCTCAGCCTCTTAAGAACCCGCGAAATAAATGGTTACTTTTAACCTCTTTTTAAAAATCTGAAATTGCACAAGGAAAAATTTATCAAGTATTCTTAAATTATATTCTTCGGCAATTTTTATTATAGCTTTTAGCATTTTAGTCAAAGCAAAATTTTTTATAAAGAACGAAAGATGATATTAAAGGTTTTTTCATGGCTCCTTTTTTGTTTTTGACATACTGGGCGATTTTTTTAACTTACAATAAAAGTAAACACTGATCTTACTAGATATATTTATGTAGAATCCATTGGTGTTATTAGAATTTTTTTAATATATTTTTCGAGATATGAACCATATAAATAAAAATGTTTAAAAAATATAAATTTAAAAATTACTTATTCTGAGACACACTGTATGAACGTACTAGCTCGCACGAAACGTATTGTTATCACAGTCGTTCTCATAAATATAAAAATTTATATTCGTTTGTTTTGTCGAAACTCCAATTTATTTAATACGGTACCACAATATTCCTTGCCAACAATGATTAAATTATCGCCATTATGTATGTTTTATCAGGGTGTTTCGGTTTTTGTTATCAGTTATCAGCGTGTGTAATATATTCTTTCTTTGAAAAGTAAATCATTCGCATTAACTTTATTTATGACGTCAGTTGTCTTTCAAAGAAATTCTTTTTCATTTCCTCGAAAAAGCACAGTATCCGGTCACTTTTATACAGGGTGTAATTTAATTGATAGCTAAAAATACACACAAAAAAAGTTGTTTCAACCTAAGCCATATACATTCATCATGCATATTCAGTTTGACACTAACTTATGCATGAATAGGAGGAACTATATGTAGTGATAAGATTAATCATAGATATATTTTAAAAGGATCCACATTCAATACTTGCTTTGATGCATCGCGTACACAAAATAAACATATTATATCAATTCTTAGATACTATAATTATTCTTTATTTTATTTTAAATTAGTTAAGTACATTAAAAATATACATTAATTTTAGTTTAATCCTAAACTAATTTTGATATTGCTCCTGAAATATTATTAAGGGAAACATAGTATAGGATGAAAAGAAATTTCCCCTTTTCGACAGCTAAGAGAAAAACTCTAGCTTTTCCTGTCATTCACCTGGACCTTCTGCTGCACTGACTAGTTTCGCCTGCCTTACAGGACTTGGCAAAGTAGGTGTACCGGGTCCATGGTAAATAACACGAAAAGCAAGAGTCTTGTAAAAACAAAGTCACTGTTCGAAGGTAGGATATAAAATCACCGTTGACAATAAAGTTATGTATAGTTTGAACATACATTTTTCTTTGTATTCAGAGTAAGAATAGTTAATTTCAAGTAAAAATTATTTTGTGATCAATTTACAGTGAGATCTTAGGCATCAGTTGAACCTAAGAGCAATAGAATGATTATTACTTATATTAACCATGAGTATATTTATGTATAACCTGAAAATATATTTTTAAAATAGTGGTTTTATAATATTTCTAAGTTAGTTTAAAAGTGATATTTAATAATTTTAAATTGACGGTAATTTTTTGACAATAAAGTTTTTATTGCTTTGATCAACGATTTTTTTGTGTGTACAGGATATAATTCCTTAGCCTATTTTAGGAAGAAAAGTTTATATGAACATAATATGTCCTAAACTTCTTAACTTTTGAGCTACAGGGGTTAAAGTTTTAAGACAAAAATTGTATTCTTATCATAACTTTAAAACAGTTTGAGATATTTTCATGAAATTTGGGCACTTACCTACTAATCACTAATAGGCATTTTTTAATGTAAAATAAAGGTTTTTCAAAAAATATGGTGGTACGCCATTTCTTTTCCAAAAATGAAAGTTATTTTTAAAATTCCCATTTATTTTGCAACAAATTCGACCTCTTAATCAATTTTTTTGTCCAAAGCACCTTTATCGCGTAAAAAAAAAACCGTTTTTGATTCATGTTGGGTATAGCGAAATTATTTAAAACTAGTAGGCTAGTGCCCTATTTTTAGGTTTTTTATGCAAAAACAGGGCATTGGAAGAAAAAATTCAAGGGATCAAATTTCTTGCAAAATTAATGAGGATTAAAAAAATATTTTTTCTTTGGAAACGCAAAGGTGTACCACATTTTAAAAAAATCGTCATCCCATACGGACGCCACTGGTGGAAATATTTATAAATTTTCCACATTAAAAAATCCTATTGGTGCTTAGTAGGTGCGTCGGTGCCTGCCAAATTTCATGATAATATCTCGAACAGTTTTAAAGTTATGAAAAAATATTTTTTACCTCCATGTAGCTTAATAGTTAAAGTTCGCCCAGTGAAACGAGCCAGACGACGCAAGAAGGCAGGGGAAATATAACTGTGCATTATTGAGTCTAATCAGAGGCGTGCGAATAAATGATTGCTAAACAGTTTAAATATGATAAAAAATATGTAAGCAATAATTTATTTTAAAAATGTAGTGGAAATTGCCAAGATCTAAATATTTTTAATTGTAATGAGAATAGCATCACAGTTATATAATTAATAGCATTAGTGACACTAAATTCATTTTAGACTTCCACTGTCTTTATTTATAACTTTTCACACAACGTTTTGGGTAGTCCTATCTCTGTCCGTTTTACAGTTTACACTCTTAAAAACGGACAGAGATAGGACTGTTCGAAACGTTGTGTAAATATTTATAAATAAAGATAATAAAAGTCCGAATGTACTAACGCAAAAAAAAATCGAAAATTTTTCCTTTCGACGTTCTTTATCTTTCCTGTGGATTCTTCGGACACTGTTAATAGAAACTTAAAGGGAAACACGATTAAGATTTCTTTTTAGAGGCAGTTTCAAAGTAATTTTTGTTCTTTTCTCATCGCAAACTCTATAGATATTGGCAATTATTTATCTGAATTGGCCATGGATAATTTTGCCTTTTAAAAAGGATTTTTTCCATAATTTTGGCTGGCGTAAAAATCGTTTTTTTATAACCA
The DNA here is from genome assembly GCA_014170235.1 of Listronotus bonariensis. Lineage (NCBI taxonomy): Eukaryota > Metazoa > Arthropoda > Insecta > Coleoptera > Curculionidae > Listronotus > Listronotus bonariensis. The sequence goes on from JACEGR010000033.1 coordinate 171,687, forward strand.
ACAAGAAATGTCTACGTAAAGGTGTTTTTTCTCGCTCATGCAATTTGCGCAAATTGATTTGTGCAAATTAGACTAAACTATTACATTTGTTTTTAAAGTCAAGTCTACTTGCACAATTTTTTTATCAGTAAACGATGGTGTACGACGACGAATTGTTATCATGAGCTGGTGTTACTACTTACTTTCATATTCATTTAATTATAGAATAGAGCTTAATAAATTCCAAAAGAAACTTTTTTTTCACTGATATTATTATTACCACAAAAAATAACAAATAATATTAAACACCCATCAAACAGAAAACGATAAATAAAGCACGCCAAGACAACTATTATTTACTCACTACGCATGTCTTAAATTTGTATGTCGTTTACACGTTCATACATTTGCACCAACCGCATGCAAATTATCTGACCATCCAGATTTTACACAAGCCAAACTTTTTTGCTTGGTCAAGTAAAGGATTTTCGTTTACATGCTCCAATTTATTTGCACAAAATGGTATGCACAAGTCAATTTGCGCAAATTGCATGAGCGTGAAAGCTTGAAAGAAGAACGGATTTATTTATTTAATTTATTATTTAGTTACATACATACCTACCTTAATTATTTTTTAATGCGATACAAAATCAAAATACTGAATTAAATTTCTACGTTATAATACCCACACAAAACCACAATACTAAAAATTGTTAATAAGAAACAAATATTTAAAAACCCAGGTAAGTACAATAAATTCCAAACCATTCGCCGTCTATGTTGATGCGAGGCTCCACCTCTTTGGAGGCTCGTTCCAGCGGCAACCAATCAGTAAACATTATTTGAGTGGTTATCTTGGTAGGGAGGCCTTGTTGTCGGAAATTAAGAATATAAAAATATTTTAGGGACGATATGAATATTAAAGCATAGTATAATCGGTTCCTCTAAGAAAATAGAGCAATACAATAAAATCTCTTTAGGGAATTAAAAATAAATCAATAACAAGGTGTAAACAAGTACTTTATAAAATATGAAATATTATATTTACAAAAGTGTAAAATAGGTTCACAGCAGTAGGATGAAAATCTGGCAACATCTTAAAAGCAACTTCAGTTTTTTTCCGCATTCCTTCCATCTGGCTAGACTCAGTTGGCAAACTGTAAGTGGTTGAGGACATACATATATTAATATGAACTTTTCTTTCTAAAATGGGCTATGGAATCATCCCGTATTTTTAGCCATCAATTAAATTACACCCTGTATGATCTAATTCTGCTTTTTAATCTAAATTTCGTCATAATTCAAATTCAAATTGATTTTGAATTTGATATTTATATTAAGGCATTGGCTAAACGACCGCCGGCCGTTTTGCTCAATTATAAGAAGAAAACAGCGGTCCGGCGGTTATATCTATGTACGTATATGAAAACCGCCGAAAATGTTATTTAATGTTTTGCGCATTTTATCGGTAGATGCCGCCGTCCGGCGGTTTTGTTTATAAAAACTATTGTAAAACGCCGAATAATTTTAATAATTATTTGTTTTATGGTTTAATATTATTTTTATTGTTGATCAACAAACAATAATAAAACTGGGAGACACGTTTGACACCTATACGAAGATTTTGTCGAAGCTCTTCATAGGTTTAAAAAAATGTAAGTGCATTTGTTTGGAAAAGAAAAAGTAGAAGTAGTTTAGCGGCAAAAATCAACTGATCGTCCTATGGAACAACTAAAGTATTAGGTACCAATAATTAATGAGTGCATGTATTAGGATTGGAACAAACTTTAAAATTCTCAGGAAGAAAAAGCTACAAGATCAATTCATATACACGGCGCTTTTTTAAATCATATTATCAACATTAAAAAAATATATTTAAGTTGACCGCATAGCTACAGGGTTATGAGTGTTGACACGTAAACCACAGGTTCCGAGTTCGAATTCCGGATAGGTAACTAACTCTTTTTTTTCTTTTTTTTTTGGTAATTTTTTATTGTGCATAATTTAATTTTCAGACAAATAATTTTTCACTTTTTAAGAATTTTAAGTTATATCAAAGACAATTATAGTTTTCGGCGGCATCTACCGATAAAATAAGTAAAAACCGCTGGTAATAACAAATTAATAAACATTTTCAGCCGTTTTCATATACGTAAATTAAAAACCAAGATGGCGACTGGGCGCCATCTTGGAAACAAAAATGAAATTGAATTAAATCGTGATATATTATACATAATTTAATGGTAATATATTATACAGGGTGCTTTATAAAAAAATATATACTGTTTGGCCTACCCTGTATATTATCACCAGTATTACCATTAAAAAGATCCCTAAAAGAGATTTTAGAAAATACTACATTAGGTACTAAATTTTTTAGTTTCATAAATGTTATTATTCAAATCAGGTATTTAGTTAATTTTTAAAGTACCGCCATTTTGTATTAGGTAACGGTATTGACTTTGTATTTCAGGGTTATAAAGTACTTGTCAGGAGCTTTAAAATGATGTGCCACAAGATCCCCTTTTATTTAATTTTTATCCCAACTTAAAATTTTCATCTGTCAATATTACTCTAAAATATAGTAAATTGATGCATAAAATTTTATATCCCCAAGTTTTATTTTTTAAATTAATCCGTTTAAGAAATAAAATAGGGGGATATTAAAGTATGTTCACTTGTTCGCTAATATATTTCTCAATAACTGTCTCTAGGTACATAAAGGACGTGGTATGTAAACCATAGTTTTATAAATATAAATTAAAAAACAAAAATAAAAATAGGCGTGTCTTTTTAAGAATTAAGGTTGGTTCTGGTTTGTTTTTGGGTCACCCTGTATACATAAAATTAATTCCATGTTGTACTTTTTGGTTAAGTTTTAGTATATTTTAATTAGACACACCTAAAATAACTGACATTTTTTAATACTAGACAATATACAAAAACATATTATTTTTAAATTATGATGTTTTACCTGTTTTTTCCTTCGTGCACCACTGCTCAGCATCCCGTAAAATGGGGATTCCACTCCCGTCGACAGTTTTCGGGAGTCGGGAATTCATATCACCATAGTTACACGCACAGTCTGTCTATTGTTAGATGAAAGACAACGTGCTTTGAATTTTTGTATTGTTTATCTTTGTCTTACTTTTCGGTATTTAGTATAAAACGCTGAGGCTGTCTTTGTTGTGCACTGGGCGGAGAGAAAATTTTAAGTACAAGGGAAAATTTGGGGGCGCCCGGTTGCAGGACGGTAACAAGTTTTATTTGTAAAGGGTAACTGGTCGCCTTAGAGCAGAATAAAGGTCAAAGCACACTATGCGCTTAAGTCTCGGTACGCTCACGGTTCGATTAAATATTTTCCATGCTTTTTAATGAATGACCTTGAATAACATTTAAATAGCATGTTAAATATTTGACCGGTGCGTGAGCCTACCGAGACCTAAGCGCCTAGTGTGCTTTGACCATTAGCCTAACTGCAAAATTGGCTATTTTCACTTTTTTAAAGGAATTTAAAAAAAACATTTTTTTTTAATTAGGTTAGTTCTGCCTCAAGGCAACAAACTGTCAATAGCTAAGGGGAATATTTTTATTCCATTTTCCTCCATTTGGGAAGGGCTATGACTAAAATGTCAACCGATGAAGTCATCACGTACATCCTGTATATTTTATAATGCGCCTTGTAGCTTTCAGACCGCGTGTTTATTTTTAAAAGTAAAAAAATAGATACCTCAAATTGGCTTTATTAAATTAAAGTTTAATCAAATCTATAATCTGTTTATTGATGAATCTTTGTGCAATCGATGACAAAAACGAGAACCAAGATTCCCCAATTGACCAAAGCTCTGAAAGCTTCTCTTCTATGTTAATTTGTTCATTTTCATTTGAAAACGACAAGTAAACAAGAAATGTCCAATAAGGATAAAAAAATGAGTAAATGAGAGACCCTAGCCCAATAAAAAATGACACAAACATTTTACCGGTGCTGACCGACAAATTTACATTTAAGTTTTTTGAAGTTGTTTTAAAATACAAGTAAAGTATGGTTTTATATTTACTTTATAGATTAAAAAAATATGCCGTACAAAGTTCCAATGTAATTATTTTTGTGGTTTAATATTAATTGCTCAAATTCTTTTGAATTTAAACCAGTCCGGCGAATTGTCAACTTAACACAGCAATACTTTTCGGATTTTGATGTCATGCGCATTGCACGAATTTTCCTGATTTTGCCTGTGCGCATGACGTCAAATCACGAAACGCTCTATTTATATTTATTAAATTTATGCGATTCACTAATTATAACCAAAATAAAACGGTATTTACCATTGTGTTTAGGCGGGTGTGTTTGACCTTCTTGATGTTAATTAACATTTAATTTATATAATTTAGATCAAAGTTGTAACCAAGTTCCCTCATTTACAATCAATAATTATTACCGCGTTTACAACCGCAGAAATTTCGGTTGATCGCTTAAATTTAAAGATTGTGCCATTTGTCAAATTGTAGATTGTTTCTACCTCCTTTTCTATCCTTATTGGAAATATCTTGTGTTGTTTCAAAGTCATTAATCATTGTTGCACAATATGTAATTGCTCATGGGGAGACTTTTCCTTTATTTATGTTATTTTCGAATTAAAAATGAAAAAATTTGCGTGTTGCTCGTTCTCTCTACAACAAATTTTTTTAGTGGCAAAAAATTAAAGAAACATTAAAAATTACCAATTTAAATTCAAGTATCTTCTAAGTCACCTGTATACCACAATAAACATAACTCATGATCAGTCCAATTTTAATACACGTTAAGTAAGTCTATTAAAATTTGATTAGTATGTTTTCAAGCCTTACCAACCATTAAAACTATTTTCGTTATACATATTGACTTTGGGATCAGATGATGCTGGGAAAAAGTTTCTGTCATGTATTAGCTGATGCTGATACGCCATCCGTCATTTTAATTTATTTACCTAAAAAATAGAATACTATGCTTTCTGTTTAATTTATTAATTGTTAATATGGAAATTTAATGGTTTATTAATTAATTTTGTTAGAGATTTGCTTTTTTATCTTTGGACAATCCACGAAAGCTGAAAGCCTAAATACTAACGTACCGTGGGTGTCTTAAGCAGAGTAAGAGGAAGTTTATTAACACGGGACTTAAAAACTTGAAGATTTGGGGGAAGGAAAGACCTCCGCTGGCAGCAGGTTCCACAGTCTAGAAACTCTAGGGATAAAAGAACGAACGAAATGGGAAGTTCGGGGCCTGTCCAATTGAACTGTATGGGGATGCATACGCGCGGCACCACGCGTTTCTCTGTTGGGAACTGCAAGAGGAGGGACTATACTGGACAATTCGTCGGAGCAGAAACCGTAAAAGTATCTATAGAAGAGCGATAGATCTCCCACAGCTCGTCGATGAGCAAGAGAAGGAAGTCTTTGAGTAAGTAAAGGATCATTAATAAGACGAACAGCCCTTCTTTGAATGGCATCAAGAATGCTGAGGGTTGTAGGGGATGCCATTTCCCAGACATGAGAACAATATTCCAGAGAGAGTCGAATTTGGGACACATACAAAGTGTATAAATTGGAAGGAAAAAATACTTTTGGCTCGGAAAAGAAATCCAAGCTTTTTGAAGCCGCGGTGGCTATAGATACAATGTGTTTATGCCAGTTAAGGTTATTTTCAAATGTGATGCCCACAAGGTCAAATGTGTCCCCGCTCTGCAAAACCTGGCCACTCATAAGCAAAGGATAAGTGTTTGATGATTTTTTTCGCGACAAGGAACACGATTGTGATTTGGATGCATTAAATTGAATGAGATTTTTGGCGCCCCAATCCATTATCAAATTGAGATCCTGTGAAAGAGATATCTGCATCGCTCTGCGTTTGCTTTCCAAGTCGGGTTGAGAGATTGTTTGGGAACCTGAAAAGTGGAGTGAAGGGTACTATCGTCAGCATAACTATGAATGGGATTGGTTGTGCAAGAAAGAAGGTCGTTGATGTGAAGAAGAAACAAAGTTGGTGCCAGTACTGAACCCTGAGGCACTCCAGCATTAATTTCGTGAAAGCTTGAAGAGTGGCCATCAACAATGACTGATATACGTTGATTAGAAAGATAACTGGAAAGCCATGAGCAGAGTTTAGTTGGAAGACCGTAGGAGGAAAGTTTATTAAGAAGTGCGTCATGCCAGACTTGGTCGAAAGCTTTAGATATATACCTTAAACAAAATCCTTTTAAAGCTCCGTTTAAAAATTTCGAGCAAAAAGACTTGTTCAAAACATTTTAAAATATAGTAAAGACGCACATGATTTTTTTTTTGCACTAAATAAATAAAGGAAAATTTTTGACGCCAACATTTGATATCCGTATTTTTGACGTTACCTAATGCGTTAAAAATCAGGTGTCAATTACTGTAAACATTTTTTAATTGCTTAGAAAAATGCACCAGCTTAACTTAGTACTTCTGCCCATAATTATGGTATCATTACTTGCCTAAGGCTAATTGGAATTTTGTCTTAAGTTACTTATAACAATTTAAAAACCCATAGCGTGGAGTAAAGCTCAAGACTTGTAATCCGACTCTGTACGGTCTGGCAGCTATTAATACGGCGTTGTCAGATTGGACGAAAAACAATCTATTAGTTATGAACGCCGTAAATATTTTATGTTTTAAAGGACGTAAATTAAAATGGTCTGTAATGGATTATTTTTATAAAATTGCGTTGTTAAGGGTGTGTAGTACACTTTGTTAAAAAAAATAAAAATAATTATTGATTTTTAATCAAGGTTGGTTTGGCCTTATCTCGGGTAATAACGAAATCACTACCCATCTTTTTATTTTTTGAATGCAAACTTATCGCTATCAACTTTTAGCATTATAATTTTCGATATTCCGCTCTACCGAAAAGGTATTCAGGGTTGCTTTCCAGTTGAAGCTCTTGAACTGCTCTAAAAAGTTAGTCACTGGAACGCATCCTTAGACAAGGAAAGAGAGATACTTTAAGAAATTTTAAAATTTCGTTGTTTTTAACCTTTCTTGGCTTTATAATAATAATCTCTTTTTAATTTCTAATTCCATTTTAAATAAATAATTTTAAAAAATTCATCCTTAACCATAAAAAACACGTTTGAAGCACAAAAACCAAAAGAGGGGTTAGTGCATGAGGGGCAAGGGGAAAGAGAAACGGAGTAGCTCAGGTGCGTAACACTTTCCGTCACTGGAACGCCATAAAGTAGAACGAAATGCTCCTGAGCTACTCGGGAGCGCTCTGTTTGCGTCACTGGAAAGCCACTCAGGATTTTTGAATTTGCTCCGATCGCCTGCACAGGTTAAGAAAACTTCCCACACACGCTCCGATCTACCTGTCCAGGTATATCAGACTGGGTTATATGTATTTAACAACTGCACAAATGAACTTACAAAAATTACTAATAGATTTGAAGGGTTTTTTTCAAAAACAGCCAATGTTAAATTTTCAATATTTTCAGGATATTAAATAAACTTTATCAAACCTACATATATGGCTAACTCCATACGTATATTATTTTGTTATATGTTTCCAAATATATCTGTATTTTGCGCATTTAGAGACATATATCAGTTTTTTGTAAATTATGAAAAAAGACTTAATGTTGGCACCATATTAGAAATGACATTGGTTGTTTTTGCAAAAAACCCTCCAATTATTTTAATTTTTTATCATATCGGTCTTACTAACCATCCAATTTGATCATTTAAACTCTTTTAAGGCCTTATTCTGCTTCTGGCTAAGATCCGTTTTGTTTATCTTTAAAAGGTTTAAGAGACATCAATTCACAAACAGGACCAAGTTGTAAATGCAATTTAATTTAAAAATGATACTAGAATTTTTAAAAAGGCACTTGCAGGGGTTCATTTATATAGTCGACATTGTTTTAAACCTTTATTTTTGTTGTTTATAAGAACAAATTAATAAACTTTTGGTTGCGACTGTCTTTTGCTGTTAAATTTTAAAGAAATTTAGACGTTAAACATCTACGATAATTTTATCTGTTTAACTTTTTTTTAATAATGAGTGTTCGTCATTAGGGAAAAATATCGAAACATCTTGGCAACACTGTGAACTACTACACTCGGAAATGGGTAAACGTGAACAGATCCTCGACAAAACGAATTGCGAACACTGGCCGATTCAGTAACGCGGCTCTCTTTCTTCATAAAGCTCATGTAACATCGCTTTTGGAATTATTTAATTCGAAAAAATCCGTCGCGGAACATTATCAGAAGCTTCTATTATGTCCAATAAAAACGTGCTATAAAAGCTTTTGTATGATTTAATTCACTATGAAAAGAAGATGGGCGATGCATTTGTGAAGACCATTTACGGGAGATTTAAATTATTCTGTCCTTCTCCCTCGCGTTGCGTGTTTAGCGGGTGAAGGTGTTTTTGTCTTCGTCTGTTCACCTGGCGGTTTGTTTAGCCCCGCAGGTGTTTTATTATTTATATGGCTGTATTGAAAAGGGGCTTTAATCATGACTCCCCTACCTGTACCTGGGTTTGATGTTGACTACCTGAAGAATTAAAGATTATTTGACGCCCTTTAAGGGTCAGTGTTAGTTAAAGTTGTGGTTATGTCCGTTCGGTTCAGTGGTGTTTTTGTTGTGGCCGGTGAAAATCGACGATGCACGAAAAACTCAGAATCAACCCCCTCAAAAAACTAAAAATGTGGCTATAGTGGCTCCGACCAGGAGTAACAGTTTGGATTATTTGAATTTTGAGGAAAAGCGGCAGTTGATCGCCTCCAGTTTGAGTTTGTCGGATTTTTTGAGTGTCGGAAAGGAGACTAAAGAGATAAAGGAGATCAAGGACACGGGGGTCGCTACTGTTATTGTTGGTGAGTTTAAAGGAGTGTTTGTGTTTATCATGGATCCAAAATGTTATGTTTGTTTAATAATTAATTTGTAGGGTACTTTTGTTTGGTTAAATAAAAAAATATAAATTGGAATTTGTGTCCTAGCAAAAAGGCTTTATAATTTAAAGAAATATCGTTTTTATATAATTCCATTAAAAAAATATAGTTTTAAAAATAATAATTCTATTTTGTTTGTTGCATTGACATTCTTATAAAATAAAATAAAAAAAAACATTACATTTAACCGACTTGAGATCAGCTCTAAAAAACTTAATGGATGAAAAGCAAATTGTTTAATTGTGCTGTCTTTATTTTAAGCGATCCTTAAAAAAATAACCTGTCAGAAACTTTCTTAAAAGCAGTGTTGTTGAAAAAAATCCAAGTAGCTATGTTTTTAAGGTTTTTGGCTGTAAGAACTGCTTTTAAAATTTTCGATTTTTTATTCAGGAGAGTTACGTATTTAAAGAGACCATATCTCCATCGACCTAATATAATATAACGATAAAAAAATAATAATTAGGCAAATTTATTTTAACCAATTTAAAACAATCGGCCCCAAAATTATCTCCAAGATTTCCTCCAGACGGCTGTAGTTCCGTTACGAAGGATATTTTTTAGGTTTTACCCCAAAAGAATCTTGCGCGCTATTTTGGGACACCCCGAATATATTTAATTGTCCTTACCAGAGAATTACATGAATTTAACACAGTTTAGTATTCCCTGCATCTCCTACCATTTAGGGGATCTTGAAAGATCCCAATTAATAACTTTGATATTTTTACACTTTATTTTTCTGCAGTTAAAAATGTTATATCAACATTAACATGTTTTTTGAAATATTTTTTTTTATTTTTAAATGATATGCTTTGAAAACCAAACTATTTTGTTTAATGTTTTGAAAACTGTGCAGCAATTTTTCACGTATTTTTAGAATTTCGGCTTAGCACACACTTTCTGCATCAGATATCTTGGCATAGCATTTGCCAAAACGCGAAATGCTTTACATATTTTTAGTTTTTGTTTTTTTTATTTAAGTACAATTTATTAGTCAGTGGAAAAATGAATAATAAAAAAATATTTAAATAGTTAAATTTGCCCACCTTTTTTACCTCTGGTTTCAGTGCAGTTTTTTTTTTAATTTTTTTATGATTGCAATTTATTTTTGAAATGTTCTAATGATAAATTTTAATTCTTGATAACGAAATATCATATGACCAAACATGTGACTAGAACTAGACTATCGATTATGTATTAATTATATTGCTTTTCATAGTTAATTAGCTGTAGTAATGAGCTGTCCTATATAAGATTAGAATGTTTTTATTTAGAACACTAAAATCAAAACAAAGATTGAATAATTGCTTTAAAATTGCTTATTTATTAACATAAAATTGTTGCTTATTTATTTATACAGCATGTTTCAGAACTATGGGATTAAACTTTCAGGGGTTCTTTAGGGCAACAGTAGAAACATTTGAGTACGACCCTAAGACGCGGTAAAATTAAGAAAGACAATGAATTGCCTAAATAGAATTTAATACATTGAATTTTTGCCTTTTTACATGATGTCATCATAAGAAAATTAATAAATTATTTAAAAAAAAACATTAATAAAATAAAAAATTAAATATTAACATTTTTAAACATTGTCATTGACATTTTTAGGGCTGTAGAGCCGTAGTGACACTTTTCCGGACATGGGTCCCTATACTCAAATGATTCCTACTGTTGCACTGAATAACCCCTAGAAGTTTGACCTTTAGTGCTGAAACACCCTGTATAATAAGCTATGTGTTTTCCTACGAATTTATTTAAATAAATACAACTTTTGGACATTTCAATTTTGATAATTTTTGTTTTATGGATACTAGCCATATTTCAAAGATCGACTAAGTATGCGGTTTTTGGTGCTAAAAATACCAAAATTCACCAGACAAAAAGTTTTGGACGTTTCTATGGCACTACAATACTACATATTTAAAAAATTAAGTATGTGCAGGATTAAAGAATAAACAAATTCAGGAAATTTAACTAAACTACCTCCAAACGACTCTAAAAATTTACGCAAAACGTGATTTTAAGGCCCTTTTTTAAGGAGAACAACCAAACCTAATTTTAACTATTTTGGGACACCCTGTAAAATGTTATTAAGTTTTAATAGGTAACAACAGGTACGTACTTTCTTGATAAGTTTTCTTTAGCACTGTTTTAAGTGGAATACCGACTCGTACCGACTTCCTATTTCCTCTTGTTAAGTACCTACCTTGGCTTTCATCTTAACTGCCTATCCTTCACATTATTTTGGAATAATCATTTAAATTTACATTTTTAAAGGTTGTTTTTTAACTTTTAATCCACCTATATTAATCAGATACCTCGATTTTAATTAATTTAAAATTTAGTTTAAAAACCGAGTTTCTTATCAAACCAATACTTTTAACTTGATGCTTGTAATTTTTGAATGAATATTTTTCAAATAAATATTTATAATGCTAAAAGATTTCTTTGCAAAAATTTAGATAATAATTTAAATTCTTTACACTGAAACAAATATTTTGTAAATTTAAAACGTTAAAAATGCATTATTGTTAGCCACACCCGGGCGTGACAAAATTTTGACTGACCGAACGACTGACTTTAACAAAATTTGTATAAAAAGTATTCGTTACCGTACATAATATTTCACTGAATTAGTAATGATGTTTTTTAAATTTTAAAAATATTATACAAGATGTCTCTAAAAGGTCTGTACAAATTCAACACAAATTCCTTAGACCAAAATACGACGGTTTATCCCAATTTACCTTAGTCGACAAATTGTTCGTTTGCAAGATACAGGGTGTCAATGTTTATTTTATTTCACTTATATTTAAATATTTTACTTATTATAGAACATTTTTTTTACAAAATTTAGTATTAAAACGTTTATTAGAGTGACAATTTAAAATACGACATCCGTATATCTTGGGAAATACCGTCCAAATTTTAAATTTGACCTCAAGACTAGTTATTCTAGATAGAGGAGAGCTAAGAAAATCGGTCTTCGTAGAAATTGGACTGCGCATGCGTGAACTAAAAATTGACCAGACAACCACTTTTCCGAGTAATTTCTGGTCACTTTACCGAATTTGTGAATTTGTGAAAAAAATAATTTTAGGTCTATATTCGTCCCATACACAGTTATTTTAAAAATCCGTACTGCGTATGCGCCAACCAAAAAAATGTCTTATGCCTTGATTCCGACTAAAACAATAAAGTATAGTCCAGATCCGGTATTATTTGTAAATTCTGTAATTTTATTGACAGAGACTTATTCCATTTTGTTTATTTATATCCGAATATAATGACTGATACAAACGCGGGAAGACCTGTGGTTTTTTGAAACCGCGGAAAACTTCCGTTACAAATTTGGTATAGTATGCTTACATTTTTTAGGATATTTAAGGAACACATATAAAATGGAGTATTTTATTTAAAATATAAATAGGTTTATGATATAACTTTAAAAATAGTCAATGGCAAAAATATAGGTGCGCCACTGAATTCTATGTAAAAATCCCTAAAACTTTGCCACTTACCTCTTATTTCTATCTCTAATAACAAGAAACTTATAAGTGCCTGTCCAAATTGACAAAATGTGATAAACACTCTGTATATTCAAAACGAATTAGGTTACCTATGACTTAGTTTCACCCCTAGGTTTGTTTTGTAAATTAAAGAAGAGAATGTTCCAACAGACTTATTTTATCTCTTTTTGTTTTAGTTTAAGAAATTAATCATATAATTAAGAAGAGAATTTTTTATTTATTTTTTTGCTTTTTAGTTTGCAAAACGAAGCACTATTTATTATGCACAAAAAGCAGCAACAATAATTTGTTCTCTTTTCTCCATGCTGCAACGGGAGACTGAGTCAACCCGCGGGTTTTTAAAATATTTATATCTCTCGTAAACCACGCATCGTTTTTACACTACCGCAGACCATCGGAGATCATCGCAGACCATCGAAGACCCGTGTAACCGCACCTTAACGTATTCACTTTCTGCAACCAACTAAACCAATCAAATTTTCTTTATTTTTGTGTCTTAACCAACATTTTTATTTATTTTGTAGTAATTTTTGCTGTTTAAGGTTATTTCTCTTGTTATTTTTTAATTTCGTCGGACCAAGGTAAAGTTTCACGTAACATATCGAAACCAACGTATCACTTCTGCAGAAGCGCATCACGATACGGATAAGTAATGTTTTTTAAACAGATTTTTGTCTTTACACTGAAAAAATTTGTGAATTTACAACGTCGGACGTTGGATATTTTTAGCCACAGCCGGACGTGACAAAATTACAACCGATTTTTACAATAGTTATGTGAAAAATATTTTAAAATTTACCCAACTTGTATGTGATATAAAACGTAACATGTAATATTATTAACTTGATTATAAATATTAGGTACATGATTATTGTAAAAAACATTATTTAAATTTACAATTATTTCTCTTGTAATTTTTGTCACGCCCGACTGTGGCTAAAAAACCAACGTCCCACGTTGTAAATTAACAAAATATTTTTTTTTAGTGTAGGACTGGTAGCAAAATTACAACTGACTTTTACAAATTTTGTGTAACAAGTATTTGTAAATTTACATAACCCTTTTGTGATATTACACTAAACATTAGTAAACAAAATTATGTAAATTTAGAAATATTTTTCATACAACTTTTAAATAAGTCAGTTGTATTTTTTCACGTCCGACCATGGCTAAAAATTAGGAACTCACGTCCAACGTTGTCAATTCGCAAAATATTTTTTTCAGTGTAGGTTTCATGCCCTCTTTATTCTTTTTATATCAATATTATTATTTTTTTGTGTAATTACTTTTTGGTTTTACACCACAAATACCATTTTCCAACATCTTTTACAAACTTCAAGAAAAATATTTATTTTATTAACTTTTATAATCATTTACAGAGGAGAACGGCGCTAAACGAAAATGTAAGGGACGGAAATTTGGATATAAAAAAGGTAAAAATGTATGTGTTGTATTCTAACATCCAAAATCTAAGCGGCATGAGGTTGCGGTACACTTTTATTACCTAATACTGTTTTCTATTATTTTTTTATTTGCTTTTATTTATTGTTTTAATATTTTCCAGACAACATCATTAAAGCACCACACATACTAACTGTATCTTATTGGTATAAATTTAAATTATTCCTCATTTGGCACAAACAAATGAGCATTTAATTTTTTACACATTAATAACAGAATAGTAATGGTTTAAGTCAAAACCCCACTGGATTTAGGTTAGAACAAGGGGTTATTGTCCTTAGAGCATGGTGACAGATGCCTCAGTAATTTATAAACATTCGGTCAATAGCACCCTCTCAGTCGTTCTCTTAACTTTCTCAGTTTTGTTAGTAAGCTTAGTTTCGGCCGAAACCGGAACTTTTTGTATTTTTGCACACATACAATCATACATGACAGTTTTCTTTCTTCGGCTCTCTTTAGCTTAAATTAAGAGAGAAAAACACATAACCTCAGCTTGACACAACTACACTGGCTGGCGAGCTTAGCTAACGCATGACGACATCACGCCAGGGTCACGCACGATTATTTATGAAGACTAAGTTTAAGCCATTTTTTTTTACAGGTCAATAAAAAGTTAGGTTGCATTAACGATAATTTATCTTACCTTATACTTTTAGTCTTAATTGTAGTTCTAAAAAACCAGGTGATAATTAATTATTACTATAAAAACTTTTAAAAGTATAAATATCAGTGTTTATTAAGTACAAAAAAAAAGGATATAGCAAAATAAACATAATTTCATATAATTTATTGAACGTGCTACTTAGGCAACTACATAACAAAATAAAGTGCCATTAAATTCTTAACTAGACCATATCTTTGTACTTCTAATAATACATCTTAGTTCCCAGAAACAAGTTGAAATGATATATTTATAACTGCACCTGTGCATTAATCCGATATGTCTTAATCAAAATTAGAATAGCACGCATGAGCTTCTCATTATTGAATATTCATTAATTTCGAATGAATAAAATTACTACATGCAAAAAAATGTGTTTCTGAACAACTATACAGGGTTTACGACAAATGGAAATAATTCTCTACTGTCGCAATAATATACGAAATAATCTCAATTTTTTGACAGTTAAGTGAAGACTACATTCAGTGTTACTAAAAATTTTTGAACTTCCATTGTCTTAATTTTACTGGTCACACAACGTCTCGGGCAGTCCTATCTCAGTTTGTTTGCAAGTGTTACACGCAGAGCAGCCCGAAACGTTGTGTGAATAGTTAAAAAATAAAAGGCAATGGAATTCCGAAATTCCTTTAGAAACACTAATCAAGGATCATTGTCTACCACATTTAAACAGAAGAACTCCTGCTATTCACCAGGACCCTTTCCACCGTTTCCCCTTAGAGTGTTCTTATGGAACAACTATCGTTGTTTACGGTAAGAAAAATATCACCGTTGATGTACTAAAAAGGATCATTTATTCATTCGACATCGAGTTACTATTTATTGATATAAGACGCGTCAGTGGAGAGGGTCCTGGTAAATACCATACATAGCAGGAGCTCTTCTCTTAACTGTCGAAAAACCGGGGTTATTTCCTATATAATTGAAACAATAGAAAATAATTTCCATTTATCTTACATATAAATGTCCTATGGCTAGTCCGTCAATAAACATTTATTTATTTATTTATATAATATCCGGTGTAACTCGATGTCAAATGACTGAATGATCTTTTTTAGTACGACATCAACGGTGGGATTTATATCTTACCGTAGAACAGCAATAAAGTTGTTCCATAAGAAGACTTTTAATTTTTATGATATTCATCACGGACCCGGTACAGAAACTTTGATAAGTTTCTGTGAGGCAGTCGAAAAGGGGCAGTGGAGGGGTCTTGCAGAAAAACATGAATATTAGGAGCGAGGGGTAAACAACTGACAAAAAGGTGTACACCACAATTCCACAAAATTAAATTACAATTCCATAACAATTCCATGACAATTTAACTTTAATTTTACAAATTAGTTATATGAAGTGGCGGATCAAAGCCTCTTTTTTGCCTTTTTGTAAGCAAGAATTCATTTTTTGTCATAAAAAAAATGATAAGCAAAGAAGGTCGTTTACTTTAAAGAAATGCTGAAATACAAGAAACAAAGTGAAACTGGTGAAATTTAAGGTTATAATTACACACTATTCCACGACAATTCCATACAATTCCACTTAATTTCCCCAATTCCACATAATTCCCTCCAATTCCTTCTGCTGGTACACCATAATTCCTTAGTGGTTTACCCCACGAGCAGAAAGTCTACTTCTAACTGTCAAAACACGGACATTTCGTAAATTATACAGGGAAGGGGAAAGGAAGAAGGATAGGAGGAAGGGTGTAAATGTTTAGGTGTAGGTTTTTTTTTAATAAACCCATTTCCAATTATACAATATACAAACTTTTCAGATGCAGGGTGATAAATTTAAAAAAAATGTGATCCCACCATAAATATTTCATTAAAATCTGGTCTGATGCACAATTCGTTTTATTTTTGCCAGTAGCGTTTTAACGGGACTAAATATTAAAAAAGTAGCTACGCGGAGGGAGTACCGGAGTAAAGAAAACTATTTAAAAATATTTTTTGTTTTAGAAACAAAAAGCAGTGGCGTATTATATTTTTCATTAAAATTTATTCAAATCCTGACTGATCGCCACTGAGAAAAATAAAGAAATGTTGTGCATTAAAAAATGCCTTTTAATGCTGGCTGTGTAATAAATTTCAATAAAATATTTAGACTTCCATTGTAAATAATACAAATAAGGTTTGTTTTTTAACTTTAACACCCCGTATGTAAAGCGTTAAGACATTTAGGACATAGGTTTATTTAAACTTTTCATCCTAAAATCACGTAGAGTTTTACACCTTAAGGATCGGAATATTATTCTGAAACACCCCGTATATTCATATTAATTATAAAACTGCTGCTCTCTAGGTGGTGAATTTACGTTTACAGATTATACATATTAATAGTAAATTAGAACACAATAATTATAATCTCTGAAAAAAACACGCTCCTTCTGGCGGTGTCGAGTTATCCCTTTAGTAAACTTCGGCTGGAAACTACGCCACTGGTCTATGTAGTTTAATCTACATGTAAAAAATGAATCTAATAGGGTTAATTGTGCATCTTGCATTTATACGCATAGCGTTAACTAATGCGGAATGGGTGTATCATAAGAAGAAAAATGTTTACGCTGTGACAAATATTAGTGTCATACATTATTATCTCGGTTGGTCCAGATTTGGTTACTAAATGGAAGTAATTAAATAAATTGGCATTGAATTTAGCTATTACCTGAACATTAGCCGTTTATTGCTTACAACATGTTTTTTCCATTTCCGCTTCCAATTTTGCTGCAATTAGAATTTGTTGACATTTAATATGTGTTAAAATGGTTTTGTAATTATCTGTGACTGAAAGGCAATTTGATCTAACTAATTAAATTGTTAGACCATGTTTGAAAATCACGTGGAAGCTGCCAGAGAAAATATGTATATTTTTGTATACATGGTAATAATTTGATAACATCCCACCCTTAATATGTTAGCCCCTATAAAAATCTGAATACATGCAAAAACACGTAAACTTTGTTTCTTAAGGGAACACTGTGTATACTTGTTTTTAAATTGTATCAAGTTTCTAGGGCAAGAGCAACTCCTAAAATCTTAAATGGGAGGGGTTGAGAAATACCTTGTTTTAGGGGCCATTTTGCCGACTATATTTTGACCCATTTTGATTGCTAATAACTTTAAAACAAACAAAGTTATCAAGATGTGGTTTTTGCCGAAGCCTTAGATTTTTATTTTTTTTTATCATATCCTCGCCACTTGATTATGATATTCCGTTAACACAAAAACAAAATGGCCAACTTTCCGATATAGGGCAATTTTCTTATTTTAAATGGAACACCCTGTATATTTTTTTACCGTCCTAAAATTCAATCTTTCCCTTTTACAAAAATGGGACATAAGCCATGGGTATTATAAAAAATAACGGAATTATTGATCTTCAAAAATTGACTGCATCGCATGTAAGAGTATTATTTGATAATGAAAATTTGCTACATACAAGGTTACGGAAAAAATACGTTATTTTTAAAATAATACTTAACTTTTGTTAATATTGGAAATATCCTAATGACGTATTTGTTTCCTGTAACCTTGTATGTAGCAAATTCCTATTGACAAATAATACGTTTAATTGCCATGCAGTTAATTTTTCAAAGATCAATATTTCCATAATTTTTGATAATAATTATTACTTATGTTACATTTTTTTAAGCAGTGTAAAATTAAGGATATCTTAAAAACCATCGATTTTTACTCATTTTTATTTTCTAGAATGCTAACGAATTGTTCCACCAGCCCTTTTTAGTATTATCTCGACTTTCTCGACACCTAGTATATGCATATTGCTTTTTTTATGAATGACATAATGATTCAAATTATAGATATATTTGGTATAATAGGTGATGTAGTTTATTTATCTTCAGCTAAATAATCGCTTAGTAAACGTGAATTCAGGAGGGATGTCTGTCAATTTTTTGTTTTTTAATGATACACTATTAAGTATTTTTCTTTAGTATGCCTAAGTACTAAAATAGTGCAGCGGGAAAAAGTGAAGAGTACAACTAAAAGAGTCACTTTTTCGCACTAGTGCGGAAAAGTACAAAACCATCGAACCATGTATGTGCGAGTCGATGAATGATTTTTATAAACTTCATGTTTAAAATAAAATTTTGCCTTGGCCAAACCAGGTCAAGAGGTGAAAGAAACACATTTCGCAGACACCACTATTTTCACAACAAAAAAATCCTTCAATCCGCTACATACCTGCAAAATTCAATTGTACATTTACCATTAATAATAATAAGTACAAGTTTAGTAGGGTGTTAGGTAGCATTGTGTTAAAATAAAATAATAATAAAATTGTGTTTTTATGTTTTCCTTACGCTTGTAGAAAAAAAAAGCATTCCTAACACGTGCCGAAAGTGCTTTTTTGCACTTGACTGCTTCACTAAACTCAGCTGCGCGACGCGTGCGGTGAAGTGGCACCTTCAGCACTTGATAACCCGCGTCCAGACTTGCAACAATTCGCCAAACATCCGTCCAAACAAACCAACCTATTTTCGCGCTCCTTTGATGCAAAAATCGACAAGCTCTGAATCACCGCGGAATCATTTGCCAAGCCCTTGAAACGACGTAAATTCCGTCCACGTCTGCGCTATGTGGGGCTATGTGGCGCGCTATTCTGCGGGGCGAATTGTTGCATGTCTGGACGCAGCATTAAGAAATATGCTATTTCACACTCATGTATAGATGGGTCCATATTTAATTCATTCTGAAAGCGATGCCGCCAAGTACGCAAAAAAGATAAAGTTAACAAACCTTTTTGAATGCACATAGCCTCGGCCAGAGCCTAATAACATATTTTTAGATAAATAATAAAAAATACATTGCTAAAACACGTATCACCTACTTACAAAACATTCTCTTATTTTGCCTCTGTCCTACTATAAAACCGGTGGCACGTGGCGTGGTATTCATAGAAACTCGTCCGGTTAAATATTTTTTGCTGAAATAAATCATTGTTCACAAAAGGGTTTCTTTACTTTCTCATTTTTTGTGTACTTGGCGGCATCGCTTTTAGAATGAATTAAATGTGGACCCATCTTTAACTTATTAAACTATCACAATCATGTGAATAACACTGTTTTTAAAACTTGTACAATCAACTATGCGTTTGTGATTTATGGTAATAACTTTTAAAATGATATTTCTAATGCTTGTTACTTTTATTTTATTACATAATTTTCAAGATGTTTTTATTACCATTAAATAATAATAAACGCTTTTTATTGGTAGTATTAGTTGCCATGTTTCGATCGTACTTTGATCTTTCGTAATTCATAACAATGGTTTATTTCACATTAAATCAGCGTAAACAAACAAAAAACTGTCCAGTGTGATGGAAATTCACATAATTATGCAGACGCAATGGTACTGCTAATTTATTATGAAAATAGGCGAGCGGAAGAGCTGATACGGTTTCATAAAAGGCAGTATTGTATAATGAATTGTGGGAAATTTAATTCTGTATTTTTTAAGTGTAAGTACTTGGCTTAATGATAGATAATGCTGTAATAATTGTATAAATACAAGTTTTGAATGAGTAATTTGTGCCAAAAATTTTGCAATCAATATTAGATAATATTAAAACGAGTACTAAATACACATTTGGGTTAAAACATTTGTCCAGGGCTATCCGACAACTAAACACTGAATAGGACCATACTGGGATAGTAAAAAGCAGAGTAACTGTTAAATATTTTTAAAACTGCCACAACTACATTTACGAAATTTTGTTATCCGAGATGTTTTGGGCATGTGGATTTAAATCGTAATATTGGTTTGCCAGGTTTGCGCTACATGTATTATTTTTTTAATGAAAGGTCTTTTTTATTGCATTATATTATAACTAACCCCCAATCCGATACCCAAAACAAGTGTTTAAGCCTTATGGCGGCGTGACTGTAACCCTTACCATTTTTGGCACAATATTGTGGTAAACTTGTCCGACAAAAAGAGTGACGCGTTCGCCCACCCCGACACCCAAAACATGTCAAAATTAACAGGCTAGGTTAAAGCGCCCCTTCTATATATGTCGGTAGAATATACAGGGTAGACTTGTTAAAAGAATCCCCTCTAAAAAGGCTTTAAAAGGGTTCTTATCATGAAATCCATGTTATTATTGGCCCAGGCACTATGGCTACACATATTTTTTGAGCCAAAATATAACTTTCGAAGCAATGCAAACAAACAACAAAAAATATAACTTTCGCCACCGCGACAACCCACCTCCCACAAAATAATTTATTTAATCAAACAATTTCTTTAACTGTTACGTAACCCTTTTTTTCTAAACGCTTTCCTAACATCCTTTTATTCTTGGGTTTTATCTTTTATTCATTTGAATACATCTCGGAATGCGTCGGATGTGGGCGTCTACATCGTTTTATAAATAGGAGTATAAAATTATTTTTTAATACTGCGTATAAGGATACCTTTCAAATTTAAATAATAAAACCATTAAAATTCCTCTATCTGTATTAAAAGGATTTAAAAACTGCGTTTTGAATGGCATTAACGTGTGGTTGTTAACCTATCATGTCTTGAACGTTTATCTTTTAGTCTTGTATTCGATATGAAAAGTAAAAGTATTATTTAATAATAATATAATGTTAACAGTTAGTGAAGTATCGGTATGCGAACATTTTGCAATACTGTTCCAGGCTTGGACTTAAACCTAATATAACTCAATGTCCATCTATAAAGAGGTCGTGACATTTCACCATATTGGTTTGACGTGTGTTGACGTCATGTCTACCATTTTTCAGCCATTTTATTAAATGAGATAAATGTCCACATCTGTGCCGGAGATATACAGTTTATTTTAGTATTAGAACAACCGTTTAGATAACAGTTTCTAATTATCATTAAGTTGCAAATTTATTAACTTTAAATAAAAAACCTTTAGGATTACATCTTTCAACAAATATCACTTTCAAAACAAAGCAAAATAAAATGCGCAAATTCTAGACGCCACTTTTTTCGGTGGGGTGTCCTTCCTTGCGTCCCCGACTTCGAACCGCCTAAAGTCGAGGATGAGTCGCAGCCTATTCCCAGTATATAAATATAAATTTACCATGATATGACTATTTTATGTCCGATACTTCTACAGGGTTTCTCTAATGGATCTGTACAAAATGCTACCATATAGTCCTTGAGCCAAAATATAACGATCTAACGCAATTTACCTTAGTCTAAAAGTTGATCGTCAAAGTTTTTATTTTATTTTAGTTATTTTTAAATATTTTATTTAATATTGTAAATTTTATTACAAAATTTGGTATAGGAAATTTTTTAAAGTAAGAATAGAAAAACTCATTTTTTTCCTGTTAAATATAGAGGGAACCACCTCTAGTCCTTTGCTTTTGTTCAAAGTGTCATCACATTTTCTTGTCTTGGAATATATTATGATTCTAGTAGATAATTTTTATTTCTTCACATGTTTTGCACAAAAAGGTGTACTTAATAAATATCGCTATGAGCAATCATTTCTGCGATAATTTAAATTAATTAATATCACATAATTTTTTTTTTTTCTAAAAGGTCTGTACAAATTGTTACTACAATTTCCTTAGCCCAAAATTTAATGATTTAACCCAATTTGCCTTTGTTAAAAAGTTAATCGTTTACGAGATACAGGGTGTCTCACTAAAAAAAATACATGGAAAATTTGATACCCTGTATCTTGCAAACGATCAACTTTTAAACTAAGGCATATTGGGTTAAATCGTTGTATTTTAACCCACAGAATTTCTGGTAGCTTTTTATAGATCTTTTGAACAATACCTGGTGACCTAGATAAAGCGTAAAGGGATGCAATGGGAAAATTTTGTATGGAATAAAATGTTCAATCTGCAATATCTTAAAAACTGTTGCTCGTAGAGATATTTATTGGGTATACCTTTTTAGTGCAAAAATATGGGAGAACAAAAATTCCCTACTAAAATTAGAATATACTGAGGCAAAAAAAAGTTATGACCCCTTGAACCTAAGCAATGGACTGTAGGTGGTGCCCTCTACATTTAACTGAAAAAACATTAACATATTTCGATTCCCCACTCTAAAAAACCTTTTTTAACTGAATTTTTAAAAAATAATTTTATTTAAAAATATCATATTTAAAAATAACTAAAATAATATGTAAACTTTAACACTGTATCTTTCAAACGAACAAATTTTCGACTAAGGTAAATTGCGTTAGATAGTTGTATTTGGGTCCAAGGAACTAGTGGTAGATTTCGTACCGACCTTTTAGAGATAGTCTGTATATTTTAAAGTGTTGTGGGTAGACACAGGAGAGTTTTCCCCATCTAAGAGTCCTACCTAAAAATTATTTATCAATAACAAAAATAATAAGATAAAAGCATAGATAACCCACATTTAGATATTCAGTGGCTAGTATTTTTGAGATCTTTACGAGCATGCGTATTGAAAAGCCATGGCTAAATACGATACTTGCTCACCGTGATCTACGTGCTCCGTACGAAAAAGCCAGCGAGCGTTGACATATCATACCCGTTAAGCCGCGTCCACATTGGTAAATAAATGTGTTGTATGTTGAATCTAGAATTCTAGAAGCGCAATCATTTTGCGACGCAAATTTCACGTTCTACCCACGTTCAATTTTGCGTTGTGTGTCATGCGTTCGATGCTCCAAAACGTGTGTGATCGTATGCGTTGCATACTATTTTGTTATTCTGGATTTGTTTATATTTTTCGCCAAAGTATTTTATATTTTGTAAAGATAAATTTAATAAAGAGATCGTGCTTCTTCTGATACAAGAATATCAAAAACAAAGACTTTTATGGGATCAAGCGATAAGTGGCATTTTAATAGAAACAAAAAGAATAATGCTTGGGAAGAAATCATAAAATGTGTTAAGCCGCGTCCACATTAGTAAATAAATGTGTTGTATGTTGAATCTAGAATTCGGCGCAAATTTCACGTTCTACCCACGTTCAATTTTTACGTTATGTGTCGTGCGTTCGTGCTCAAAACGTGTGTGATCGTATGCGTTGCATATTACTATTTTGTTATTCTGGATTTGTTTACATATTTTTCGCCAAGTATTTTATATTTTGTAAAGATAAATTTAAATAAAGAGGATGTTCTTCTTCTGATACAAGAATATCAAAAACAAAGACTTTTATGGGATCAAGCGATAAGTGGCATTTTCATAGAAACAAAAGAATAATGCTTGGGAAGAAATCATAAAATGTGTTATACGTATTTCGAATGAAAGGGAAGTCAGTTTTTATTAAAGTTTTCGCCTTACAGATGTTGTTTTTGAGAAAATAAATTTTAAAAAATAAAATTCAGTTTACTACCACATTACCTTTACATAATCTTTTAGAACGTCATTAAAGCACTGCCTGCTTCTGGAACTATCAATGATATGCTTTGTTTGTATATTTTAAAAAAGATATTGAAAGGAAGCTTGTATATGAATCTCAATAGCCATAAAGCAGCAATGTGACAGCTAACCTTTCCTTCACGGATATGGCTTCTCTAAGCTTGGTGTCCTTTTGATAATTTTGGTCAATCTTATTTATTAAAAATCTCAAAGTCATTTGTAGACATACGAAAAAAAAATTTGAAATGCCCAGTACTTTCATCAAGGATAGTTGATATAATAACTTTACGCCATCAAATTGTTTTTATTTTGATACAAATGTTTAATCAATATCGTCTTTTTTTCTATTTTTCTCATCCATTTTTTTTTTTTTTTGATAAGATTTTGCACGACGATAAAAGTAGCGCATTTTCTTTTTTATCATTAACAATACATCAGACATAGTCACAGAATGGTGGGTTTAGAACAAATTAGAAAGATGGATATCAGTTAACTTCTATAATTTCTAAACAGCAAGTCACTTCAATAACAACATTTGTCAAAATCATTTGCAATAACGTAAATGCGTCCACACAGGCAATATTGCGGCGCAATCTACTGATGTTGAAAAAACCAACAACCGACGGATCGCGTGTGCGTTGGATGTCGCGAAAATTTTTGCGTGTGGTTTTCTATGCGGCGAACTCGTCCACACTACCCAAAATTTTAAACGCACATACAAATTTGTGCCGCATGAGCATCACACAGCAGCCGGTACACTAGTGTGGACGCGGCTTTAGGCGCACGCGTAACCGTCTCTATTCCTAAATTAAAGTCCTCGTTCCAACAGGTAATGATTTGTATTTTATTGTGGTATATCAAATTAGTTAGTCTATTAGGAAAAAACCGGAATAAAAAAGTATCTAAATAAACCCGGGTATGATTTTTTTCCTTCTTTCGTCGGTTTATAGGTTTTTCTATATAAATTTAGTTAACAAGAATGGCAGGGATAGACGTCAATCCCTTCTACAAGTTCTAGAAAGACGTAGAAATATGCAGACAATGCCGTGCAAAATGTATTTTTATAAAAGTAATAATCCTTTAAAATTTTAATGTTATTTTATGTACAAAGATAAATAAAAAAATAAATATTTTTGACTTATCTTTGTACGATACCTTCCTTGGGATTGATTTGTGATCCAACTACCAAACTACCGTTTAGTCCCTGGGCCAGTAATGAAATGGATTTTATCATAACACTTTTAAAACCTTTTTAGGGGGTATCTTTTGACGAGTCTACCAGGAATCTTTATACCGCCATATATGGAAGCGGCGCTTTAACCTGGCCTGCCAATATCAAGTGTCTTGGGTGTCGGACTGGGCAAACGCTTTACTTTTTTCTTGGACAAGTTTACCACAATGTTTAACATGCAATTTTTACACATTATCAATCAATCATGCAACCCGCCTAGCCCGATACGCGCCACATGTGTACAAGCCTTATACTTTCATGACTGTAACCCTTAAAATTTTTGGCAACATGTTTTTAAAAATTGCATGCAAAACTTTGTGATAAACTTGTCCTGCAAAAAAGTGACGCGTTCGCCCAGTCCAACAACGGAAACATTTGACATGACAGACTGGGTTAAAGCGCCGCTTCCATATATGGCGGTATGAATATTCGTGTTGTAGACCCGTTAAAAGGAACCCCCAAAAAAGGTTTTAAAAGTTTTCTTATCATAGTAGGGGAGCCCGATGCTTAATGGGGCTTTATTTACTCGAACGTCATAGAGACTTATTGGATTGCAAAGCTTAGATGATAAGAAGATAAAAAATTAAATAATGTATACCGTTTCATCGGAAGCAGCTATAGATTTTTAACTATTTAAAAAAATACTATAATTATTTCGGCTTGTGGAAATCGTTCGGATAGTATCGAATCATATATTTTTCGTTATCCCTAAATATTTTCTTCAAAATGATAAAAAAATAGGCACGCCTGAGAATGTCAAAATGACGTTTTTTATACAATTTTGTTGCCCTCCGCTTTCTTTACGTCACCCTATCTTAATCTGACGCGCTCAAAAATTTCTAAAGGATTTATTTTTGTGTTTTACGATCGGCCCTGTATACAGAGCTCATATTTGGTGGAGGTACTTAACCGGGTACCAGATATCCCCCGTATATTAATCTGCCGCGCTGTATTAAATCCCGAAATGCTCTTTTGGGCTACCCTACCATCATAAAGTCCATCTCATTTCTGGCCCAGGGACTATTTACTTTGAACAAGGAATCACTTCGTAAAATTTAAGAATATATTTTTTTAATGACAGATACAAACTTTTCAATTCAACATTAAAAGACGAAAAGTTTTTTCACTTGTTTTTTATTGTTTTCTTATATACCATTTTTTTCATCTAAACCCCCGTTGAACATATAGACTGAAGTACATTTGGGTCTAATTAGACAGATTAAACTTAAAAAGATTTTTATTAAACAGATGATTCGTATACAAAATATGGTGATATCGAGATATTTTAATTGTTTAATCGAAGAAAGCGAGGAAGAAAGTTTAAATAGTTATTAGCTACGAGTAAGCAGATTGTCTAATTAGTATGCCTATAAAACGTTTTTAAGGCGAAATGAATATAATATTATTAATGTTAATTAAGTAAAAATAGTAAATAGTATTTGTTTTAAATTTTAATTTCCCTCTTCAACCCATGAGGTACTAAACATTAAAGTTTTTCTCTCTTCCACTATGAAATTCATTCATATGCTGCCGATAATACACTTTATTTAAATCTGAATTTTCTTAAAGCACTTACAGGGTGATTAAATTTAAGTCGGCTTTATTGTTAACTTCTTCATTATTGAAGATACAAGGTCGGTTATAGAACTAGTAGGATTTTTCCGCTAATTAAGGTGCTGTTAAAAAATTAAAGAAAATGCATGCAGGCATTTTTTAAAAATTAAAATGCAAAAATCTTTAGACCCCGCCTGGAACGTTTAAAATATGGATTTTTTTACAATTCTCGTCCTATTAGTGACCCTACACATACAAAAATTCTTGTTTCTCCTGCGTAGAGACCAAACTATAGGTGACTTATACTTTTCTTGCAAATATATATTTTATTGTAAGCATTAGCGAATGAAAATTCTACTCTATCAGCTCCCAAAAATAGAATACGTTTTACTTTTATGCTTTTTCTTTGCAAATTATCTACAGAAGCTCCGAACATTACATTTTGTCCGATGCTTTATTATACCATTGGAGTCGAGAATCAACTACTCCGACTCTGTTCCTTGGTACTTGCATTACAATATGAATATTGCAAAGTGATATCTTATTTATCAAGTTTATTTAATTATATAATGCAATTAAACAAATTACTTTGCAACATGATTCTATTATTTTTATTGATGAACAATTCAAGGTTGTTAAATGGGTGATAATTAAACACAAAATATAATGTTATGTCATATTCATGACATAGAAACTAAGTTCGGATGTGTGTTTTGTGTATTTCTACTGGGTGGCCGTTCATATTTTAACTCATTTTTATAGCCAATTATTTAAAAACAAATAAAGTTATCAAAATACGGCTGTCGCTAAAAGCCTAAGATTGTTTAAAAGTTTTATATCATATTTTTCCATTTTGTTGTGGCACTCCCAATAGCACAAAACATGAATAGCCAATACCGAACTGTATTCCTAAAATTTAATCTTTCGCCTTTAAAAGAATGTAAAATTAAATATTATTGTTTAAACAAATAACTAATTTATTAGACTTGAAAAATTTGCTAGCACGACAAATAAGAGTTATATTAGACAATGAAAATTTGCTATATTCAAAAACATAAAAAATACCGCAAGATATGATATAAAACATCTTTAAAGCTGTCTGCGAAGATCGCCTTTGGTAACTTTATTTGTTCTAAAGTTAGTCGCGATCCAATTGGATCAAAATATGTATGGCTAGCCTGTATAAAAAGATGTGGGTTATAATTTTTATTTGAAAGAGACGTGCAGCGCAAAATACGTGCTTAATCAATTAATTGCTCAAAAACAAAATAAGTAAAATGTATTTATACAAAAAAGGGACCGACAATATATGGAACAATACGATAACTTATCAGTAATACATAATTACCAAATTACATACCTGTTTAATTACTAGTAAAAATAGAAATAAATTAGTCATTAATGTTTGTTTTGCAGTTCACTAAAGCTGATTTTAAATACACTCTTACTTGCATATCTTGCTTTAAGAAGTGCCCTATTTAAAAACTAAAAGATATCGGTAAAAAAATTAAATGTTCAACCCATTCCCAAAAACTGACGCTATCCGATTTGTAAATGAAAACGTCAAAATTACACAAATTTCTGGTCAGTTTTGCTCCATTACCCTTCAGTCCTAAGAGAATCGTTGATAAAACCGAAGTGTTGTAAAAATTGCTACCTAAGGGGTCTATTCTCCAATCTCACTTCA
This sequence comes from Listronotus bonariensis, assembly GCA_014170235.1. Classification (NCBI taxonomy): domain Eukaryota; kingdom Metazoa; phylum Arthropoda; class Insecta; order Coleoptera; family Curculionidae; genus Listronotus; species Listronotus bonariensis. The sequence continues at coordinate 200,111 of JACEGR010000033.1, forward strand.
CAGTTTTAAATTTGTAAATAATAAAGCATCTTAATTATCTGGATACTTTTCTCTAATATGAGAAAAAATTGTACGCCACTTAATTTTTCTAAAATAAAAATCTTTTTAAATTTCCGTTAAGTTTAGAACAAATTTGATCCCTTGACTTTTTTTGTTTGATGTACGGTTTTCGCGTAAATAAATAGAAACTATTTCTTCGTATGGTCAAATTCTAATTAAAGAATAAATACGAACATTAATTTTTAATGTAGAATTTCATATTAGAAATACCAACTGACCATGCTAAAAAATGGTTTCTATTGATTTAAATAAACCGTACATTAAACAAAAAAAGTCAAGAGGTCAAACTTTTTCTAAACTAAATGGTGATTTAAAAAATATTTTTATTTAAAGAAATGCAGTGGCGTACCATTTTTTCTTATAAAATATTTACCTTAAGCCTCTCATGGACGACAGTGTTAATTTTTTTTCTTGTATGCCAAAAAATGTCTTAATGGGTGGTTATTATTTGGCCCTACACGCCAAAAATTCTATTAAAAGTACCAAAAAACCAAACAAATTTTAACAAGTAAAAAGATAACTAAAAATCGGCGTTTTGGTGGCAAGTCTGACACCGTTGTCAAGATAAATTGAATAAAAATAATAAAATTAAAAATTAACTATTAGGTTTTAAATTTTAAATGTTTTATCTTTTTTAGGATATTCTAAAACTCTTTGACATTAAATTTCAAATATATTTAATTTTTGGCGTGACCCAAATAACCATCCATTAAATGATTCCGCCGAACTCCAGAACATATCTTTAAAAAATGTGTTGTGGTGCAAAGGGTGCGTCTCCCAAACTTTTTAAAAATATCTGAATGGGTATAAAAATAATTATAAAAATCAATATTTCTTTAAAAATTTTAACAACCTGTAGTTCAAAAACTAAGACGTTTAGGACATATGTTTATATAAAGTTTTTTTCTTATTTTTTGGTGGAAACTCACCTCCTAAAATTTTTCGATTTTGTTAAGAAACACCCTGTATTGTCACTATGTTTGAAGTTGTCCTTAGCGATCAGTATATGGTTTCAATACGTATTGATCAATTCATATTAATCAATAATACTGCCCGTCAAGTACACAATTTTCCGTAGATTTTCATATTCAAATCTAGTAACAATGCATGTTTAGAGATGTATAAATGTTAAGACGATAAGTATCTTCAAATTTCATGAAAGAATAAAAGTTTTGGAAAGAAATGCCAATATTTTTTTCGTTTTATTTTAATTGCTGGAGTTTTTTTCAGGGATATTGTCTTGTGAACTTAAAGTACTGTTAAAACTACCAAACTTATTCTATTCGAAATTGCTTTGTGTGAATATACAAACGCTGTTTTCTCCTCACCTAATATACATATAATTCAGTGTTTATAAAATATATGCCACATCTAACACCAAAGTTATAATATCGGCGTTGCATAATTTACATGATAAAGTGCAATTATGATTAACTGCGGAAAATAACACAATGCATCATAGATTGTTAACATATTCTAATTGAGCTTATGAATTATTCATAAAAATATTTAAACTCTATATGTGCCGTGCCCAATGTATTGTTTATAATAAAATAATATACTTCATTTTAAATGTTAAAAACATACTGAGGTTTTTACTTTTAAGCATTTAAAAATGTATTTTTCTTCTGTTCTTTTTAGAAATTAATTTTATTGTTTTACAAGTTTTTGTTTTACTTACTCGCAATGTATTTATACTATATATTTGGGTGGATTTTCACAACTATATTTCAAAAATATATCTTTAACCGATTGAGCTGAAAGCATGGTTAGCCTTGTAACGTCATTCTAAATCCACTATGGCGGAACACCCAAGCTGGTCGACTAGTTATTTTTAATCCACTTTTACAATATGTGACTCAAATGAAAGGGCTTGCTGAAACTAACTCGAAAAATAAAATGTTACTCTAAATTTAATATGGCGGATTACGTTTTTTTATGCTTTCTCAAAATATGGGTATCAAACGAAAGGACTTGCTGAGAACACGAATGTGAATTTAGCTTTATTGTTTCAATCAGTGTCAGAATTTTTGGTGGTCTGGGGTTTTCCTCGATGCAATCTCTAATTGTATTATTCTGGACTGGTTGAAATTAACCGGCAACCGACCTTGCAACAATTGGTGCATTCATTTTACCTTGTAAAACCGTTCTGAACCGTTCTCTGAACTGTCAATAGTGTCAAGAACGGTTCTACAACATGAAAAAATGTCAAAAAATTGTAAAAGGAACACTTATGGTGTCGTTCTGGGCGGTTCTGGAGTATAAAAGGAATACAACAAATGATGCGTTGAATAAGATATAAACAGACTAAGAAACCCTCGAAGAAAACTGTCTAGCGATAACTAAGTCTTTGAATATATTAAAATTTAAAAAAATATTTAGTTCGACATTTTTTTAACACAAATTTAAAAAAAAAAGCTAAGACCAAAAATTTAAGTATAAATAAGAAAGACAAATTCTTCGCTTACTACAGACTACTCGTTGGTCACGCTGCTCACGTTCTTCACCACGTCACAAATTCCTTTCATGGGCGCATCCTCGAGCAGGTTCTCTTGGTTATATTTCGAATCGATTGGATTGACCTCCGCGTGCCAACTCTATGTTATTTTATTTCTTTGCGTTGTTGTGGCGTCCATCGTTGCAGCCTACAATCGGTTCTTGCAGAATGGAAGGTGATCGCTTATGGTTTTTAGGTTGCCTATAACGTTAACCATACTGGGTGTCAGCGAATTTATTAGACAAGCCAAAACCTGTATGCCCAGTTTTACAATTGGACTTCAGTTTAGGTTCAGTTGAACTCAACTGGTACATGAACCTATCCATTTAAAATATATATTGCTGCCACTTTAGGCATTTACTTTACCTTAATATATTTTAAACGGGTTTGTCTTTTTTTTTTGATGCTCATATGCAAGTTGAAGAGGTAACATGCCAGTATTGCAATCCTTTCGTCGCTGTAGTAACGTTTAGTTTTATTGCTTTCTCATAACTTTTTAGGGTATTTTAAAAATACGTATTTTTTGTACAAAAAGCGCATGAAATACTGTTTTTATAACTTTTAAAAATAGTTCAGGTATTCTGTTGTAGGTTATAACGGAATTTGATTTTATTACTTTCGTAAATAAAAAAATAGTTTAAAGTCGTCAGAAAGTCCAAATATGGACAGATCGTAGTACCCAAATATGGACTATTCCATATTTGGGTTCTTTGGTCATTTAAATAGCTTCTGATAAAGAAGGAAAAGAATTAGAAGACAAATATCAAGTCAAAAAAGGTTGTTCGTTTCATAAATGAATCTTCGCTTACAGAGAGGCTTTTTTCTCTCGCTCATCGTCGGCCTGTGGGGAATTTATCGCTTTTTTATAGGTACTTCTATGGCTTCTGCTCTAAGGAGTTGTCCAGTATAGTTCCTCAACTTACGGCGGTTCCCAATAGAGAAACTCGTGGTGCCGCACGTATGCATCCCTATACGGTCCAACTGGACAGGCCCCGAACTGTCCACTTTGTTCGTTCTTTTATCCTTATTGTATCTATATGGTGAAATCTACTGCCCGCGGAGGCATTTCCTTCCCCACTCGTATTTAAGTCCCGTGTCAACCTTGCCTAAGATACCCACAGCGTTGGTGAGGGCTCTAGGCACAAGAATTGCGATGGATCGAGAGTTTGACGTCTGGATCTGTGATTTTTTAAAATTATTTTTGTTATTTTCTATGTTATACCAAAGTTTCCAAAAAGTTTCTTGTTAAATAAGTTTAACTTTTAATGGTGTTTATATTATTCCATATTTGTGTATCTATTCCATATTTGTCTACCTATATCTTTTTTAGTTTTTTTTTTTAATCTTCATTAAAATTGATCAATGTAACTTAAAATTTTTACAAAATAAAAGACAAATATATGATTGGTATTAATTACTACAAAAAGTTTTTTTTATTTATAATGTTTATGCAAATTATGTGTAAAAAACAAAATGGTATTTCATATTTGGTCACTTTTCCCTACACATGTCAAAATAAGACATGGTATAGGTAATTGATATGAGCAGAGGAGGGTTTTTACTTTTTAGTCACTTTCGGTGTAACCCAATTTTGAATTATTAAATGTGACATCCTGTATATTTTATTATTTTTGGATTCACTTATAACTTGAACGATAAAGTTAGAACGGATTGTTTTTTGTAGAATAAACTAAACTTGATCCACTAAAATGGACAGATATGTATGTTTCACAGTTATTTTTATTCTATTTTGCTTGATCCAGGCAACCTGATTAACTAAAACTAAAGGGGCAGAATTAACTACTAGTTCAATGCATATCGGGACCGTTCCCAGTTCAAGGTTTTTTTTTTCAAGGGGCCAAAACTTATTAAAAAGTTTTAATATTTAATACTCAAAACTATTAGTTTTTGGAAATTTCGTAAGGGTTATTGTTTTTTGTAGTCTTTTCTCTTTACGTGTCTAATTTTCTTAACAATTTTCGTCTAATTTTTCACTGATTATTTAATTTGTCTTAATGGCTTTTTGATTTAATTGAAAGTGTAAATAGTCTAGACCATCTTTTACACTGCGATAGGTATCCATTCTTAAACAACTCTGATGTTGTCCTTTTAAAAAGTAAAAGTCTGTCTAACGGTGAACAAAATTATGCATTGGTTATTTTATTTGTCTTCTGTTGAGCTATCAATTATTTTTATTTTTATGGTATTGTGTGAACTAGTTTGTCGAGTATTTATTATTGCATTGTTTTAGTTTGCTTTTATTGGTTTTGATTTACATTTGCACTACTTTTGAGTTATTTATTACGTGCATTATAAATTATTTAAGTTCACCGCATTACATATTATAATTAATTATATATTAAATATCAAAAACATGGTTAAATATAGAAGTTATTTTACATAATGGGTTTCGTTGCAGCCGTTATAATAATGCAAGGTTTTTCATGTAGGAAGGAATACCTTCAACCTCGAGGTGGGCGTAAACAAGTTAACTATAAAAAAATCTATTGTTGGTGCTACTTATAAATATCATTAATATACTTAGGTTTCCCAACAAGTCTTGTCAAAGTATCTTCCATTGTAGTTTATGTCGTTTTTGATTCTTCAAAATTAAATAATTTTTCTTTCGGTTTAAAATCAGAGATTTCATTAAAAGCGGTTACTAAGTGGTCTTTTGACTCGAAAACGTTTACCTATACTTTTTTATGTAAGAAAATAACGCAAAGTCACATGGCGCTAAATTTGTGCTATACGGTGGATAATCTAACACTTTTACACCTAAAGCTGCGAAAATTTGGTAGTTTCCTGAGAGTAGAGAGCAAAAGCGGCTTTTCGATATTTGAGAAAACAAAATACATAATACTCTACCAGGTAACTATCTTGTGTGTATCCAACAGAGTTGTGGCAATTTCGATTTACAAAAAGGACCGCGTTACTTTTTTTTTAGTAGCAAGTAAAGAACTAACAGTAGACAATCCTTGCAAAGCTTTCAATAGTCATGAAGTAATGAGTGTAATGTATCTCGTTATGATGTGCTGTATTTCTATTTCTATTTTCTTCAATACGTTTTTGCCGCGTCAATACCTTTTTAATTATCTCATGTCTAGTTTAAATATTTTCTTTGGAATTGATAAACTAACGTTGGTCCTTAAGGATAAATCATTATCGTCAAATACTTGCTCTATTTCAGAATTCAGCTTCACAATTACATATAATTACACACAATTCCACAACAATTCCACAACAATTCCACTTTACTTTCCCCAATTCCACGCAATTCTACATATCGCTACACTTATGGAAGGACGACGAAACTCAAAAATCTACATTTTTCAATATCATGATTTAAAAATGTAGGGTCTAGAACTATCCGGAACAACACCAAAAGTGTTCTTTATAATTGCAGTCCTTTGTATTTTTGACAGTTTTGATAGTCTTGACAGTTCAAGAACAGTTTCGGGTGGTTTTAGAGCATAAAAAGAATATACAAATTTTGGTTTGTCATTTTGGGTGTTTGTCATATACAAAAAAAACTGCTATATTACAAGTTAAGTAAATTGTATACTTACTTTTAAACATTTTACCGCTAAGACCTTAAAAACCACTTTACCAAAATTTTCAGGCAGCTTCAAAAAAGAAAAATATCTTCTGCCTTATTCCTTTTGTATAAAAGTTAAAAAAAAACAAGTGGTGTCCATGCATAACAAAACAAAATCGGGGCCAAATATCCTTAAAACTGTAAAATCACCTTAGAAAAAGTGATATATAAAGTAGCTAAACAAATGAAAGTACACATGCTACAAATACATTTTTTGATTCAATATTAGTAATTCTTATGTAATAAAACTGCTAACGCATAACACACATATGATACGAAAAAATCAGACAGCAGTGTTAATATTTACATAGGTATGACAATAAAAGTTAAATGAGTATATAAATGTTTTTATTTGCGTAGTAACATTAAATCTATACCTACTACTTGTTAAAATTGGTACTAGAAATGTTAATTTTATGTGTTATTATCTTTGTTGTTTTAATTTAAATATTTTTTTATATATTTTTTTACTCCCCCAAAACCCACTAAATGTCAAATTCACATATTGTTTTAGTATTAGAAAAACCACAAATAGGGTCTTTTGTCAGTCTTTTACTTCTCATAACACGAACTTTTAGCAACGAAAATAATTTACGACATTTGCAATAAAAAAATTAATACAAGAGTAGGAAGTATTAGTTTAAGGAAATACCACATTTAGTACATTTAACTTTATTAGTTTTGGAAATATGGCCATCCAAATCAGGTATTTGGGTAATTTTTAAAGTACCGCCATTTTGTTTTAGGTGAATTTATGAATTTTATATTCTAGGGTTTTAAAGTACTCGTTGGGAGCTTTAAAGTGATGTGCCACAAGGCACCCCTCTTCATGTAATTTTTTTCCCAAGATGGCGCCCAACCGCTATATTGAAATATTCATCTGTCAATTTCACTCTAAAATATAGTAGGTATTTATGCATTAATTTCATATACAAAATATTACCTTTTTAAATTTATCCGTTCAAAAAATAAAAAGGGGGGCATAAAAAAAATGCACTGTATAAAAAAGTTTTTAAGCTGGTAATATATTTACTTTTCCGGTCTACATTAATAGTTGTTGCCTATTAAAAATTGTAAAAGTAATATGTATGCTTATTTATTGCAGTTATCGCTTTAAAATGCAATAAACTCAAACAAATGAAGTGGAGTTTCTATTAAGCTTTAAAATACAACATTTAATTAAAAATAGAAAGCATAATAAAAGCAAAAAAATTCGCATGCTTTTCTGACTTGATTAAATTATTAAAAATAAAATAAAATAATTAATTCTTATAGATGCCGTAACCGCCGTAACACAGCTTTTAATTTCAAGTTAAAATTTGTAATTTAATACCAAGTTTGTGCGCTTTTTAAATACAGTTTTTTAAACATAATTTAAATGTCTTAATTAGAAAAAAAAACAAGTTATATTTTTAAACAATTGGTATTGTTGTTGCATTTCAAAGTCATTTAGAGTAAACAATTAATTGCGCAATATGAAACTGGTTTTTCTCGGTATTGAGAAGTAAGTATTCTTTATGTGAATATTAATAATGTTGCGATGTGTTTAATTTAAATTACGTAAGCATGGTAGCTAGTTAGACTAAGCAAATATTAAAAACTATTTTATTAGAAAACAAAAAGACATCAAATTTAAATTGACAATGATGATACTATAGTTGCAAAATACGGAACATACAGCTTTTTAACTGTCTCGTATTTAGTGAAATTATTTTTATTTTAAGATAATAAGCTTCCCTTACAGAGTGAATAACATTCAAAAACAGTATTCTGAATACAAAATCCCGAATACTGTACACGTATTTGAATACCAGCCCAATGTATTCTAAAATATATTTCTAGACACGCGGCGGCAGCAGCTATGTTTGAGATCTTAAAGTAGGTTAGATTTGACTTGTCCAGTTTTTATTAGAATTATAAAAAATATTTTAACCAACACTTACATATAATATCTACATAATTGATCAGATTTTGAGGATATAAAGTGTACTATAAGTCACTAGTGAGCTAAAGTACCCTTTAGCTCACTAGTGAATTATAGACTTTAAACAAACCCGTAGTTACCAACAAAATGCATTACAACCAAACAAGCTTGCTTTCCAAAAATACAAAATTTTGTTGCTGGTGTTGACAATGACAAGTAACAAATAATGGATGACGTTTTCAAATTATTTTCGATATTAAAAACGATTTATACGAAAGTGTTGGATAAAATTTTGTATTAGACACGTGAGTTATTACATATAAGTCACTTAAGAAAATTACCTCTCTCGCCCTTCGGGCTCGAGAGTTAAACTTTTCTTGCGTGACTTATATGTAATATAACTCACTTATCTAATAAATAACTATAATCATCATGTTAAATCACTTTATAAAAGAACTGATGTAATAAAAACTGACCAAGTCAAATCTAACCTACTTTAAGATCTCATTCATATTTGGATTTTGTACAGAACTAGGCACTCATTTAGATCCTTTTTCTTTTTGCGGCGAAGCCTACAGCCACGCATAATTTTAGTATTGAACTTGGCTCATCTTTTTACATTTAGGTTTTTAGTAGGATTCGAATACTACCTAACTCTGTAAGTGCCATGTTTCAGTTTCTAGATAAAATAATTTGAAAATTTTATATGCGTCCCTGTCTGGAACCGATATCTTTACTTTTTGCAGAATATTGTAATTATTATCAATTATAAAAGTATAATTATTTTTGCTATTGTCTGTGACGATGAATCATAGATATTGCAATCTATAAATTGTGGGTAATTAAAATATTTGCTTAATTGCTTAAATTATAATTACACAAGTGCAAATGTCACATTGCTGCAAATTAAGAAGTTAACCACGTGCTGTTGAACAAACATTAATGAGCATTAGTCATTGAATGGGTGGGATGATTCAATACTTTTTTCCATTCATGCATATATGCAATCATTATTGAAATTGTTGGTTAATGTATTTTCCTAAAATAAATCTCATAAATTGATTGTTTTTGGTCTTCATTTTTATTGGCAAACAGACCTTGAAACAAAAATTCCGTTTTCCATGAATTTATTTTAAATATAAAATCTATTACGAGAACTTGTAAACAAATAGTTTTAAAATTCCTGATGGGATGATGTGTTTAAATGTTTTTTAGAGAAACTTTCCAAGCTAGACCCTTATCCTGGTATTTCTTTTAAGAGAGTTACTTTTTGCTAAACATTTTAACCTTATCTGGAAAGACGCATAGAATAACCAATTGTTAAAAAGATCGTTATATCGCTTAGCTAATTTAAACATAAACAGTAAGCGTGGTAAAAAGGTAGCATATAATTAATGGGCAATGTGCACTGTTATTTCTAACGTTTAAGAAAATGTAGACAATAGCATAAAAAAACTATGCCGCTGAAACGCAAAAAAAAAATTAATCTAAATACCTTCCTAGTTTTCTTTACAAAAAGTAATGATATTCCACTAAAAACATAAATGAAAAAATAATGAAAAAAATCTAAATAAGTGTCAAGTTCTGTACAAAATTTATTAGTATTAAAAATATATTTAAATAAGCTGAATAACTTTATAAATTGAGCTGTTCCAGACTTATAAACTAATGCTATTAAAACCACACGGTGTGTGCAGCATGGGTAAGCTGACTTTATACAAAGCGGTGTTAAGTAAAAAATCAACCTTGAAAATAAGGTGCTAAGTGACCCCATTTCTATTTCAAAAAGTTGATGGTGCCTTTTTGACACTAGGCTACGTGACCACAAAAAAATATGCTAATAGGTAGTTTCAGTGATACCCTTTTAACTAAACTTTAGCCGATTTCCAGCGATAACCATACTTTTTTATAGACTTACTTCGAACATATAATATGAGTTTATTCTAAAATAATTTATCTTAAAAGCATCCTACTTTTCTTCTTTATTTATAGGATTAGACACATAAAATTAAAGAGGTCAGGTTTATTAGTCTGCAGTCTATATTCCAATTCCGGCGAGCTTTTCCAATCCAGACAGAAGTCGGGGCGATGCACTTGCACATCGAAACTAATAAGTTAAAATGGTTTACATGGGAAGGGAGGTATTATCGATAGTTTTTTATCGAAAAAATCGAAGTTGGTTTTCGTGATATCCAATAAAGCGTATTTTTTAAACGATGCATAATTCGATTTTTGTATACCTATTTAAAAATTAAAAAAAAAAATCAATTTTTGTGAGGATACGTTTTTTTTTTAAGAAAAAACCTAAATATGATTGTGCGAGTTTCGGGTTCTGAACTGTTTTCTAGGTTTTTCAGATGGTTGCCTGGAAGTTTAGCCGGGTGGGGTCCATTCACTTAAGCCTTGTTCAGACATGGCTAGTAATTTAGTATCGAGTAATTAAGTATTTTCGTGCGTGCAGACAGGAAAAATTAGAAAAGTAGTTTAGTGTAGTAGCTGTCCACACGCACAAAAAACTTAATTACTCGCTACTCGACTAAATTACTAGCCGTGGTAGTAGTTATTTAAAAATAACGACCGTGGTGGCACTACCGCGCTGTCTAAAAGGTGCTGTAAAATGCATAACTGCATGTTTCAGTGCTTGGACAACGTTGATGGAACAGGGGGAACAATGGGTTAAACATCTAATAGCCCGACACCCACGGTACCCTGGTATTTAGGCGTATGCCTTCGTGGGGTTTCAAAAAGAAAAAAACTGGTGCTTTGGTTTATTTTTAATAGTAATATCTATACAGAACTTTTTTGGGGCTGTCCTATAAAACTTAAAGCCTAAGTATAAAAATACTCTACGAATGCCTTGAATGTCATATAAGGCAGTTTGTTTATATGGGAAATGAAGATTTGTTGGTTTGGAGTAATAAAAAAGACACACTAGAATACAAACAACGAACAGAGTATTAACTTTAAGATTTCCTTTACATATTAGCGTCAAAAACGAGGCGAAAGCCTTTTCTTTGGACTTTCTTGGGACATAACACAGTTTGCAAACAGGCAGTAATTTAGGATGCATACAATGTATCCAGAATAGAACGGGAATTATATATTGTGACTCGAAAGGAAATCTGATCTTTTTGAAGAATCAGATGGTGTGGTTATAGATATAAAAGGTTTTTGCCAATGAAAGTCAATGTAAAAGGAAGAACCACAAAGTTAAATGATTATTATTCTACAGAACTTTGCTACCTTTTTCTATGTAGCGGTTGAAAATGTCGAAGCATCGAATTGGTCACTAAATGGTCACCAAGTGTGACGAATTGGTTACTTATACACCAACTTTTACAGCGTGTTAAAAATATTAAGGTCATCGAAAAATTTTAGCGCCTCAAATTAATCATACAGCAAATTTTGTGATGACAATTAGAGAAGTGCCCATAGTTATTTAATATTTGTTTAAAAATACTGGCATAAATACAGAGTTTAAAATTTCAAGGTCACTAATTGCTGCATAAATATATTTAGCACCTTAACATTAACATTTGGAGGTCATTTCATGCTGTAGCAATTGGTTACGAATTGGTCATTAGGTCACAGTAATTAGTCAGCAGTAAATAAGAATTAAAAGAAGTTATTTTAAATTCATCAATTGCTATATAAGAATATTTAGCACCGCAATACTGAAGTTGGGAGCTCATTTGACGAGATATCAAAATTAACCAAATAATTTACACCGACCCTAATATTCCTAATACTGCAGTAGTAATAATTAGTAGACAATTTTTGTATAATATGCTTATACATTTATCTCTTGTTGTTGAGTCAACAAGACGCCTAAAAAAATAAAAATAGAACAAAAAAAAAAAAAGAAAAAGGAATTTCTAATGCGAATCCTTTACATTTTGCTTGTTCATAAATTTTAGTTATTACAAAATTCCATTAAAAAACTAATTTTGGTAAAAGCATTACCTGGCAAACCTCGGACAAGTCACGACTGTTAAAAAAGATATATACATGCTCTACTAATAATAACTGATTTTATACACGAAATCGTAAAAATAAACCAAGAGATAAAAATGGAAAATAAAATAACTTTTTGTTGCCTGATGGTGTTTCCGACTGGTATGTAATTATGAAGAGGCTCTAAATTATTCCGTGTTTACAAACGTCCAACCGGATTTTGCTGCCGAAGGCGCCATTAGTAAACAAATAATCCTATTAGATATCTACCGCCAAATATACACAAAGCAATGATACGGTATTACAAGACTTATTAACTATCTTCTATAATATTTTATAATTAACAATAATGTATTACCCATGCGTTAATGGAGGTAGTACCGAGGTAGTAATCTCACTACCGTGTTTGCAGAATTGTCACAAAATGCTGTAATTACGTATTTTAGGATCTGTTACATCGACGGACCTGTGGTATAGGAGTCGGCCCAACAGCGGCTGGCTTATTGCGACCGATAATTAAATCGGCGCATTAGCGAGCGAATTTTTAAACCCTAATATTTCTACCTGGTGGTTCTAGAATACATTAAATTTAAGACGCACTGTTGCCAAAATGTAGGGGACTATTAGAGATATTTCTTAGGGTACCGAGGTTAGGTACTTATTTAAACCCCAGACTAATACACACTTACGAAATGTTAGTTCTGGTAAGCAACGCCTTTTTTTTTAAATTCCTTAATTAAAATCAAGACAAATACACACATACATATATTGCAATACGTACATTCTTGTATTTTATATTTAGGTAAATTTGTAGGCCTCTATATCTACAGTTTTTTACTCTTTATAATATTTCACAAAAAAGAAAACAACCGGATGCCCCACTTAGGTTTACTCATATTTAAATCCATAGGTCGGTTTTATTGCTTTTTAATTATCGGTCGCATATAAGCCTATTTTGGGGTATTATGGATTAAACATTGACGGGATAGGGTAAAGTGTTGTTTCCATATATGGCTGTATAAATGTTCTTGGTAGACTCGTAAAAAGGAACTACCCCTAAAAAAGTTTTAAAGGGTTTTTATCACGAAGTCGATTTCATTACTGGCCCAGGCACTATTTTACGACATCTTTTAAATTGTATGTTTTTAATAGTAATGTTCTCCATTCAGTACTCGATTTTACATACAATACAAGATTGTCAATTAGATTTATATTCCCAGAACCCTGTGGCTGCCAATTTAGTTTGTTTAAATGTGAAGAATCGTAAGATAGGTTCGTTCTTCAAATTTTAGATTACAAAATTGTTTTATTAAATCAATGATGTTTCTTTAAACATTTTTGTAATACAGTCGTCAGTTCCAAAATGCTTTCTTAATGAAGCCCACATAATAAAGACCCTATTTCTATATCTATATTTACAAATTTCATAGTAAAGTTTATGGCGTTATTTAAGGCTTTGGGTTACGTTTTTAAAGATAATATTTGGTAATAAATATTGAAATGCAATTTTCTGTTACTTTTTGGATGCATTTTTGGGTCTTCTGAAAATAAAAACATGGGACCCACACCAAATTAAAGAGAAACACATTAGTAAAGAGGAAGAAAACTTCATTGCTTAGTTTTCTCCTCTCCCAAAGAAAGTAAATTTTAAAACTGAATCCTCCGATATTATTTTTGAAATTAATTAAATTTTATCTAATTAAAACACAAATTTTGCAAAATTATGTACCTGATTATTAGAAGCATCTAAAACTTTTGCATAAAAAAGTGTAGAGTGAAAATATTCAACTGGCTGTAGTCTTTTGGAAAATATTGATAATTTTGCAAAATTTGATCAGATTAAAAGAATTGCAGATAAAGAGAGGATATGTACCTTTTCAAATTATTAGAGGCTTCTGAAACTTTTGCATAAAAACATTGCTAAGTGAAAATATTTCAACTGGCTATAGTTATTTAAAAAATATGGATAACATTTGCAAATTTTGAAATTGTCAATTAAATTTGATCAAATTCACACTAAAGTATTTTTTGCTCATAATATACTCGGTACGGCCGCGGACTTTCGTTTATTTGGTTTTTTTATTTTTGAATTTGATTTTGTTAAAGCTACAAGTATAGATATTGGTCTAAAGACCAAAATTTGGTTTTAATTGAATATTAAATATAAGCATTAACTCTCCATCAATGTTTCAATTAAACTATAAATATAACACCTGTTTTTTACGCTTATTTAGTGTTCAGCAACATTCTATTTTGAAAAGTCGCACAGATGCTGATATTTATAACCTTGAATTGCAACAAAATGGAATTTATTATACCTACTTATTTAGCGTGTATGCGTTTCCGTGTAACAGAAAATTTTAAATAAAAAACTGATTAATGTTATTCATGCAGACCATAAAACAAAATAATTGCAATAAAATATTTCAGAATGTCTTGTGTAATAGTAAAATATTCCGAGAGAGCCGTTCGTTGAACTCGTTGCGAATAATAATATACGCTTTTATTGCATAAATAAAATGTCTGAATAAAGTACGCGCATTCTGTTCGTGCAATAATGCCTTTAATATGGCTTTATTGGATTTATTACGAATAATAACGTCCAAAAATTCTTAGACTACTACAGGGTGTTTCACTAAGAACTAATGCGATCGATTTATCAAAAATTGAAGGGATACGACTAAAATATTTTCACCATTATAGTACTTCCCATTATACCGGAAGTTAATATCAACTTTCTTATTTTAAACGAAACATCCCATACCGGGTGTCAACGAATTTATTAGACAAGCCATAATTCCTAGATTATTAGACATATCAAAATGATACTTGGTATAGGAAATGGTATAAAAGAAGAGGGTTTTTGCATACTTTTTTCTTTCCAGGCACTTCCGGTTTAACCGGAAATGGTTCTCGATAATTTTAAGTTTTTAAATGGAACACTCTGTAGGTATTTTTATAATCTTTAAATTCCTAAGACAATTTTAATTAAAAATGTTTTTTTATCTCTGGACAAACCACGAAGGCTAAAAGCCCAAATACTAACGTACCGTGGATGTCCTAAGCAAGGTAAGAGGGAGTTTGTTGACACGGGACTTAAATACTTGAAGATTTGGGGGAAGGAAAGACCTCCGCGGGCAGCAGGTTCCACAACCTAGAAACTCTAGGGATGTGATATTTTAAAAAAACTCTAGGGATGTGATATTTTAAAAAGTTTTTGAGCCCACTTGATTTTTTTAGAGCCATTTTTAATATTGCATTTAGGTGGCCATGATTGGATGAAAATTATTCTAATGGCCCATAAATGAAGAAAAATCGGCGGTGGTAATCTTGACGAATATTAACCTACCTTTCTTTAGGTTCAAGTAGTTTTGTTTAGGTTAGAGGAAAAGAATGGCGACATATTGTAGTAAATGTACAATGAAGGTTTAATAAAGGAATAAAAAAAACTATTTAATTAACTAACCCTGACCCCCACCTATACTTTGTCTTCGGTTTTTGGTGTTTTGTTACTTGATGTTACTCGAATATTTTTTATCAGACAGAGTATAGGTATAGGGTCATGGATAGTTCTGGTTAGTTAAATCTTTTTTTTTTAATTCCTTAATTAGACTAATACAGACTATTATTTAATATCGGTTTAAATTCTCTCCTGTACAGGTACATATAGCAAAAAAATATTTGTCCAAAATACCATGAACCCATCGCTAGTGCTTCGAATTTACCCCTTGTAAAAGCATAATTACTTCTGCGTCGAAATTACATCCGTCCAGAAAAATACTATGGCAAAGTTTTAGTGACTTAAGTCCATTTCTTATTGGGTGATAGCTAGAGAAGGTATTAAAAATTCAAAAAAGGTTTTATTACAGGGCAAGTCTCTAAACTCTTCTCAATGTAAAGAAACCAATAAACAGGTAGTTTTTAGGTATTTGGTTCGACACACTCTGTAAATGATGCATTACAATTGGGCCATAAACAATTTAACAATGGTTTAGTTGAATATTTTTAGAAAATAAACCTTCCAGTGTCGGAGCATGTTGGTTGCAAGTTTTACGATATTATAATGGGGATAATAATATAAGATAGTGGTATTATAATAAGTTAATAATAACCTGTACATAGTCCAAAAGTTTTAAAGTTAAAAAAAAATAAAAAAATAAAATAAATTAGGAAAAAAGTAAGACATAGAAAATGTTGTAAGTAAATTTAATTAATTTATATCGAGTAAATATTTCAGTTGTAAATTATATTTTAAACACATTTTTGAAATAAA
Organism: Listronotus bonariensis; assembly: GCA_014170235.1. NCBI lineage: Eukaryota > Metazoa > Arthropoda > Insecta > Coleoptera > Curculionidae > Listronotus > Listronotus bonariensis. The sequence continues at coordinate 216,417 of JACEGR010000033.1, forward strand.
TATATTGGGATGAATAAATAATCGATGAAAAATATTTTTTTACAAATTTCGATATTTGATTTTTTGCCCAGGTCTATTTTGGAACTTCTTGACATTTTTATATTAATTTAAAATACAACGTTCACAAATAAAATGTTACAAGTTTATATTCATGCATTTATTAAGAGTTGACCATTGTATTTTGTAATTATTTGGCGATGTTTCTAAATAAAGCATTGAAATAAGTAGTTAAAAGGTACCTATCCACAGATAGAATAATTATTAAAAAATACAATATTAAATTTATTCGTCTATTAGATAAAAAAATATGTATATAATTTATTTTAGTTTTTACAATTTTACTACTACATTATATTTTAGTCAGAAAAATAAAGTTCTTCACTATCAAAGTCATGATCTGCGGCATTTATTATAATGAGCTCTATTGTGTCTTCCATTAAATTGTCAAGCTTCCACATCTTGTTTTCTTCTTTTATAACGTGAGTGACAGCTTTGCTCCAGCTTTCCTCGGTTATATTTTTTAGCGACTGCTTTAAAAGTATCTTTACATCTTTTAATTTAAAAGTGGTATTATTCCTCGCTACTAACCCTTTCACCTGTGCCCATATTATATTCAATAGGATTAAGTTCAAAATGATAAGGTGGTAAGCGAAGTACAATGATACCACGTTCCATAGCCATCTCATCAATAGCATATCTTTTATATTTATGTTTGACTTCTCTTACTTTTTTAAAAGCTCTTTTTTTACCATATTATCTTCGTGAGGTATCTCTTTTTCATTCAGCCATTTTTTAATTTCCCTTTTTCGCCAAGAAGACGCAGGTAATTTTTCTGCTAGTCTAGAGTGGTAGGGGCATTATCCATAACGATAATGTAAAGTAAGTAAAAGTAAAGTAATAATGTATTATCGAGAAACCCCTTAAAACTCAATATTTAATTGCCTTTTCAAATGTACCTGTTTAAATGCTACCTTTTTTATTTCTGCTAATGGGTAAATACATACGATCTAAACAATGAGCGATAATTAAGTATGTAGGTATATAGGTGTCTTAAAGCACCCAAATTTTTCTTGCCCCGTCCGGGTTAATTCGTAAATGCCTATAAAACAAATGCCGTATAACAATTTAATAAATACTAGAATTCATTTAATAATTGATTACTTTTACATTTCTTTCTTAAAATTGAGTTTTTTAATGTAATTATTCTATAAAATTTAATTTTCAATAAGCTATAATTTAACCCTATTTTAGCTCTCAGAATATGTGAATTTTACGTATTAAAAAACGTGACGCCGATGGTTTATGGCTGGTTTATGACCTGTTTAGGACGAACGTGACATTTTCTGCTATCACAGAATAAGAAATGGACTATAATGTGATAAGATAGGAATTAAACAAATTGACAAATTGACATTTTTGTGTCTTACTAGTATTTCTTAAATGATAACCCTTTTTAGACAAGCACTTTAAATAAAGGCTTTTTAAAGAATCTAACAATATCAATTTATTTGCGACCGGATTAAAAATAAAGTCATAAATAAAGGGTCATAGCCATCTACATGCAATATTACAAATGGCTCTCAAAAAATCAAGTAGGCGTAAAAACTTTTAAAGATATCAAATTCGTATTAAGAATTTTCTCAGGAATCAAAAATGGTAAAATTTACAGGGAGTTTCATTTAAAAACTTAAAATTGGAGTTACTTTCGGTTAAACCGGAAGTAACTAAAAGGTGAAAAATATGCGCAAACTCTCCTCTTTCTATACCATTTACTTATACCAAACCTCATTTTGATATGTCTTGTACTCTAGAAGTTATGGCTTGTCACTCGGTATTTTGTTTACTTTTTAATTTTGCGTCAAAATCTAAACATATTTTATGTATAATGATCTTTTCCTAAATGGTTTGTTATATGTTTATTAAATTAATAAAATAAAGGTTAAAAGTTACATTTACAAAAACCTCTATAGTGATTAAAAAAAAACCCTATCTTATATTACCTTATCCTATTAAGAACTAAAATTAAGGGTAAGTTTGTATACGGATGTCTATTAAAAAAAAACAATAATACGTTTTTGAAATATGGACAGTTTATTATCATTTATGTTCTAATAATCCTATTAAAAATAAGTACAGCTGTTAGGTTTGTCCCCTAGTTTGGCCATGAGGGCGAGGTGCAGCGTCATGACTTGCCAACTATACCGTACCTAGCCATACTTAATAGCATTATTATAATAGATCGATATTAAATTTTCAATATTTTAAAAACTACGAAACTACCTTTGTTTTTCATTTTTAAGCAAAATGCCTTTAAGGGAATTTATTTAGATTAAGGTTTGCAAAAATTTAAAAACGCTTTGGTTATTTTTGCTACAGTAAGAAAATTGCATTTAATGTGTTTAAAAAGTGATTTAATACCAAATTATGAAACAATTTTTGTTGTAATCTTGCATGGAGTTTTACCGTTATTTTATTATAAAATTCAAAATAAATAATTTGTAATACCATCAAAACTAGCTTTATAAAAAAACCATTTAATTTTAATACCATTGTCATAAATTCTGCATTTTAAGAGTTGATTTCAAACAAATAAAAAATAAAAAAATAAAATAATGGGTATATTTATAATTGTGATTAATTTTTAATAGAACTTTTTAATAATATGTATAATTATTTTTATACATTGTGTTAACCAGATTTTTGTGAGAGGTAATATAGGAAGGAAATGTGTTCTAGCTCATACTACAAAGACTTAGACACAGAGTAATGTATTATTTATGCATACTTAGGATTGTTTATTTTACAAAATAAGCACATGTCCCATAAAAGAATTTAGTGCGCTTTTTGGATTGCCAAGTTTGTGACTGTTTACAAGGTGGATATTTTTGAGCTGTAAATAACTTACACCTACATCTTGATCATACATACATTGTATGTATAATCATTTTGAATGGGTCAATGCTATTATGATGCTATTTTCGTCAGTCGGTGAATCTAAATTGGAACTCCTGTTTGCGTAGTACCTTTTTGTGCGTCTTATTACATTTGTTTGATCAAATTTGCCAAAACCGCTTAGGTGGGTGATTATTTGTGAATAGGTATAGTTATAGAAAAAATATGCCTTGAAGCGTATACGTTTTTGCCATCAAATATCTTTAAAGCTGTAAGAAGTACCTAAAAGAGATTAAGACAAACTAAACAAAAAGTACCTACCAATTTAGAAAATAAAAAAAGTTTTGGACCCAGAGATGTGGTTTATTGTTTTTAATGTATTATTGCTTCTTAGACACGAATTTGTGGTCACATTATTTTTTTTTACCTCAAAAAGTCAGAAACATTCGCAACTATTACGTTTTTCTTTAGCGATTTAAAAGGTGATAGACCTAAACTGACCACGGCTTTGTGCTTAGGCAGCAAAAATACAACGGAAATCATATATTACATTTTTAAGTCCAATATTGAAAAAATAATATTGTAAATTTACAACGTTTACTTTGGTTGTTTTAAGCCACAGTCGGATGTGACGAAATTACAATTGACTTTTACAATAGTTGTGTAAAAATATTTGTAAATTTACATAACTTATATTTGTTTTAATATTTATAAAAATTTAATGACATTATTGCAGGTTTAGTAAAAAATTACATATACGTTATGTAAATTTGAATTTTTTACACAGCTTTTGTAAAAGTCATTTGTAATTTTTCCAAATGTTTTGGCTGTAAATAACCGACGTCCAACGTTGTAAATACACAAACAATTTTTTTCAATGTACAAAAATAGTATTTTTAGCTACAGTCGGACGTGACAAACTTACAACTGACTTTTACAAAAGTTAGTTGAAACATATTTGTAAATTTACATTACTTATCCGTAATATTACAATAAATATGTAATACTGTTGTTACATTATTTCAATACTAAGGACTTTGAATTACAGGCCACACACAACACATTTTCGTTAAAAAATGAAATATTGGTACCCCAGATATGTACCTCAAGATTTTAAATTTTGCTTACAAAATGAACTATTTTCTAAACACGGTAGCAAGTACTTAGATTTTGGTAAAATCTTGGTAGACTGTCCTAAATATTATAAAAAGCCTAAAATATTTTAACCTTATCCCAAAACATATGGGAGAGCATTTTTATTTAATCGTAGTTTGTTTATAACAGAAGAATATTACAAAATTCAATACACTATATTTAATTGGTAATTTGGTTACAATTTGTATACCTAATGGATTTTTTTAATATATTTTGTTAAAAGGTATTTTAAGGTATTTACATGTTAGTACGTTTTATCAAAGTTTGAACGTGTTTTACGACATGTACAGGGTGTCCCACCGGGAACTGCTGCGATCGATTTCTTGAAAAGTAAGCTTTAAAACATTTTAAAAATTTGGTAACAATATAAAGTCAGTAGGGAACATACAACTAAAATATTTTGACAGCTACCACTTCCGGTGATACCGGAAGTTAATGTCAACTTCCTTATTTTAAATGAAACACCCTATATATTCTTTATTTTTTAGATTCTGCTTAAAATTCTAAACAAAATTTTTGTATAATGTTCTGCAACGTTTGCAACCCATTACATAACCATCAATTTCCTCTAAACAAAAGCCTTTAATAAAGGCTTTAATATAAGTTGGGGTTCGGTTTCTCGTAGAGAAAGAACTACTTTAGCAGACTGTATTGATATTTTCACAACTAATAAATACAGAGTGGTCAAAAATAATCGTTAAAAATTATTACGACAAAAACCTTAAAGTCAATTTTTTAAATGGAAACCCCTATCTTTTTTACCTTATCCTATTAAGCATCAAAAATAAGGATATGTTTGTATAGGGATGTCTATTTCAAAATTTTATAGTTTTTAAAATAATAACAATTTAATATTTATCTATTCTAACAATCCTTTTAAATACGGCTTAGTTTTGCTTCTAGTTGGCTTTGACAACAAAATGCGGCGTCACAGACAAGTACCCCGTACCTACCCGTACTTAAAAGCATTGTTAGAGTAGATAAATGTAATGGCTTGCAAACGTCATTTTTGACATAAAATTTAACATAAGTCAAAAACGGTTGGACCTAGGTGTAGAACATTAAACATAAATTATGTTTGGAATTTTACACAGAATCTAAAAAATAAAATTAATATATAGGGTGTTTTATTTAAAATGAGAAAATTAACATTAACTTCCGGTATTACCGGAAGGGATAGAGCTGTCAAGATATTTAAGTTGTATGTCCCCCACTGACTTTATAATGTTACCAAAATTTCAAAATTTTCCAAAGCGTACTTTACGAGAAATCGATCGCAGCAGTTTTCGGTGGGACACCCTATATATTACTAAATATGCCACATGCCGGTCGAAAATAATAGTTTCTGGGCCAGTAATGAAATGCACTGCATAATAATAACACTTTTAAAACCTTTTAGAGGGGTTTGTTTTGACGAGTCTACCACGAATATTCATACCGCCATACCGGCGCTTAAACGCCTGTCAATGTCAAATGTTTCGGGTGTCGGTCTGGGCAAGCGCGTCACTTTTTTGTCGGACAAGCTTATTTACCCCAATGTTTTTATGCAATTTTTAAACATTGTACCAAAAATCGTAGGGGTTACAGTTACGAAACCCGCCCAATCCGATATCCAAAATATGTCAATTAGCCTTATGGTTTTGTGACTGTAACACGATTTTTGGCACAATGTTTGAAAAATTGCATGTAAAACATTGTAGTAAACTTGTCCGACAAAAAAGTGACGCGTTTGCCCAGTTCGCCACCCGAAACATTTGACATTGACAGGCTGGGTTAAAGCTCCGGTTTTATATACGGCGGTATGAATATTCGTGGTACACTCAAAGGAACCCCCTAAAAGGTTTTGAAAGTGGTTTTTATCAAGAAGTGCATTTTATTACTGGCCCAGGAACTATAAATGACTTGCACTCCTTACTTAAGGTACAGAAAAATCTTATCCAACTTAAATTTTTGTTTTTTAACTTTGTCCCTACTACTTTTTCTTATACATTCAAACTGTTTACTAACAGATAAAAATACAAATTTCTAAAATACCTCCGTACATATTGGCTTGATCTCGTGATTCCTTTACAGGCAAGTGTTTAGAAAGTGGCTTGATGCAGTCTGGTTGTCAAGGCAACCCCACATCCAATTATTTCCCAGCTGGATCACCCTTCTAAATTTCGAAATTTCATTCGGTCAATATAGTTATTTCGCTGGCTTTAAAATTTGGAATTGATAAGCACTGGAAGCGGGATAGACGAAGCAAATTTCCCGGATTAAGGAAAGCAATTTTCGATTTGCCACTCTTTGGTTAACGATAAAACTTTAACTACATTTTTAAGCAGATGCTTGTATTTTTATTTCATAGTTACCATGAAAACCCATAATATTTTCGGGTATTTATATTAAAATAAATACATGTAAAATGGACTTACTATTTTGATTTAGAAATTAAAAAGGATTTTTGTTTGCAAAATAACAAAGAATTTGACATGGTAGGTATATTTTTAACGAAATAATACGCAATCATGGCCAAATAATTTTTTCTATTTATACCTCCTAATAATATTCTTATAAGTAAATATACATACTGGGTGAGTAAAAAGTACTACAACTCTTAAATATCTTTAAAGCCGTTAAAGCGACATTTACCAAATTTAGTATCTAGAAGATATCGGGTAGAAAGGATTTAATAGTAATATCGGCACTCTGTTTTGTGCTTTATTGATCTTTTTGTTTTTTAAATAAAATGTCCAATTTATTTTCATTGCAATAAATTGCGCAGGCTAAATTTAGTAAATCCACAAATTTTCAAAATTCCATTTTAACTAGTTGATAAGATATGACAACACCAAATTTTAGGTAAAAGTTCAGATATCTCTAAAATCACTTAAGCTGCGTTTACCAATTTTGGCATTTAGGGTTTTCTGGCCAGGTAGAATTAAACAGTAATATCCTCAGAGTTACCAGATTTGTCAGTCTTGCCCTACGTGTAATATTTTTGTATTTTAAATGAAATGCTCTATTTATTTTAATTGCAATAACAGAAGCTTACCAACTTTAGTAAGATTCCAAATTTTTAAAATTTAATTTACCAATTACCAAGATATGGCAATACCGCAATTCTATTAAAATTTGGCAACAATGATAATATTACTGATCAATTAGGCATGCCATAAAACCCCTAAGTACCAAATTTTGTTAACTTAGCTCTAGCGGTTTTAAAGATATTTAGGCTCAAGATTACTTTTTGCTGAAAGTGTAGTGTATCATATTCCAACAACTAACAGGGAGAGAAAGAAACATAAATAGGGCATTCCATTAAAAAAAAACTGACAAAAATATGTGTAGCACAAATCTGAAAAATCTGGCAACAGTGCCGATATCACTATTTAATTCCACATGTCTAAAACACCTTAGATACTAAATTTGGTATGTAGCTTTAGCGGTTTTAAAGATATTTAAAAGTGTCAATACTTTTTACTAACCCAGTATGTGTATTTCCTTTAAATTTTTGTTTCCATATTTCATTTAAATTAAAGTGTGAAAGTTCCTTACAGGATTTCTCACGATCTTAAATTAATAATTAGCGTTTTTGTTGCACACGATTTTTTAAAGAAAATTATGTTTTTTAAAAGATTCGTGTATTGCGAATATATCGAATAATGTAATTAATGCTCGGAGATTGCAGGTAATAATACACGTCTTTTAGCCACGTGTTCGTCACGAAGCGTTATGATCAAGGCAGCTTTAAGTTGGTTTTACGTAGATTTTGGATAAATCATGAAATGTGTCAATTTTAAGTTAGTTAAAAGTACACAAGACTCGATTTGAGATTGTAATTAAGTGCTTAATAATTTTTATGCAAGACTGTACCGTTGAGAGATTACTCATACAAAGTTCTATCACATATTTTTGTAGGTTATTTATTTTAATTTACCGTGTATATAATATCTATATTCGCTTACAGTATTGCCAAGTGGTTTTTGTCCGACTCTCTAGTAGGTATATTCCTTATTAATTGTCGAATTTTATTCATATATGTAATTATTTATAGATGGTAACACAAATTCTAATGTTTTTTGACATTAAAACAAATCCATTAAAAGAAAGTTAGTTTTTTAAAAATATCTGAGAGTTAGTTTTTTAATAATTAAAAACTGATATAGAACGACAAATAGTGTATACCATCCGTGTTAAATATCCGATTTTTAATTAAATTTATCTTAGGTTTTAAGTGGTCAATCGACTTAAATTTTAAAGGTAATTGTACCATAATGACTTTAATACGTACATAAAAATATAGAATTTTATATCGGTACTCCTATACCAGGTCAACTACCTTAAAAGGTACCACACTTAAAATGTTAGCCCTTATGGAAAATTTAAAAACGTTGACTTTGTATTTTAGGGGGACATTTTAAACGCTTGTTTTTGGTCAACATAACGTTATTACACAATTTATATGATATAAAAACTTGTCGCGAGATTAATCTGTGTAGGTAAATAATTAAATTAAAAACCTTGATTTGATTTATTTAAAGCAAAGTAAATACAAGTACTTAACTTTTGTATCATAAAAATTGTGTAGGTAATGACACTTTATGTTGAAAGTTTGACAGCACGAGCCGTCAGGCAAGTACGGCAATCCCATGAGTAAAAAGAAGACACGTTATGCATTTGTTACATACTATATTTTTTCTACGACCTTATAAAAATTTCCCAAATTACCAGTTTATACATGTTTTATTTATTTAAACTTATATATTTTAATTTTTGCAGTACAGCCATTATATTGCAACAAAAAATCATAGCCTCTATATTTTTTAAAAGACAGCTATCTATCCTCTTTATAACTATGCCGTAATTTAATTTTAGAAAATTGTATGTACTTACTTTTTGTAGAAATAGTACTAAAACAGTATAAATTCCTTTTAATTTCCTAGTCATTTAAATTCATTGGTACTATTGATTTTAAATAATTTATATTAAATTTATTCGCAAACTGTCGAATTTTAAAACTAGTGACACATGAACTAAAAGAAATAATGACGAAATCAAAGGTAACTTGACCGTTTGGATCAGTTGATGTCGCGTTTACTGTTACATTGCATAAATTGATATTTAAGTTTATTGGAGTAGGCATGGAAACAAAACACTTATTCAAAGTGTGAAAAAGCTTCGAAGTGTTAAAAAAAGTTACTTTTTTAACACTTTATGAAGTGTACTAGAATGGGGTACTTTATCTCTATGTTTACGATTAAAAACACTGCATTTTTTTAACGGTCGTGGAAAAAGAATATTTTATTGTTTTTGGGGCATTTTATTAAATAGTAGTTTTTAAAATATTCTTCTTTACTTTAAATTTATTTAATGGTTTATTTTATTGGCTACGTTATTAAAATTTTTGAATAAATTTAAAAATTGTATAAACATTACAATACAAAGGGAAATATTTTTCCATACAAATGACTATTATATTTACTGTTTTAGGTTTATTGTTTTTATGCGTTTGTGGCACTAGTTGTGTAGATAATGCAAAATTATGTTGTTTTAATAAAAATACAACCAGAATAAAACGTACATAGTTGGTTTTAAAAATGTTTAGAATAATTGTGGTGTTTAATCCTGATAAAAGTAATTTATTTTTGTGGACTCTCAAAATTATGTTGACACTTTTTGCGTTTGGGTTTTGTTTTAAAATGGATTTGTTATGTGACTTTCAAAAAGGTAATTTAAATTTTTTAATGATTCCCTTTTCTACTTACTATACGTTACTATTTTTTGCGACTTAGCGGACTAAATAAAAATAGTCTAGTATTGATTTTTAAAAATAAAGTTGATAATTCTGTAAAACCGAAACGCTTTTCGATAATAAACCCAACAGAACCTATTAAAAAATTGTAACCACTATATTAAAAATTTTGTTTTTGTCTTCTTTTGTTTCTATCTAGAAATAGTAAAATGTATGAGTATCACCTAGTAGCCATATTTAGAGTTCTTCGGTGTTGGTTTTTATATTAAATTTTTTTTTTTGTTACAGCTAAAAAACAAAATGGTTCCGCATTCAGGACGAATAGTCTGGGAAGCGGGGCGAGGACGCCTCCGTCGGAAAGGAAAGGAAAGTTTTCGTTAGGAAAATTACTTAGGCCCTGGAAATGGAAAAGAAAAAGAAAATCGGATAAGTTAGAAGCTGTATCTAGAAGTAAGTAGGTCTGAATATTGAAAAGGTTTTCTAGCTTATGTTAGACTATTATTAACAAATATTTTGGATTTGTTCAAATCAGTGTACCTACAAATATAAAGATGGAAATAGTTTAAAAAAGTCATATATACAAGGTGTTTAACAATTAGATGCTGATCCTTAAAGGTGTGAATCCTTGGGTGATTTAAAAAGGAATAGATTTAATAAACCTATGATCTTAATGTCTTAACTTGTGAGATACAGGGTGATAAAGTTAAAAAAACATTATGTTTTTTTCAGTGACGTTCGTGCGGGGTTTAAACGAGATATTTTTAAAAGAAAAATATAATACACTCTTTTTTTTCTTAAAATAAAAAATATTTACTTCCGGATTTTAATTCACTTCCAAACAAATTTGATCTCTTAAGCTTCTTTGGTCGTGGTTTTTGTTAAAAAATACCAAGTATTTCTCTGTATGGCCATATAGCTATCACCGGGTAATTGATAGGAGAGGATGTTTTTTGTAACGACCCATTTTTCAAAAGTGTCCATTGTATTAAAAAAATTAAGTAGATTAATATACTTATTAAATAGTTATTTCCTAAACAAGCAAATGTACATTTTTATTTGGTATCTTTGTATATAACTCCTAATTCCTTAGGGAAATAGCTATCTTTTCAAATGCTTTTGCGATGTTTTCGAGACAGCAGAATTTATAGTCAGAACTTTGGAAATTTAGGTAGGAATTTATGACTTCATTATGCTGAAAAGTTAAAAGCAATATATTGTCTCTTAAAATAAATTTATGACCAAATTTCTTTAAAAATTATGCGTATTCTAAACAGCGTTTATGTTGGTAATTATATTTGTTTAAATTAAAACGTAACGGCAAGAGTAATTTTAAGGTTATTTTATGTTTATTATTGTGTATTTTAATGAACATTTTATCCCTCTCAAATGCTTACATTTTAATATGTTATTTTGACAACAACTTTTTTTTGGAAATCACCTGTATCTAATCAGCTGTAGGATTAAGAAGCGAAACTCTTCCCAAGGAACTTATCATGCAAAACCTCAAAATATCCATCAGAGGCATATTATGTGAAATTAAATAGTGATACCGTAAATGTTGACCGCAATTTGGCATTTTGGTGCTACACCTATATTTTTAGTTTTTTAGATGGAATGCCCCATTTGTTTCAATACAGTAAATTAGGCTGGTAAAATTTTAGTTATTAAATTTTTGAAATTATGTCTGTATAAGTTGTTTAGTTATGACCCACTACACCTTTAGCAAAGCGTTAACGCCTAAATATCTTTAGAACTTTAAAAGCTGTGTTTACAAAATTCTATATTTTGAGGTCTTTTGGGCATGCCTAATTAAACAGTAATATCAACACTGTTGCCAGATTTTAATAAAAATGCGGTGTTGTAATACACCAGCAACTGGTAAAGAGATTAAATTTTGAAATTTTTAAATCTTACTAAAGTTGGCACGTTCATTTCATTCCAATAAAAATAAAAAGGCCATTTTATAGTGAATTCACGTAGTCGCCCTAGTGCGCACTAAGCCTGAACTCTGGCAGTGCAGTGCAAATTTTTATATTCACGCAAAAGAGTTCTATTGTCGAGCAATAAATGTGCGTGTTCAAAGAATTTTTCCGCACTCTGAGCGATCAAGTCTCGTATTCACGGTGCTGATATTACACTCGGAGAATTTAAGCTTTTTGGAACTACCTAAAAATTATAATTTGTTCTTTTCATGTGCTGGTCGATTTTTATGTGACATAATTAATATTTCTTAGAAGGAAAAACCATTGGTAATTAATTAGGAGACTGCAAAAAAATAATCAAATAAAAAATAATAAAAGGTACAGAAAGTTTATTTGTGACAGATCGGAAAGATCAAGTTCAGCCTGAAGTCCTATTCACGCGATACTTTAACCGGGCTCGGTGACAATGCGCATTTTCTCGTTTTGCTCTTGCTCTTACAAATGGCAACCTGGCACCGAGTTGGTTCGAATTTTAATAAAACTGGTGCAGAGCGAAATTAGAATTGCTCGCTCCAAGTGCCTGTTTCATAAATTTACTATTAAATAGCAAAAATAATAGGTATATTATATATATAGGAAAACCAGGCAATAATGCCGATATCACTATACTGTTCAATTATACTTACCCAGAAATCCACTAATTTTGTATATTTTAGCGCCTTGTACTTTTTAACAAGCAATTGTTAATATTAGTTTTTTAAACGGTCAGATTAGTGCTTTAAATTATTTTTGTTAAGTAGAAATAAGGGCAATTGTTTTTAACTGATTTTGGTCCATTCTAATATATTTGGTAAGATATTAAAATAAACCTAACTACAATTAGCATAAGCAATACCTAAGAATCCTTTAAGCTTTCTTGTTGACCAATTTTTCTAAAATTTGTCATGCATTTTTTTTATTTTACTCCCTTTTGGGGCACGTGGCGTCGTTTGTTACGCCATTGGCCAACACATGTGGAAAGCATAAAACAGCCAGTGTACAAGTGTCTAACCACACCATTAAAACTTTTTACGACTGAAAACATGTAACATGACTATTTCCTGACCTTTTGACGAGTAAAATTAGAACAACTACAGTACAGCCTGATAATTACGACCATGCCGCGCCGAAATTTTATTGCCGATCTTTGTTAAGTAGGTGTAGGGCAGGGCCAATGTTTGTTCTGGATAATTCATTTTTAATTTGGGACAACCAGGTCACGTTTGTAATTATCGAAAATGGTTTATGCTCCGAATATTCGAGGTATGGATATATTTTTGTAACCGATTTTACATTGCTTTATATTGCCCACACATAATTAAAATGGAAATTTATATGCATACAAGCTGAACAAAAAAAACTAACTATAATGTAAAATTATTATTCATGATGATAAAAAAAATATTGTGAAATTTAGAACCCTTAATATTAATTAGTGATGTAATGAATGTTAAGTCGCGTCGAGACTTGCAACAATTCGCTAAACATCCGTTTAAACTAACCATTCTGATTGCGCGCTCCTTTGACGCCAAAAAACCAACAAGCTCTTAATCACCGGCAAATCATTCGTCAAGCCCTTGAAACGACGTGAATTCCGTCCAGGTCCACGTCCGCCCTATGTAGCAGAGTATGCGGCGAGAAGCGGCGCGGCGCATTGTTGCAAGTCTGGACGCAACTTTAGAATTCTCGCATGCGAGTATTCATCTTCAATATTCGGGAATTCGATAGATCGGATCGAATCGAATTGATCAGGTCTGGCATGCCGCACTTCTTAATAAACTTCCCTCCTATAGTCTTTCAACTAAACTTTGTACTTGGCTCCCTAGTTATCTATCTGATCGACGTATATCAGTTATTGTGGACGATCATTCTTCAAGCTTTCATCAAGTAAATGCTGGAGTGCCTCAGGGCTCAGTTCTGGCACCAACAATGTTTCTTCTTCACATCAACGACCTTCTCTCATCCACAACTAATTCCATTCATAGTTTCGCCTACGATAGTACCCTTCACTCCAGTTTTCAGTTTCCTAAACCCATCACTAAACCTGATTTGGAAAACAAACGCAGAGCGATGCAGATATCTCTTTCGCAGGATCTTAATTTTATATTGGATTGGAGCGCCAAAAATCTTGTCCATTTTAATGCATCCAAAATACAATCATGTTCCTTGTCGCGAAAAGAGTCATCAAATACTCATCCTCTACTTACGGCCAAGTTTTAATTTTTTTAAAGGGTTAATTCTTAAGATGGTAAAAAGATATACATTCTGTTCTATGTAAAATAGCAACCTCTTAACTTTTATTTTTCACAAAATATATTATTTAGAATATGATTTTATTTAATAAGGATGAATATTATATTTTTGCCTATTTGCGATTTTACCTATATTTATTTAAATTGCATTAACAAGAACAAATGAGACAGTATTTCTAATTTAGTTGACTGTTTTTTATTAATTTGTTGTTTTAATTTTATAAGTAAATGCAAATTATAAATCTTATTAGTTGTATTATCATTCCATATCCATTAAATCCATACATAATTTTCTTTTAGTTTTTTAAAAACATTCGCATCATTTCTTGCGAATGCGAATGATAATATTAAAAAATATGCGAATATTCGTGAATGCGAACACTCGTTACATCACTAGTATTAATATTAAGAAATCTATCGTCGCAACCAACAGTTTTTAACAATTTTTTTTTTATGCAAAACTTGCAAATTGTTGATCTGAAAAAATTAAATTACCCACAAAAAATCTCTCTTCCTAAATTGTCGTCAAAGAAGCCGTTTCCATGTAATTGGACATTGAACATTTTTTTTTAGTTTTGTTTCGTGAGTTTTGATTTTTGTAACTACCAAAAATATTATATTAGTCTAATGAATATTTTTAAAGAAAATTTGATACGCTGCAAAAAAGGTCTCTTTAACATTTTTCAATAAATTAATTCCTTAAGTAATTTCATGTTAAAATTACTTTCGGATTCAACTTGATATATTCTATCATGTAAAATAAAGGAATAAAAATTAACAATATACAGCAAGACAAAAAAATTGATTCTTTATTATTATTTTCATAAATTAAAACTATTTTAGTTTTTTTCTTTTTCAAGAATGGCAATACGAATGAGTTTATAAAAATTAAAAATGCTAGATAATATCCCAAATTTGGATGGCCATATTTTCGAAACTATAAGAGATAGACCCATCAGATTTGATATTTTATAAAGCTCTTTGAATTACCCAAACAGCAAAAACTTTCCATTGAGCAATCCCCCATATAAGTAAAGCAAGCGTCGCCAATATTTCTTGACCTTGCTGCGGAGCTGGGATACACTACCAAACAATGGTTAAGCTGTGGAGCGGAAATAAAGCATCGCGAGACCCGTGCTTTACTTATATGGGGGATTGCCCAATGGAAAATTTTTGCTGTTTGGGTATCTTTATAATGCTAATGTAAAATAAAGGTGCTTCCTTTAAAAAATGCCAATTTACTCTTAAACTTCCAAGGATGGCCATATTTCAAAAACTATTAAAATTTTGATATATCACACGTAAACTTTTTTAAAGCTTTTTGATAGATTTTTTTAAAAGGTGGTAAAAATACAGGGTGTTCCATTAATTTTTTTTTGCAACAAATCAAAAATGCGGTGATTAATTTGTTTTTCTGTTGGCAGCATGTTAATCAGCGGAAGAAGTACTACTACTTGTCTAATTTTACCAACCTCGTATCTGCAATAATAAAGAAGTTAGCAATAGTTCCGACTTAAGTTTGATCACCATTTATATTTTGTATAAGGATATAATCAAAATATAAATAATCCCCTCGTATCTATGTTAATCGAAGAGTATTTTATTCATTTTTATTTATTTTGTACGGTTTTTCTGGGAAACCTTATAGGAAAACTAAAAAATTATGCCAAGGTTACGTATCTATTTGTAAATAAATCATGCCGAGAATTTCAAATAAAATCATGATGAGAGTGATAAATTCGATGACATTGCCAATTTTAACTGTGTAAAAGCAAAATGGTTTTTACTTTAACCTTGCCTATTTAGTAAAAATTGTGTTAATTTCTTGCATTTATATAGTTCATTAAATATTTGCCTATTGTGGAATTATTTTAGTTGGTAGTTACCCATAATCTTGTTACATGTTTATTTTCTTTTTTTTTTTTGTTTATAAGTTAGTCATAAGGTAAAATTTGAAATATTTAATTTGACTGTAAAAAATTGATTATACCTACGTAAATAAATTATGATCTTGCAATCGCATTGACATTGCTCAAAGACTCAATGATAAGGGTAGAACGTATCATATATATGCCTATAAATTAGAAAACCCCAAATCCCTATGAAATAATACATTAAATAAACATAGGCAAAAAAAATCTAGACAAATATTAATTTTTAAGATATTTAATTACAATTATCGATAAGTTACCAGCAGTGTTCATTGTACAGTCAAACCTGGGTTTGCTGGCATGCTTCAGTTAAAGTCCGAAATTTTTCCTTATGTAAGACTTTTTGTTCTGTGGTTCGGCAATTCTAGGCCAGTTCTAAATAGTTCTACTTTATTCTTATTAAAATTATTTTATATATTTTTAACTATTTCGATTTAGAAGTAACCATAGTAGGGGAGGTCATGAATGGAATATACACTTTTTTACATGTAATTAACTCACCGTATTTTAATCTGATGCGCTCGAAAAATTCTGATGAATATTTTTTTTAAACTAATATGATTTTCTATTCTTGACGAGCGGCCTTATATACTGGGCTTATATTTGGTAGAGGTACTTAACCGGGTACAAAGTATCCTCCTGTATATTAATCTGCTGCGCTGTAGTAAATCCCAAAATCTCCCCTACTACCAGTACAATTTCGGAATTTGCAAGCCGGCAAACCTAAATATGGCTGCACTGCCGACATTGTCGGTAACATATACACCATACTCACCATTGTCTTCTGCTGTGCACTTTTTAATTACAGTGTTTTCCATTTTGACAGTAATAATAAACACTTCTTATTTTCGTACAACCGAATTTACCTGTACCTGTACGTTAAACACTTTATTACTTTCTAGAAAGCTTTAATTTATTTCTGCAGAGTGCTGAACTCCCAATAACATACTCTACAAATACTTACTTCTAGTTTAAGCCAGACATGAATTATTCTTAAAGCAATGCCGCAAAGTACGTAAAAACTCATGATGTAAACAAACCCCGTTTGTGAACAATGACTTATTGGAGCAAAAATGTTAAATCACATGAGTTTCTGGTTCCTCACGCCACGCGTCAGTTTTTATGGCAGAATAGAGACGAATGAAGAGGATTTATTTTTTAAGTACGTGATACGTGTTTTAGGAATTTTTTTAAAAATTATCTAAAAATTTATATGCAGGGTCTGTCAGAGGATATGTGCTTTTAAAAGGGTTTGTTTTTTTTAATTCGTACACTTATAAAAAGTCCTGACCTGACACACGTTTATTTTGTCCTCCATTTACTTGTCCAGGGTTATCGCCTTCCCCTACCAACAGAAAAGTTAAGAAGTTTAAATGGAAAAGGGACTTAAGTGATATGTTTTCTTAAAGGGTTTTAATTTTACTCTTTAACTGACTTATAGCTTTTTAAAATCGGTTCAGTGGTTTCCGAGAAAATGTTCCCTAAATACCTATGTTTCTAGACCCTACAATTTTTTTATCTTTTTAATAAAATTTAAATAAAATCAAAGGTTAGGGACACTAAGTATTTAGGCATTTAGCCGAAAACTTTTGAACCGATTGTATAAAAATTAACTCTGTTAATCAGAGAATTTAAATCCCTTTAAGATAAGGTATCACTTCACCCGTTTCAAATTTGATCTTTTTGAAGTTTGTGTTGGAAGGTAAAGGAATAACCCTGGGCAAGTAAATTTTGACACAAATATGTCCCCATAAAAATAAAAAAATGACGTGTTTCAGGATTTTTTTATAAGTGTACAAATAACAGAATTATACGAAGTGATTCGTTTTAATTGGAATGTACGTATTGTTTTTTTAGGAAAATTGAAAATGCCGGTGTATTGTGTCTAAAAATATATTTTTTTTTGTTTTAGCATTAGAAAGAAAAATATCTGTCCGAGCCAATAGAGATGAGTTAGTTTTAAAAGGAATCCTTATGCCAGAAAGTCCTCTATCACCTCCCAAATCCGAGCCAGGTCAGTAGTTTTTAAAGATAAAAAGTATTTTAAGTATAACGTAAATTTCATTTACATGCATATGAGGAAGTTAGTTTCAAAGTCTACTGTCTCCAATATTACCACATTTTAGGCCTATTCTTTCGAGACTTGATCAGTGATCAAACTGATAATTATCATTCTTTTGACTTAACTTATGTGGCTAACTTCATTCTAAATGTTTATTATTATTTCAAATGGCATCAGTCACGTGATCAAATCATTGGATTACTGAACTGATAGAAGTGAAACATTTTTTGAAAGAATAAGTCTTTTATAAAAAAAATAACAAAAAAACCTATACTTATTTTGAGTGAAATGCATTCTTTCTTAAGTGTAAATACTTTGTTATGGACGTACTTACATATTGTCTTAAAAAACGTTTTCCTTTAATTTTCATTGTTTTAGTTTAAAATTAACCCTGTAGAATTATTCAATCTAATATTCTTATGATCCCTAATCATAGTACGTCCTCTGTACTTTTTACCTAAGCTTCATTTTAAACGCTGTTGGAATCTACATAGTTATTGATTTCTTTTAAAAAGCACTTAAAGCGCCATCTATTAGTCTCTTGTGACATTTTATGCAGGGATATAGGAAATCAATTCGTGTATTTTTTTAGGTAAACATAGGCATCAGTGTGTAGTTCTGTAAATAAATATATTTACTTTAGAACGCCAAAATATTAAGAAATCAATAACGTTTAAATTTGTAACTTTGTAAATTCAAAAAAGATAAAACATCCGTATATTTTGGAATATAAATATAACAAAAATATTCACTTACTAGGTTCGTAAATAATATCTATGTATAATACAAAAAAATAGTTTTGGTAATAGGATTTTTATTATTTATAATTTGGGACTAAATAGCTACTACTCTAATACTCTACTCTCTACTCTCCATCGCATTTAAGTAAGTTTTCAAAACATTTGTTTTTGGTTTAGACAGCAATCTGAATCCCCAAATGTTTTACTACTGCATATAATAATATACTGCTTAAGCAAGCAGTTTTGGTACATCGGCGTTTAATAGAATAACAAAACAAGTAGTCAAGCATGTTTACATGCCGGGATTTAGCTAGATTGTCTCTTTTCCTCACATTGCATATGTGTTATGTTATTTAGCTCAACCTGTATACTTTTAAAGAACGAAAATGGGGGTAAAGGGATTATTCTGTTTCTAAATTTAAAATATTTTGGTCTTCTTGGACCCCTCTAATATTTATTAAATTGAAAATGTGGGGTCGCCATTGGATTTAAAATAGAAACAGTTAAAACTCTTAGCGATTCAAAATAAGAGAACAATGTTGCAACACGGTCAATCAGCTGATTAAAATGGATATATAGATTTAAAATGGCGAAAACTATTAACCATTTTTACAGAAAGTATTCAATTTTTGGTTTAGGAAGCATTTTTAAAAACAAGGCATTAAATTTCAGAAAAAAATATTAGGCATCATCCGCCTAATTTTATATAAAGACACAAAATGTTAGGTTTTTTGTTATTTAGACTTGAACTGCAGACATAATAAAAACGAAATTTTAACAAAGTCAAAGGTAATAACCACTTGTACACTAACTGTATTTTTATTGTTTCTTGCATTCATTTAATAAATTATTATAAAAATATTAAAAAAAAACGATACCAACTGCAACAACAGCATGCGAATTACAGAGTGCGTTTTTAAAAGTTAAAATATCAAATCTATATTTTCTAAACCAAGGGAAATATCAAGAAATAAAAAATACCGTTTCTATAAAACCCAGGGGGAATATAAATGACGTATTTTTAAAACACCCCTATAAACCCCTTAAGCTTCATCCCAGTCACTTAAAAATCTTAAATAGCAACACCCACTAAGTGGCACATCTCTGGAAAGTTTTTGGACAATGCTTTTTGTTGGTCGTAAAAAGTTGGGGTGAAAGTAAAATCACATAGTAAAATACTTTCCTTAAATTTAAATAAAAAAGCACAGAATGGTAAAAAATATCTATAAATGCTAAAGTGGCGTGCATTAAAATATGTAACACAAGTGTAAAAAGGAAGAACTTACTTTATCGTACAAAAACGCGATTGGGCAAAACAATTTTCGATGGGTAGACACATTTTAATCTTGCAGTTTTTTTCATTCTGTATTATAGCATCTCATTTTTAACACGTACGCTTTTATTAATTGGTTGTAACTATCAATCTAATAATCTGGCTTTGCCATGTAATGGAATCTTAGAGCCCCACTTTAAACCAACTTCCAGCTATTTGATTTCTTTGAAACTTTGCACACGTATTAAGGACCCAGACAATGCAATAATCTGCAAACAAAGTATCCCGTTATCCTGCTTTGAAAAAAAAATTATATTATTATAACCACTGCTTGATACAAACTACATGTCATCTGTCCTAGAAAACTGTTAATTTTCTTGTCAATCTGTCACCTGCACGTCCCAGTGGTACCAACCACCGGCCATTTCAAGAGTTCGATCTGAACTCGATTTACCTCAAATTTTATATTAGGTTATTTTCTCAGAAAGTCTATCTGAAAACTCCTGCTATTCTTGACAAAGAAAATAATAATAGTTTAAAAAAACTAAAGAAACACGTTTCTATATGCAACCGAATCCAAAAATTAGAAAATTTAAAAACAGTATCCCGTTGTTCCAGCATTTTCTAGGAAAATAGAAAGTGAAAATCGAACTATACCGGCGGATGTGCGCCAGATTAGACAATTGAATAATCGAACTTGACAACATTTCAAAAGCGACGGGTTGGGGACCAGGGGCTTCAATTCTGCTAAACCGAACTCATTCGTTCGGGAGAGCGTATAACCTTCGATCTGTTTTTTTTAACACGCTTTTTTAACGAACGAATAACCTTTCACTTGTTTTTTAAAACAGGGTGGTCATAAACAGAAATCTGTATTACCAACTGACATCTGCAAATTCACAGTCATAACATAACCTAAAATTTTAATGAAATTAAAGTTTCAAAGCAATTGTTATTAAAAACAAAGTATACACCCTTTAATTGAAATACAAGGAAGCAAATAAGTAACTAACAAGTTATTGCATATAACTTTTATACCATCTTCCATTTATACTTTCTAAAAGGCCTTCTTTATTGAGTGTTAGAAACTTGTACTGAATGTTAGATTAGGACAAAGACTGAAATGGAGATTAGCAAACTACATTAAAATATCACTTAAGGTAAGTAAACTAAAGTAAACTCATATTTAGAAACATTTATGGTAAATTTCTTTAGTTTAAAAAGGTAATATTTTAAAAATATTTGTCTTATTTATGCAAATTGGGTAATTGTTTCGAAAGTTGGAGCAACCCCCATTTTGACCAAATTTGATATACAGGGGGCACAGAACTAATAAAAAAGGGGCTGGTTATTTTCAACCAAGTGTCATCTGCTCTGTACGTCCCAGTGGTACCAACCACCGGCCATTTCAAGAGTTCGATCTGAATTGATTTTACTCAAATTTTATATTAAAGGTTTTCAGAAAGTAAATCTGAAAAACTTTGCTAATCTTGACAAAATGGCGAAAAAATTTTTAGTGAATAAACTGGAGCATTTATTTTTAAAAATTAATTGATATAACGAACTAAAAATGAAAAAATACTCACAGTTTAAAAACTAAAAACACGCTTTTATATGCAACCGAACTAAAATTAAAAAATAATTTTTCATTAAAAAAATATTTTCACTTCATAGTAAAAAGCGTGGGTGCTTAATATATTAAATGTTATAATTATTACAGGGTTTCCACAATATCTATGATGGAAAAGTTATGAAAAAATAGTAAAATGCACCTAATGCTTTTTTACTATGAAGGAAAATATTTTTTTTAAATGAAAATTATTTTTTAATTTTTAGTTCGGTTGCATATATAAAAGCGTGTTTTAGTTTTTTTAAACTATTAATTATTAATAAACTTTTCAGGTGTCTCAAGGTGTTTACTTTACTTTTACGTTTTACTTTACAACGACAATAATTTTTCATAAAATTTTCAGAGAGGTTCCACATAAGGGGTATTTCCTTTTAGGTGACTGTGGTGCAACTTAAGAGGTTAATAGAGGTGTGTCGGAAAAGACGTCATTTCCTCCAGGTTTATAGAAACGGTTTTATTTGACGTGATAACGTTAACGTTAATTCGATGGAGCCGGCGGCAAGCACAAAAACATGAGTCATGCGGCGTTCCATTTAAAGCTTGAAGTGCATGCGAGAGCGCGGAAGAGGCACAATCGGTATTCGCGTTCGGCAGCGTTCAACATCTGTTTCTCTCCTACTTTGAGCGGTCCGCGCGAATAGCTGCTATACAATAATACATTTACATGTTTTCGTCAAGTAGGAAGTGCTGTGAAAAGTGAATGTGGTGTAAATTGTTTAATTTTCTTTTGAAAAATGTAACCATTCCATCAGTATTTTCTTATGACGTTGTCTCGTTTAACTATCGTCAGTACATCGACATTGCAGACAACCGATTTATTTATATTTCCCTGGGTTTAAAAAATATAGCCATTGTAAATCTGAAAAAAGGCACCCTTTATGATGAGACATGTCAAATTGTACTACAAGGGTTAAAAAGTTTCCGACGGGGGCGCCTAATTTTAGTTACTAATTGTTTGGCGCAACAAATCTAAATTTTTAGTAATCATCCCTCTATGCGCCATTTCAATTTTGTGAGTTTGCAATTGCCCGGTGCGGTAAAAAACTCAATAATGATGAATAGCTTTCAAGATACTGATTAAAAGTAAATAGCTACTGTGTATTCTAATACTGGTTTTGCCTACTGATGTGATAAATTTGACCTTTTTTGATCGAGTTTTTGATTTAAAAAGCTCCGGATACATGTGAAGTTAAAATAAATGTTAAGATAATAGATTGGTGGGTTTAATTGGTGGTCCTTAATTACCTAAGTGGAGATTTTAATGGTATAGTCTGTAGCTGTGTTTTTGTATCTAAAACGTTACACTACTAAAAGTAAAAAACAACATGCATATTATTGTATTTTTCGACTGGATTTTTTTACATGTGTATAATATACAGGGTATCCCATATTGAACTGCAGCGATCGATTTCTCAAAGGGTAAGCTAGGAAAATTTTGTAACAATATGGAATCGTCATTTTTACCATAAATTAAAAATAGCAAAACAGTTTGTTAGGGCATTATGCATAAAATATGCTTAGATGTTTAAACAGAATCAAAAAAATAAATTATGAAAATGGAAATTAACTTCCAGTATAACCGTAAATGCTGTAACTTTGGAAATATTGTAGTCGGATGCCTCCTACTAACCTTATACAGAATCAGCCAAGTGAAGTCGTTCATAGGCAATGTGAGGAAAAGAAACAGTCTAACGTAAATACCTGCATGTAAACATTTCACATTGGATGAAGATTAGTCATCCTTTGTTGTCGCTTTACTCGCCGATATCTCAATACCTATTTGCCTAATCAGTATATGTATTTTTGCCAAAATCTCAAAATTTCCGAAACCTACTTTTTGAGAAATCGGTCGACGCAGGTCGTCGTGGGACACCTTATGATTGCCACCATCATTACAGTGGTAACTGAGGAATTCTTTGCAAAACCCCTATTTTTATTTATCGGCACTTTTAAGAAAATAAAAAAGTTTTTGTTTAAACAACACCTGGGTTATAAAAATGTTGACATTAGTATTTTTTTAATAGTAATTTTTTATTTGACATGGGGTACCTACAGAATATTATAATTAATTTTTTGAAAAACAATGGACTTTTTAAATAAGATCAACATTTTTTGATGATATAACATGGTGATACTACGGTTTAATCTTTGTCACGGACGTATATATAGCTTTTTTATTAGGGCGGTCCACAGAGGCGGTCTCGCTGCAAAAAAAAAATTGGTGTCAAAAATTTTGAAGACCAATAAAAGGTCCCTTCTTTCACAAACCATTTCTTCTCCTTTCCCGTGTTCCAATACTTTATTTCTTTTTTTAGTATGTAACATTTTTGAAGAGCAAAAGAAAAAAACAGCTTTTCACTTTCCAAAAACCATTCCCATTTTTCTATTACAACAGTTCTCTTTTCTTCGTGCCATATGCTAAAGGGGAGGTCGAAACCCCCAACCACCCCCCTCTAGATACACCCATGATCTTTGTCGAAATCCAGAGTATGTCCCTTTTTCTTAGCAAATCCTGTAAATAATAAAAAATATATGGCCTCTATTTTCTTTAAATGATTATGTAATAGTCATAAAAGTATTAAGCATGTATGTCATGCTTAATACTTTAATCTATAAACATTTACCAAAAGCTGCCGGCTATCGTTCTCTGCAAAAAACACTATTGGTCATTGACATTTGGGATTTTTGCTACAAATTATTCTTGAATTAGAGTTTGGTGGCTTTGACTACTGTCTACTTTGATGGTTTTAATGATTTTATTTTTAATGCAAGAGACGTAGATAATTTATCCGTCCGGCAAGAGACCAAAAAAGAGGTCCTTACCGACAAAACCAACCAGAATAAAATAATTTTCATTTTGGGGAGGGGAGGGGTAACACATAATACAGAGAGAAGAATAAAGAAATTGGAGAACAAATAAAAAAAGGTCTTTATCCACAAAACCAACCAGAAGAAAATTATTTTAATTGGGAGGTGGGGCCATGTTACAAAAAGAGGAATCAAGAATTTGAAGGGAACAAAAACAAAAAAACATTTATCTACAAAACCAACCACAATAAAATTATTCTGATTTTGGGGGGCGGAACATATTAAAAACAGGCGAATAATGCACTATTTAAAAAAAATGGCTTTGCACGATGACCAGTCCCACAGAAAATCCCATTTTAGAAGCCTCTTGGGGAGGGTGCAATTCCCTTTTTCCCCTGCGTACAGCTCTGCCAACAAACAACCAATATTATTTCACTTTGACTTTCGTTTACGAAGTATACGATCGACTTGTACCAGTTTTTTAAAACTCGTTAGAAGATAATTATCATGTTCTTGGCTTTATATAGATGTTCAGTGATCAATTAAATTATTCTAATGAAGAAACCCTTGTAAATTAAAGCAGAACCGTCTGTTAAATATCCGATTTGATTTAAAAATTACAAATCTTAAGAGGGCAATCTAAGTCAAGTGGACCACACGCCGTCAGACATCTTTAACTGAAGCAAGAATTTTTCTCATAGGAAAAGCAATAAGTGGTTTTAAATTACATTCGGTCCATTGAACTATTAATAACACTATTCACTTGGAACTCGGAACGCCTACAATGTGTTTTTAGTCTGTTTAAAAACAAATTACAATAGTCTAGGCGTCAGGTAGCGATCATCATTTTTTGTTGTTATTAGGAGCAACTATACTATAATTGGCTGGTCAATGCACCGGCGTTGAGAGGAGGGGTTTTAAAAATATTTTCCATTTTTTATTTAATTTTTTAAATTGAGTACACTTCTAGAATATTGTGTGAAAATTTGAGATGAATCCGAACAAAATTAACGAAGGTACAACGGTTTAAGTAACCACGCGTCATCGGACTCATATGAATGTTTCGTTAAAAAATTTTTAGTGCTTAGAACTTTAAAGCGTTTTTCCCACAACTCACCTTTTTAAAGTTGGTGGCTATCATAGCTTTATAAGTACTGCACCGAGCTTATTA
The DNA here is from genome assembly GCA_014170235.1 of Listronotus bonariensis. NCBI lineage: Eukaryota > Metazoa > Arthropoda > Insecta > Coleoptera > Curculionidae > Listronotus > Listronotus bonariensis. The sequence goes on from JACEGR010000033.1 coordinate 242,029, forward strand.
AATTTACCACTGTTTCTTTACATAAGTTACGTGGAAACGCTGGACAGTTTTTGTCAAATTTCTCAACATTTCTCATTTTTAAGCCTATTAAAAAAAAACGCGTTTTTACTTCAAAGTGTTTCCAAAAAGTTGGAAATATTTTAAAACCCCTCCCAGCTTTACCTGGGGAAAACGATAATCAAACGAACGAACTTAATTTTTTTGTTTTTACATGATCCAGCATCGAGATACGAAGACCAACGACGCCAAAATGTAGTTGATGTATTTATCTGTTCAAGAAAAATAGCTTTAAAAAATTCATAACCGCACTGTGGTTATTTCTTATTACTATCCTATCTAATCGAAAAATTTGTCATTTTTAGGTTTTTATATTGATTTAATTTGCAAAAAGAGTTATATATTTTGATATTTAAACGGTATTTTTAGGTGGGTTAAGAGACTTATGACGTTGACGAAACAGCCGATTGTCAAACTGGATAAAACACAAAATGTCGATTTTCTCAAAAGTGTATTTTTGCAAATAAACTCTTATAAATTAAGTAAAAATAAAAAAAAATATTATTTAAGTAATTTAAATTTTTTGTGACTAAATATGAATTATATTAGAAGACTATAACATAAAAAAAATACTATTCATGAGAAGTTTGAGAATATAGGGTTATTACTACCTAAAGGCGATTAAATAACAAAAGAAATACAGCCTTATGCTGTAAATACATTAACTTGTTTCAAGCTTGAAATTATGATTTCCAAATGACATTTGACACATAATTCAATATTTTCTATGCAGTAAAAATTCCAGTCAAGATTGTAATTGAAATGTTTCCAAGATTTAAATTTGTTACTGCATAGAAAATATTAAATTATCTGTCAAATGTCACTTTGAAGTCATAATTTCAAGGTTGAAACAAGTCAATGTATTTACAGCATAAGGCCGATTACGATGATAACCAGCCTAGCTTTGAAGTCTCACTGGGTTTAAAAATTGTTTAAAAAATCTTTAAATAAATATTGTTTAAAAGATTTTAAAGCCAAAATTGCATATATTAATGATAAATAACCACAGTGCAATTATAAATTTTTTGTGACTATTTTTCCTGGATAGATAATCAACTACATTTTCGTGCAAACATTGAATGTCTACGAGTAATTCATCCTGAAATATCTAATTAATTCCAAAATGTAACTGTGTCTTCAAAAAAACATAAGAATGTTCCTCTTTGAGCGCAAATTAACCATATTTCCTTCCCCATTAAGTTATAAATCTAAACCCCTTTGTAACGGCGTAAAAATATTGGTGCAATGAGGACTTATTTGTTAAAGTCCAAATTGATCAAGACACAAGTTTATTTCGTTCTGTTCCTATTATTCCTATTTTTATAAATCTGTCATTGTTTCTGTAAACATCAAACTATAAATAATAATTCAGAAATAGAACAAAAAAGAATCCAAAGAAAATGTTTGTTTATTTTCGATATAAATAACCAATTATTTTGTCATTATCTCCACCAATTAATTAGGTACAATAATAAAATAAATATTTAAATTTGCCACCCAATTAATCAATTTTATTTATACGAAATTGAGTTTAATCGTTATTTTATGCAGAAATATGATAACCAGCTGAAATAATATTAAGATGATTATTGGTAATAAGAATTGGTGCTTTTTATCAACCCACTTGGTTTACTGTTTTTTTTTCAATTTTGGCAGGAAACTGGAGTTTTTTTTCATACTTTATAAACTAAATTACTAAACGAGAATAAATTGTTTAATCAATAAAATTTACTAGTAGAATCTACCACAATGTGGGCAATTTGGGTTACTACAGACAGTGCTTCTATTTTTTAAGCTGATTAAATTTTATCCCATGTGTAATTTTTTTAAATAAAAAATGTTTTTTGTATTGCCTTTAATTTTTACAGGTTTTTGTTTGGAAACTGTTAAGGTAGATTGGCGATTTCATATGTTCTCCAACATGCAATCTACTTGAGTGGTTCACCAATAGAGTTTGCTTCTCTAAGAGATTCAAAAGAAACAATTTTACTTAACTTTACTTTTTTCCTACATGATTTAAATCAATTATTTATGCCAATAAAATCATTTATTAATTTTTTTTTGTTATTTTTCATGCTGGTTTATTACCAGAAACGTTTATTGAAAAAGGTGTACCTACGGTTTATAACTTTTTAAATTAGCTTAACTTTGTTTTTGTCTTCTTAATTATTCCTTATTAAATTATAGGGAAATAGGAAAAAGTATTACTCATATCATAAAATAGGTATATTTATAAGGTATACTGTTAAATGGTGCGCAACTAACGAAAATAAAAAATAGTGTGATAAGTTTCTTTTTTATCTTTGGACAACGTACCGCGGGTGTTTTAAGCGACTAAGAGAGATTTTCTTAACACGGGACCTAAATATTCAAAGATTTAGAGGGAAGGGGAAGACCTCCGTTGGCAGCAGGTTTCGCGTTTAGAAACTTTAGGGATAAAAGAACGAATAGTGGGAATTACAGGATCTGTCCAATTGGACCGTATAGGGATGCATACGTGCGGCACCACGAGTTTCTCTGTTGGGAGTGGAGGAATTATACTCAATAATTTCTCGAAGCAGAGGCCCTGAAAGTACTTTTTAAAAAAAGATATAGATTCCTTTTAGCCCGAGGTAAGTTAGGGATCATTAATAAGACGAACAGCGAAACTACAACAATTTCAGCTAATACGGATCATTAGACATGCGCCCAACAATTTCTCTATATTTTTAAATGCAGTTATAAAAGTGTTGCGAAGTCTATAATTTTAAAAGCTATTGTTTGTTCTATCAGGACAAAATATCCAAAGACACGAATGTTATGCACACTACCGGCTCCGGGCTGTCTCAATTTTCCATTGGTAACTTTACCATTTTAAAATCCATAAAATATAAGCTTGTTTGGAGTCTAAAGTGTGATTTTACGGAAAATTATGATGGGTTACTGTACAGTTTACGAATCCCGAAACAACGGGGTTTCTAGTGTTCGTGTTATGGTTTCGGACTGTAACTTTGTAAACAAACGGATTGAAAACAAAGCTTAAATAATTTAGTTTAGTTAGAGTTTACTGGGATTTGTAGCTTGGATAGTTTATACTTTTAACTATTAGTCCAGTTGAGAAGTTGCTGCGAAAAATAGTTTAGAGTAGACTCCTAAAAATATGGTTTATGGCTTAAACGACCCGGAATGGTTTCTAGAAACAACATATTTTGGATTTTTATGTAAAATAGTAGCTTTTATCCAAAATCTCAAAAAGTATGACTGATAGCTTATATATTATGAAAGTTTCTGAAAGTCCACGACATTTTTCATTAGTAAAAGTGTTCTTAATTTCCGGAATTGTAGCTCCAATATTTATAATTATTATTTAACGTTGAAAATCGGCTAGTAAGCATACGTTTTAAATACCGTTTTATGCAATTAAATATTAATTTGAAAAAATTCTAGTGTCATATAGACACTTCAAAGAATATGATTTTGCCAAAATGAAAGTTGTATCAACATTTTTTATAAAGTTATTCAGTTGTCAATTTTCTGTACAATTGGATTAATTCGACAATAAACTCTTTTTCCTTAACTTTTGCATCCTCTTTTATCGCTATTTTTGCAAGCACGTACGTATTCTCCTTGCTGACGGAACACAAACTAAAAATTATTGAATAATTGTGACCTTACACGCTGCAATGATTGCAACATTGGGAAATAAAAGTTAAACTCGCTCAAACTTTCGTTCAATCATTGCACAATCTTCAATATTAGGCCTAGACGATCAAATTGCACAATACGAAATATTGCGCAATATAATTGATCGTCTAGGGGCCCCTAACACAACATTATGTGGCGGGCTCCTCGCTACCTTTGATTCCGTTAGATCAAAGGTACCGACGCGGCGTGGAGTATCACCGCTCTATTTGTCTGAGCTCTGGTAATATGGTGGTAAGTTTACATCCTTAGGTATACCTAGTTTTTTGTTCTTAGCTGGTTTTTAGGTATTTTTGTAGGGTCTTTACTTCGACTAGTGCTCTATTATTTGTTCAATAGTGTTGATAGTTTCAAGTTTATTTTTGAATTTTGAGTATTTTGCTTAATAAAAGTAGCATATTATGTTTATAAAAACAATGAAATGGTGGACTTATTATACAGTGTTATTTTAATCTAACAACTCTCCACTTTTATTTGGTTTTAATTACTTTAAATTATTCTACAAATAAAGAATTTATAAACAAATTCACGATATTCAAATTAAATTGAAATGCTGATTTCAAAATAATTGCATGTAATTGCTGTTTTATTATATGTTTTGCACACGCCAGTCACGGTGATTACTTAATGTCAGTTCGAACAAATTACAAAAAAAACAGGAAAACATGTATTGTTTACAAACTTTTGTTACTATTTGAACCTCGGTAATTTATTAGGTGCAATAAAAGTTAAAAAAGGCATAATTAAATAGTCCTTTTTCCACGACCTTTGAAAAAAAACAGTTTTTTTTATCGTTAACATGAAGATAAAATACTCCATTCTAGTACACTACATAAATTGTTAAAGAAAAGGAACTTTTTAACACTTCGAAGCTTTTTTCACACTTTGAATAATTGTTTTGTTTCCATGCCTACTACAATAAACTTCAATATCAATTCATGCAATGTAACAGTAAACGCGACATCAACTGAACCAAACGCCTAAATTACCTTTTATTTCGTCATTAGTTCTTTTAGTTCATGTGTCACTAGTTTTAAAAGTTGATAGTTTGCGAATAAATTTAATAGAAATTATTTAAAATTAATTGTAAATATGAATTCGGATGACTAAGAAATTGAAAAGGAATTTATACTGTTTTAGTATTATTTCTACAAAAAGTATGTAAGTACATACAATTTTCTAAAATTAAATCATAACGGCATAGTTATGAAGAGGATAATTGTCTTTTAAAAAATAATGAGGCTCTGAATTTTTGTTGCAATATAATGGCTGTGCTGCAAAAGTTACAATTAATGAGTTTAAATAAATTAAACGTGTATAAACTGGTAATTTGGGAAATTTTTATACGGTCATTGAAAAAGTATAGTATGTCGCCTAATGGCTCGTGCTGTCAAACTTCCCATTCTTAAAAAACGTATCACTTTATGCACTTGTCACATAAATTACTATTAAGCAACTAAGAAGAAATACATTTAAACCGATTATCAGCTTGTTTCTACTTTTTTAAATCACTGTGAACTATCTTTTTATAAAGTATTGCATTCTCAAAAGGTGATTTCTAAGGCCTTTGTCCACAACCCCCTTTGGGGGTTAAGAATACACATATTTTATGGAAAATTTAGGGACCCTAACAGAAACGGGATGAACTAAACTACTTGTCGTTTATCAGTTTCGCCTATTATTATCATCTTTTACATCTTAGCCTACAGCACCTCATCAAATGTACATGGAGATAGAAAAAAAAAATGTAAAAAGGAAACTTTTAGGGATTTTTACGTAGAATTCGGTGGCGTACATATATTTTTTCCATTGACTTTTATTTTAAAGTTATAACAACATCATAAGGTTTTTTTATGGAATACCCTTAATATTTTGTCACCAATGGAAAGGTTGCCTTAAAAGCCGTAAAAATACCACGTTTGATTTATTTAATCTGTCATAGTTTCGGAAATATAGCCATCGTCCGGCGTTGGATAATAAAATGGCATTTTTCAAATAAAACACCCTGTATATTTTATCACCATTAGAAATACATTTTAAAGACCTTTAAGAATTTACCATATTTAAAATTATAATAATTTTGTTAAACCTTTTTGCAACCGTAATATAATATACAGGGTGCTTTGTTAAAAAAAAGATCCTGATAATGGCCATATTTCCGAACCTTATTTTTTAAAATTTATTTATTACAATAATCAATAATTAATTTAAATATAAATTAAAAACTTTGGGTAATTATGTGCACAATGGACATAGGTCTGTGCGTGCGTGTGCAAATTCAGAATTAGCATAAGCTGTGCATAAACTTTAATAATTTTAACAGTTTAGCTTATTAAAATAACAATAGTCAAAATACTGCATGAGCAATGGGTTTCGGTATATCGGCCAGTAATGGAATAACAAAACAAACTTATCAGTCACCCATGTTTACATGCCGGTATTTAGTTCGATCGTCTCTCTTCCTCACATTGCCTATGTGTTATGTTATTTAACTGAACAGGTGTTATAAGTTGGTAGTATAAATACGATGTCTATAAATGCTCTTCCAATACACTCTATAAAAATTCAACAATATGTTTGATTCTTTGTGTGTTAATTTTTTTTTTTAAATAGATATATCAAATGTGGTATTTCTTGTAGTTTTTAAGGAGATCTTTCAACTGATGATAAAATATAAAGGGTGTTCCATTTATTGAAACTCAACTTTGTGTTATAACTTTAAATTGAAAGTCGATCAAAAAATTACGGTTCACCATTAAATTATATGTAAAAACTTAAAACTTTTCCATTTACATTTTTTTTCTATCTCTAATATCAAGCGAGTTACAAGTGCCTGGCCAAATTGACAAAATTTGAAAAACACTCAGTATCCCCAAAACGAATTAAGTTAGCCATGATTTACTTTTACTATTGAATGTGTTTCAAAAATTGAAATCGAGGTTGCGCGATCAGATTTGTTCTATCCCTTTTAGTTTTCGCTATATCCTGCAAGGTCAACGAAAAGGCTGTACGTTTGACCCTGCCAAAATCGCCAAATTAAAAACATCAGATAAAATTGTGCAAATATTTGCGACTCGGAAATTTATAGACTTATTTAAAAGTAAAAGAAAGCATAATTCATGAATGTTTTGAACGCTAATGCGTAAAATTTTTTATTTTTACCGAGAATTTGCATTTTTATTTTCTACGAAGTGCATAATTCTGACCTATATTTTTAGAAACTTACTGGTTGTGCCTAACCGCAGATCCATATTTTTAACGGGAATTGTAATTTAGTTTCAGTTAATTATTTGTTTTTATTATTAATTATTTCCTTTGGTTTAAAATCACAAAACCATGTATTAGCACTTTATAAGTGTGTGTGAATGTTGAAACTTGTATAATTTTATGAATATTATTTTTACCAGGAATTTGCATTTTCATTTTCTATGACAAGAAGATAATCTTTTGGATATTTGTCTACATTTTTTCTAAAGTCAGGTTTACACAAAGAAAGTAAATCCCGCATATTCTGGACCGGTTAATTTGATTATGCTGCCTCCGCGCACTAGTGGGTAAACTACCTGCATAATTGAATTTCGGAGAATGTAATTCCGCAAAAAATTATCAATCCCAGTATTTGCGGGACTGGATATTTTCAATCCCGTGGGATCCAGGTATTTGCTGGATTCTGCTTAATCAATAAAACTTCCAAAAAATCTCACCTTCTGACATCTGCTAAACTGCTCCTGACTTTATAAACTATATGACCAGCAGCAGTAAACCCTTTAGTCCTTGGGTCAGTAATCAAATTTACTTTATAATAATAACACTTTTAATACTTTTTAGAAGGGTTCCTTTTGACGAGTCTACCACGAATATTCATACCGCCATATATGGAAGCGGCGCTTTAACCCAGACTGTCAATGTCAAATGTTTTGGGGGTCGGATTGGGAAAACGCGTCACTTTTTTATTGGACAAGTTAACTACAATGTTTATACATGCAATTTTTAAACAGTGTGCCTAAAATCGTAAGTGTTATAGTCACGAAACCATAAGACCCATTGACATGTTTTGGGTATCGGATTGGGCGGGTTTCGTAACTGTAAACCTTACGACTTTAGGCATAATGTTTAAAAATGTCACAATGTTTTCCATTGTGGTAAACTTGTCTGACAAAAAAGTAACGCGTTTACCTAGTTCAAAATCCGAAACATTTGACATGGCGGTATGTATATTCGTGGTAGACTCGTCAAAAGAAACCCTCCTAAAAGGGTTTTAAAAGTGTTATTATCATGTCAAGTCAATTTTATAACTGGCCCAGGGACTACTCGTTTTGCTTCCATGCTTGTAGGAACAATCGCCATCTTCATTACGTTTGTTGCTATCAAATCTACATTTTAAAGATTTGTTACTTTGCTGATCAGCTGTACGGCAGTCCGCGAACCCATACTATATCCCTTGAGGCGTGGTGTCGTTATACCAGAGCCGTTGGCCTAGGAAACGTATTACCGATTTGCACTAGACCTTCTGGCCTCTGACCCTACGCAATATAGATAGGTGACAAACCACCCTTCACCGAGGAAGGCGAAACACTGTCCAAGGCAGAGTGACGTAACCACCGAATAGTGGCGAAATCACGTTAGCCTATCTGAGAAGTGTAGTATAATACAAGTCAGTTAGGTTACTGCCAAGGGGATACTATTTGGTCCCATAACCAAGAGCGACCATGGACACCTTATACGACCGTACGGAATTCCCTCGATGCGGACTTGATCCGTAGGACCATGAGGCACCGTCTAGGTGGTGTTGGATTTCAAGATCTGGCCCTTGGTTCTCCGGTAATCCGCCCACATTGGTTGAGCTAAGGGGCAACCACCCTATAGTATCCTCTATATTACGTGGGGTCAGAGGCCAGAAGGCGTTTCCTAGGCCAACGGTTCTGGTATGACAACACCACGCCTCACAAGAAATAGTGTAGGTTCGCGGACTGCCGTACATTTGAGCTGCAACGTAAGAGTAGAGCAGTAGAGCGTAGCCGTTTGTTAGAGTCGTATATTAATTTGACCGAGCGAGGGTTGTGTGCTGGAGATTATTCTAGCGTCCCAAGGCTGCCCAAACCATTTTATTTGCAAGGTTCAAACTAACTTTGTTGATTATTTTTGAGCAAAATACTTATTTAATTTAATCTATTAGTTACCTGATTTCTTAAACAGCGGAAACAAAGTGTCACATTTTTCCAGGTGTTAAGGAATGTGGTCAAAGCTTTTTGACTTTTAAAATGCAATTCCTTAGTAAAATTGTGTTGTTATTGTTTATTTACCACTTCCATGTTATAAACGCATTAATTAAAATGGAAGATTGCTAAAATCAAAACCAATAAAGAGTCGAGATTGACACTTAATAACCGGAACGAAAATCTATTTTTGTTTCCGTCAGACACGCTGCTAAATACGGCACAAAGGGTTAAAAATATAATCTGTATATGAGCTCGCTTATTCTGTATTCAATATGTAATATTTTTAATAAAGTACGACATTTATCTGTTTTCATACAAACATTGTCATTCTATAATTAAAGGCAAGAAAATGTACGTATTGATTTATTTTGACGTATTTTTAGATTAAAACATTGAAATTGATATAATCATAACTCTGAAGACACTTGTTAAACTTATTATAGATAGACGTTACCAACATTTAGCACCTAATTGAATTGTTTTAGTTTAATTAAATGGTTTATGATAGCCCAACAACGGAAAATTATTCTTGTAGCTGCCACTTTTCAAAATATGGATGCGACATCGAAATCAAAAATCGATGTTGAACACCGATGGTAACATCGAAAGCTGACTATCGATAGTAAAGATATATCAAACAAGTAACAACAATTTTTCTTAAACAGTGTTTAAAAAATAATGTTTGTTTAAAAAACATCGATGTTACTTGTTCGATGTATCGCTGTCATCGATGGTGAGCCTTCGATGTTACCATCGATGTTCAACATCGATTATGGCATCGATGTTGGCATCGATGTCGCATTCCTAATCCAGTTCCTGTTTCACATCAACGACCTTCTCTATTCCATAATCAATCCCATTCATAGACTTGCTGACGATAGTCCTATCTATTGTATATTATAATACTCGAATATTCAGTCTCTAGTCAACCAGTCTTTATGCTTCAACAATGCTCATATTAATCCTTTGAGACCAAAAGTATTTCTCCCTTATACAGTTTCTTAACTTTGTATGTATACCAAAGCACCCCTAGTTTAAAATATTGTTTTGATATCTGGGTAATGGCTCCTTCCATAAATCTTGGCATTCTTAATTCCATTCTAGGAATATACAAGCCCTTGCTTTTACCAATAAATAAAAAAACGCAATGGCGTCCCATATTTTTTTCAATCTTTAGTATACATCCCGCACGGATGCCACTGCTAGAAATAATTAAAAATATTTCATATTAAAAAATGTCTATTGGTGCTGAGTAGGGGAGTGCCAAGTCTCGAACAGTTTTAAAGTGATGATAAGAATACAATTTCTTCTAAAAAACTTTAATACCCTGTAGCTTAAAAGTTAAGAGGTTTAGGACATATGTTAATATGAACGTTTCCTCCTAAAATGGCTAAGGAAACATATCCTGTATTTTTAGCCATGAATGAAATTATACCTTGTATGTTTGCTTTATTAGTGATTAGAAATGATAAAGAAACGTTTTTTGTCTTGCCTATTGTCGTGGTGAATCTATTACTTTTTTAAAGGTATTTTTACGGCGTATGCTCTGAGGAAATATCTGGTATTATTTTTTCTTTTGTACTTTTCAACAGAGAAACACGTAATGCCACACCGACACATGCCTGTGCCGTCCAACTTAAAAGGCCCGAACTTTTTACTTTGTTTTTTTTGTTTCTGGAGTAAGCTCGTTATCGTGGCATCTTTAAAGCGTGATATATCATTTCGTACCGTAACCAGTGGCTCTTATGCCCATGATGGGGCATTACAAATTAACACTCTTTATTTGTAGTAGTTTGACTTCTTAAAACTATTTGAGTGAACCACTCTAGCTCAAGGAGTATCTAACGGAATACTCCTTAAAATTTATGTTCTCGATAATTTATTTCCTCGAAAATGTTGGCAGTGATCATTTTGAAAGATCTTCTGTTTCCAACATTTACCCTAAAAAACTATATAATAAACTTGTACATTTGCTTTTAAATGTACTCCAAGTTCCATTTAGAATAACTATCATATGGACATAAAAGTTTTTTTAAGTAGTACCTACTAAATTATAAATTTACCCCATAAATAATTAGTGCATTGGTTATTATATTTTTAGGTGATTCACTTCCATCTCCGTTTTTCCCTCCCATGCACGGCGACTCCGCCCAAATCTACAGTAACCAGCCGAGCAGTCTGCCACCCAACGTTGGTACGCCGCAGCAACCAGCGCCTCAGCATCCGATCCACCCGCCGCCTTATCCCAATCCGCCCTCAGGGGCGTCTCCCCAACCGCCTATTAACCGCCACCAACTTTTGCAACAGCAGTTGTTGCAGAATCCACATTTTGCCGCTGCCAGGGATAGTACTGCCAATAGTCCTCCTTCTGGTAAGTAGTCATAATTTTGTACAATTGATAAGGACAAACCACACTTACGGGGTGTCGTAAACTTAATATCCATGGACGTCTGTAGTCAAATGACTGTAATACAATGTATACATTAGTTCATTGTATTTTATTGATTCACTACTAAAGTGTTTTACACGGGTAAAATAGTATACCAACCTCCTATTTCCAATAATACAAATTGTTTGGTCTTCCATTGTCTTATTTTTAACTGATAACGACGTTTCGGATAGCGTCTGTCTCCAACCGTTTTCTAGTGGGATAACCAAATCCGTGCGCAGGGAGCACCTAGTTCTTGTTAGTTTTTTTTTTGTTTTTATTCGTTTTATTAAGAAATTTAAAAAAAAGATTTAACAAACCAGAACTAACCATGACCCCCCAATGTGACAGTTTTCCATGACCTTCTGTAACGTTTCTAACCAATCAAATTACACGTCCCTGTGATTTTGCTGTAGTCTATGAAAGAGGTACTGGTAGTGTTTTTAGTGTATTTTTAGTATAATTTAAAAAGCAGGAAAGAAACTAAAAAGCAAAAAATAAACACTTTAAAAATAAAAATAAAACCGACTTTTAAATAATAAATGAAACTCACTAAGAAGTTTAAAATAATAAATAATAGTTAAAAAAACTAAAAAAACACGCTTTTATATGCTACCGAACTAAAAATTAGAAAATAATTTTTCATTACAAAGAGTTTGTCACTTCAGAGTAAAAAGCCTGGGGTGCAATTTACTATTTTTTCATAACTTTTCCCTCATAGATATTTGCAAATAGAATAATTATAACATTTAATATATTAAGCACCCCACGCTTTTATTCTGAAGTGACAAACTCTTTGTAATGAAAAATTATTTTCTAATTTTTAGTTCGGTTGCATATAAAAGCGTGTTTTTTAGTTTTTTAAACTATTATTTATTTTTCATTTTTTAGTTCGATATATCAATTAGTTTTTTAAAAATAAATGCGCCAGTTTATTCACTAAAAAATTCCTTCGCCATTTTGTCAAGAGTAGTATTAGGACACAGAGGATCTGTAAAGGAATTTATTTATCCTGGCGGTCCTAATCAGGATAACGGGATACTGTTTTTAAATTATTGCATTGTCATCGGTCCTTGATACGTGTGCAAAGTTTCAAAGAAATTGAATCGCTGGAAGTTGGTAAAAATTAGGCTCAAAGATTCCGTTACATAGATAGATAGATAGGTAGATAGATAGATAGATAGATAGATAGATAGATAGTTACAACCCAAGCTAATAAAAGCGTGTTAATAAGTAAATAAAAAAAATGAAGTAGCAAAAAATTTTTATACTTAATACCATATGTTATTACCCGACTTTATTTTTATTTATTATTTTTAACTTTTTAGTAAGTTTTATTTATTATTTTGAAGTCTGTATATTTTTAAAAGAGTTTTTATGAAAGAAAATAAATTTTATGTGTCAGTAGCTTATTTCGCTTTACTACGTCTTTGAAAGCTTGTAAATTACCCTTCTCTTTTGATTCTTACATTTTCTTTAATTTAGGATAAAAATTAGTTTTGCATGAAGTAACTAACTAGCACTTGTAAAGATTGTTGATTCAATTGAAGATCTCATTTTTAACGCCAAAGATGCAATGCAAGCAAGGCGCCGACGGTCGTTGTGCCATGTTAAGGCGAATTAACTTTAATAAGGATAGACTGGGTTGCTTTCCAGAGTTAATGGGTCATGGAGATAAAAACACAAAATGATTTTATGTTCTAGGAAAATATGTTTATAAATCAAAATCATGTATCTGCATAAATGAACAACATTTTCTATAAGGAATTAAATTTACCCTTTAGATGTTTTTAAGATAAAACAGCTACTATTACCTTTTATGACGCCAACAATTTTCCTTATTAAATTAATATTTTTAAGGCATTAGCACCTTAAAGCAATTCTCTTATAAAATCTAAAACTGCGTCCTTTTGTATAGACAAGCGGTGAGATAGACAAACTTTTTTTTAAACATTATGAACATTTTAAGGTTGGCATAATGTTACATTTTCAAAAATTTTTGCATCCACCACCAATTATTAATAACTGTACCTACCACTTTATAAAAAACAAATTTTTTTTATTGTTACAAATTCGTGATCAAAGTAGCTTTCCAGTAAGGAAAATTTTTGTTCGTCACGCTCCAGGGCTTGAAGCTTTTGATCTGCTATAAAAAGTTAGTCACTGGAACGCACCACGACAAGGAAAGAGAGATAACTAAGAAATTTTAAAATTTAGTTTTTTAACCTTTTTGACTTTATAATAATAATCTCTTTTTAATATCTAATTCCATTTTAAACAAATATTTTTAAAAATCCATCCTTAACCATAAAAAACACGTTTGAAAAGCTACTCAGAACTATGCTCAGATCACAATGTATTTCTAACTTCAAAAAACCGAAAAAAAAGACAATTTTAATGTTTTTTTTTGCGAATTATTAAAAACTGATTAGTGTTCAGGACGTAAAAATCCACCGAAAACGTAAATCGTATGTCTGGGTCAGCACATTTTTATTCTTGAAAAAATCATTACCCTTCAATTAAAAAAAAACAGCTAAAAAAAATCGTTAAAATTGAGAAGTTGTTTCTTTTTAAGATTAGAAAAACTGTGTTTCTTCTTTAATCACAGTTTTGCTTACGTTATCAATGTAACGTTACTCAAAAAACTTGCGAATTGACCGACATTACATGAATGTCGCAAGCGACACTGCACATTCGCGATTGGAGAATAAACCCACATGCGAATTCAAATAAATAAAAACGCACGTGTACACGCTCTTCAACCGTTTTAAAAGTCGTTATTCGCTTTACATTAACAAATTTGTATATCAAAATAATTATTGTAATGCAAATTATGACTTTTAAAATGGTTTCAGAGCCTTAACACATGCGTTTTATTCTAATTCACATTTGGCCAATACGCATTTAAGCGCGCCTGTCAACTCAGTAAGTAAAAGATGACCAAATTCTAACTAACCCCGCATTCGTGTTTAGGAGGTAAAATTGCTTTAAAAACCATATACCACATCTTTGGATCTTTTTTGTTGGTTTTTTTCGTCATTTCTGTCAACTGACGCGACGAGCCGTAGGAAACCAATCGCTCTCTCATCGTATTTTTGCAGATTCTGCTCTGAGTCAATATTATACCTTTCCTAGAAGCTTCCATTAGAGCAACACGAAATACAATTTTTACGAATTTCTTTACAGTCTATCTGGAGGAGCAAACTTCCTAATTCGTCAGTTTGCTCTTCTCTAGAGTGTTTAGTCTGTGGTAACCCCGCCATGTTAAGGTCTTTTCTTCTCATTTTAACCTACAAGTTATTAATTTAGTTTTGTGTATTTTTAATACTTGCTTGTAAAAAAGTACTGACTTTTCGGGTTCAATACTCGAAAAGTAAGTATCAACAAAAATTATATCGGACATTTAAAACTGCATGCTTGCATATTAATAAAAGTTGTTTTATGACCTTTGTTACAAACCCGAGAACGACATAACATAAACGCTCGTTATTGTTGCTGCGTGCAAAGGTCAGATCGTTAAATATCTAGCATTAAATAATTAGAAGATTAGAGATGTGGTATTAGAAATGGGGTTTTTAAAATTCAGACGGCGGGGCGCGATGTTGTCATGTACAGGGTTTTTTCTAACTACGGTACTAAACTTAATAGTAGAGGAGCCCAAGATGCTAAATTTGCAGTTATTCGAGCGTCATAGAGACATATTGAGTTAAAAAGCCTAGATGATAAGAAGAAAAAATTGTTTTATAATGTATACCTTTTCATCGGGGCGTTAAGCGGCTATAGACTTTTAAGTATGTCAAAAAATATTTTTATTATTTCGGCTTGTGGAAATTGTCCAAATTGTATTGATTTATATATTTTTCGTTATCCTTGAATTATTTTCTTTAAAATAATTTAAAAACCACGCTCGAGCATGTCAAAATGACGTTTTTTTTGTACTACTTTGTAGCCCTCCTTATTGTCAGATTAGTGGAATATATACTCTTTAGCATGGAATTAACTCAGCCTTTCTTAATCTGACGCGCACGACAATTTCTGATGGATATATTTGTGTTTTTTGAGGTTGACCCTGTATACGGGGCTCTTATTTGGTGGAGGTGCTTAACCGGGTAGAAGTTATCCTACGGTATATTTTTCTGACGCGCTGTAGTAACTTTAGAAATCCCCTCTTTGGCTCCCTTACCATAAGGAGGTAATTTATTATGTTTTTTCAATGAAAACAAGTTCTTTTTAATAAAAACAAGTATTATGTATATCCGGAGTTGCTTTATTTCCAAGATATAGGGCGTTAAAGTTTTTTTGAAAAAAAACGGTATTTTTAATTATTTTAAAAATCCTATAACTGATTAAGATGAAATTTGATACGTTTATTTATTTTATTGGGGCGCTTGTAAAAATCTACCTTTGGTCTAGTGGTGTCTCAGTGGGCACGTCAACCAGTAATATTAAGAAAACAAAGCACGCTACTGACTTTTTATAAAGTTTTTATTTTTTTTCCGATTAAGCAATTAAAGATTTTTTGGTCTCTTGCATTATTGTCCCGTATATACAAGGTGTAATTTAATTGATGGCTGAAATTACAGGGTATGATTCCTTTTAGAAAGAAAAGTTTATATGAACATTGTCCTAAACGTCTAAACTTTTGAGATACAGGGTGTTAAAATTTTTAAAAACCAAAAAATACAAAAACACTTATTTTAGTAAAAACTGTTATATTGGATATAAACTTTTTTTAAATAAGTATTTATCATTTTTGTTACATAATTGCCAATTAAAAATCATAAAACCCTATTTTAAAAGAAAAAGATCCTGCAATGCCTCTTTTTAACACTTTGTATCTCAAAATGTTTATAAAAACTTTTCTTCCTAAAATAAGCTAAGGAATCATACCCTGTAATTTCAGCCATCAATTAAATTACACCCTGTATAGCTTTGTTTTGGAGAAAAATACTAAACCGCAATAAAAATTCTCAGATAGACATTAAATTCGCAACTTTTCAGTTTTGGGTTAAAATCGTACATGTAACAAAAAAATACACGTAATATTATGTTCACTACACCCCCACCCTCCCAAAACCAAAAAGTGCATTTTTACATCCTTAATTGAAAGAAATGATAAAAATTGCACTAAAGTCAGTGGTGTACATTTTTTCTGTCAGTAATATTCGTTTATGTATCGCTCGTGGCCCAACTGGACTTAACAACAGACTTTTAAATAATAAATTTGTTTTACAAATAAGCCTTAACTCTGTGTTTTAAATTATTAAATACGCATGTAACTATTTAACAAATTAAATATGGAAAAGCCACCAATAAGTGGATTTATAAATAACCAAGATTTAGGTATAGAATTTTACTATTGCAACTAGTGATAGTGATGATAATTTAGTGTTACATGTGTCTATACTATTTATTAAATTCAGTGGCGCTTCGAGTGGCACATGAACAAGTATTTTTGACAAAAATGATATGCGCTACTGATTTTTTGGGCAATGGTGATATATATTTAATAAGGGAAATTAACATACAACTTTTTGTTTCCTTAGATTTTTTTACGTAGTTTGCTTATTTATCCAGAAACAAAATCCCCAAAATTCCATATTTCTGGCCCATACAAGAAACATAAGGGAAATTTTACTAAAAATCAAGTTTTATAATTTCTTATTAGCAGTTATGTAACAACAACAACAAATATTACATTTTATTACGTTTATATCTGGTAATATTTTTTGTTTTATTAAAATAAGTGTTATCGAAATTTTAAAGTTTTTTGAAAACTCTTACACTCCCAATCTTAAGAACGAAATTTTTGCGGACCCTTGTTTATATGAACTTTTTCTTATAAAACTTATAAATAAGCTCTTCATTTTTTTACCAGGAAATACCCTTTATAAACATTTAAGTATAAAACTTTTAATATTTAGGTTAATTGTTCATTTTTCGATTTTTTTTTTTGAGGTTTATGATTTGATTTTATTTCCAAATACTTTTTCTTTACTTTTTTTTGCAACAACTGAGTTATTGTAAACGAATTACAGAAAAACTTAGATATAGAAAAACGCTTGTGCTACCCTTTTCGTTTATTTCTGACCTAGTTTTTGTGTTTTTTCTTCCTCAATTTGTCACTATTAGATTTGCAACAGAAAATCAAAGACCCTTACAGAGTCAGAATTTATCATCTTGATATTTTTCTGTTAGTTTATTTTATGTTTCAACTTAAATATAATTTACCTTTCTACATTTAGGTTTATTTTTTATATAACTTCTACTTTCTAACCAATTTTCCAAAAGTTTTTCTTTGAATGCCAATATATGTTACGATTTTAGTCTGATTACAAGTCAATCTTGCATACACAAACTGTGCATTGGTGCAGAAACATTAGGCAAATTGGAAACCCCTATGAAAACAAGCATTGAAGCACACAAATAAGCCCCAAGCTAACTAACAGAATAAATATTAAGGTACAAAAACGTTGTTTATTTTTCAACAATTTCATTTGAAGTTAAAGAATTTATTACAAAAGAATCCAAAAATAAAAACGAATATTAATTAAATTATTCAATTTTGTTTCTTGCTTTTTTATTTGCAATAATTTGACTAAAAATTTTATTCTTTATAAAAGTTAGTGCATGGTTCAAAACTGTGTTAGCAGTAGTTATAGACTACAAGCCAGAGCAAATTTTCAGGGGTGATTTTATACACAACGAATCACATATGATCTTGAAGTACTGTTCGAGAAACAAAGTTTAGGCACTATGCCGTCAAATTTCCGCGGTACAGGTGAGTGCATGGTGAGTTGAAGTGTAGAAAAAAGGGGTACTTTTCGATTACTTTATACATGACGGCACTATTCTCGTTAAAGAGGCAATGGAAAGAAAGCTCTTAAACTCTGTGCCGTCAAAAATAGCGGTACCAACAGTCAGAAAAAATTTTGAAATCGGCAAATTTACCTCCTCCCCAGTTATTCGAATACTTGACGGCGATGATTCAGTTACCTTTGCATTTCCTTTAAAAAGTATAATTCATATATGCCGTCAGAAAAGGGTGGTACATGCGGTCAGAAATCGCAAATCAAAATCGGATTTTTACCCCTCGGGGGGTGGCATGTACCGCATGTACCACCCTTTTCTGACGGCATATATGAATTATACTTTTTAAAGGAAATGCAAAGGTAACTGAATCATCGCCGTCAAGTATTCGAATAACTGGGGAGGGGGGTAAATTTGCCGATTTCAAAAAATTTCTGACTGTAGGTACCGCTATTTTTTGACGGCACAGAGTTTAAGAGCTTTCTTTTTCCATTGCCTCTTTAACGAGAATAGTGCCGTCATGTATAAAGTAATCGAAAAGTACCCCTTTTTTTCTACACTTCAACTCACCTGTGCACTCACCTGTACCGCGGAAATTTGACGGCATAGTGCCTAAACTTTGTTTCTCGAACAGTACTTCAAGATCATATGTGATTCGTTGTGTATAAAATCACCCCTGAAAATTTGCTCTGGCTTGTATTCTATTAGTTTTATTAAAAGTTAAATCATATGTAGAGTAGGTCAAAATAAGCAAAAACTGCTTAAGAGTAAAGTACCCTTATTTTTAATAATACAACAAAATGTCATTTAAAAAAGTTATTTAAAATCAAAAGTTATGCCTAAATACCAAGTCATGACCTTCTATTCATTTTTTTTTTGGAAAATTTGAAATTAACCCTGTATGATACAAATCTTGATTACTCTGATTCAATATTTTTTAAAGCAGTCCCAACCAACAGACTTTTAAACAATTTTAATCAACTCGAAGCAAATTTGTAAAATTAACCTGAGTTTATATTTTTTTAAGCTCACCGCTAATTTTAAGTTTGTTGCAAGGATATTTAATAGGGCCTTAAAATTATACTAATATGCTTTTTATGAAGGTAGTTGTTTTTGGCCCTCATTATCGTTCCTCAGAGGAGCCAATAGTAATACTGGTCTCTGGTACTTGAGTCAGAGCTTAGAGCTCTTTTTAGCTTAATTAGTAACATATCTATTGTATAAGTGCAAATTTTCAATCGATTTTAATGTAATAATTGGGTAACAATAAAAGGAAACAATTTAGTATATTCTGGACATTATGGTGAAGGACATACGTTTTTAATAAATTTAAGTCACAGATAAATCAAACAAATAAAGGCTTTTGTGATGAATTTAGTTATTTACAAAGGGTGTTTGTAAATCCATAAAAAATGAGCTGTAAGGTACACCTAAAAAGGGTTTATACCGGGTGGTGCATCGCCAAACTGGTTATAGAAATTTTCATGTAAATTTTAATACCCTTAAATATTGGCTTTCCTATTGATTTTACAACAGAATTGTATAATTGTACTGGCCCGTCTAGCCCCATAGTAGCTACGCCACTGATGTCAAACGTTTCGGGTGTGGGACTGGTTTACCACAATGTTTTTTAACATTGTACCAATATGGTAAGGGTTACAGTCATACAACCATAAGGCCCAAACACATGTTTCGGGTGTCGGCTAGGCGGGTTTCGTGGCTGTAACCGTTACGATTTTTGGCACAATGTTAAAAAATTGCATGTAAAACTTTGTGGTAAACTTATTCGACAAAAACAATGACGCGTTTGCCCAGTCCGACACCTGAAACATTGGACATCGATAGGCTGGGTTAAAGCGGCGCTTTCATATATGGCGGTATGAATGTTCGTCGTAGACTTGTAAAACGGAACCCCCTAAAAAGGTTTTAAAAGGGTTCTTATTATTAAGTCCATTCCATTACTGGACCAGGAACTATAAGTTTCTGTGAAACACGTCTACCAAAAAAGAAAAGTTAACTTTATAGTTACGAGTATTTATTTTCTAAGTGCCTATTAAATTCCCAGCATAAAATAGTCACAGGATTGTTTGAAAAAGCAATGAAAATTTAATCGAATCCCCACTGTGTTCTCCGGGGGATTTTTGTTCGGGTTTGTTGTTAAAAATTCACTAAATCGGTAGGATTTTAATTAACCTCTCTTTTTGCCTGTCTAAACTGCATTATTAGGTTATTTCTTTAAAACAGCGAGTGTGTGGTCGGTTACGGTTAGTTATATTACAAAAGGGAGACTAATTTACTAAAATAAAAAAAAACATAATATTTGTATGTTACAAACCAGAATATTGTTTTATTTATCAACTGCAAGGAGTGGCCTAGGGTGACCTAGGGTCAACAAAACAAAAACCAAAAAAGATGCAAAACTAAATAATCGATTATCAATAAAATCGGTTTCGGTTAAAACCAAAAAACCGAAAACTCGATTTTAAAACCGGTTAATAAAATGTTCTAAAAACTAAATTGATTAAATATTAACAAAAACATAAAATAACATCCTCGTCAATAAAATGCAAGTTTATAAAAGTTGGTATAGAAAATACAGATACATTAAAAAAATCCTTAATTTTTTTAATTAAGAAAAGATATTCTATTTTTTGTGTTTTGTTTATTTGTTAAAAAAAGAGTAAGCGGTGATTTTTAAACTTTAGATGTGTTAGAGTGTTATTATAGTAGTTAGGTATAGTTTATTACTGTAAACAAATAAGATATTAAAAAAATAATAATAATAAAAATATCTACGCAGATGCACATTTTTGTATTGTTATATCCGAAAAATAAAAAAACCGGTTTTAGCCAAGATCGAGCTTTACCAAAAACCAAGTAATTGATTTTTGAAAACCGTTTAACCGGTTTTTGGTTAATCGCAATTTTGGAGAAAACCGAAAACCGGTTTTTCAGATATTCGGTTTTCGGTTAACCACTGTTTTGGCGAAAACCGGTTTTTGGTTAAACGGTTACTCGATTAACCGAGTAACCGATTTTTGGTTTTATTCAGAATTGCGGGTAACCGAAAACCGGTTAACCAAAAACCGCTTTTGGGTGTCAATTTTACTAGAAACCAATGAAACTACGAATTTCTAATTATTTTACTATTATTATATTGTTAATGTTTGTAATACACTAATGTTATATTTTCTAAATTTTTGCCTACCCCGGTTTTAAATAAACTTATTGAATAGTAAAGACTTTCAACTTCATAGTACACATAAACACTCCTTTTAATAATTTTATCTTTTTTAATGATGGTATTAAATAAATGGAATGTTTGTTACGTTTAAAATGTTTAAAATGCGATTGTATAAAGACTGGTGCAAGATATTGATTAAAAAAAAAATGTATTTTTGTAAAAGAAAGACAAAAAATCAAATGCTTAAAACAAAATGTCAAATTTGTCAGCTCTCTCAAAGATATACACATTAAATGGAAAAATCTTCTCGCCCTGTATAATCCGACTTACTTTACAGCGGTTTACCTATGGAATAAAGCATTGGTATAAGTTAACTTAGGTGCTTAAATATCATTGATACTGTGGCAACTGTTAAAAGAAATAAATTGAAACTTTTTTACTTTTAATTTTAAAGGTCAATAAACCCCTAAAAAGCGTTCCATCGCGCTTTTTTTTGTTAATATAAAGTACTAACATTATTTTTGCTCACTCTATCAGCCCTATTATTTAAGACATTTCCGGACACTCTGTATTTTACATTATTTCTCTACTTTTTATTATTTTTTTATAATTGAGTACTGATGGTTTTTAGACCTTCTTTTTAATTTATCCCTTTTATTAATTTTAATTTTAATTTTAATTTTAATTTTAATTTTAATTTTAATTTTAATTTTAATTTTAATTTAATAGCTTTTTACGCCTTGTTCTTTTTATTTTCCCAGCATAACAGCAGCAACAATAACAAAAGAAGTTTTGTTCATAGCAAAAATATATCGATCTTTCCCTCAAGACCTGGTTTATGTTGCAAACTAAACACGCATAGTTGCCAAGTAAGGCAATTTTTGAGTGACGAGGTGCTAAATCAATAAGTCCGATGAAAGGTCAATAGGTTTAAAATGTATTTAAAATATTTGGTTCTACGACGAATATAGGTTAGAAGAAGGAATATATATATATATATATATATATATATATATATATATATATATATATATATATATATATATATATATATATATATATATATATATATATATATATATATATATATATATATATATATATATATATATATATATATACAGGTTAAGTTAAATAATATAACACATAGGCAATGTGAAGGAAAGAGACAATCTAACTAAATACTAGCATGTAAACAGGCGTCAATCATAGTGCTTGTTTGGTTATTCTATTGCCGGCCGATGAACCAAAACGCATGGCTCATATTGTATATATATATATATATATATATATATATATATATATATATATATATATTAATTTAATTGATTGATATGATGATTACTTGATAAAACTCTCATTTGCTTATGGTTCATCATAGTAAGTTTACCGGGTAGTCCCTAGCGGGTGGCTTACCCCTATAAATTTTTTTCTTTTTTAAGATATTATACCCAGTATATTATTACTTAATAGCAATTGATTAACTGTTTAAGGCGCCCTAGACTACAATAATTCTCGGAGCGCCTATTTTCCACCAAAAAATTTTTGAAGAGCAAAAAAAAAAGGTCCTTTTCTCCAATTTACCTATTTCATTCCAAAGCACTTTATTCCCTTATTCACAAGAAATTAGTCACCAAAAATCCCTACTCAACCTTAACTTTTTAAAACCTCCCCTGTCTAGCGCCTATTACTCCCCTGTCTGGCGCCAATTTTTTTCATGGCGCACTAGGCTGTAGCCTAGTCAGCCTAATGGATAGTACGGCCCTGCGAACGATACTACAGATTGACTCTAATTCCTCCCTTTAAATCGGAATCAGTTCATGAGTATTTATGAAACCCGAATACAAATCATCTTTAGATTTGTTTAAAATAACAAAAAAAGGCAATAATCATAAAATTATTATAAATTATAGGCGCACTTGTTGGTTAACATTACGGACAAAATTTTAGTGGCATGAAATTATTGCTAAAATTACATGTAATTGTTATGTTTTCTCCAAACACACTCCGGACATTTGGACTCTATATTTTTTAGCTTATATTTTGATGTTTGTCTTTACTATTGTTAACAGTGGCGTAGCTAGACATGGGCGAAGTTGGCATTAACACTAGACTTAAAATCCCGGGTTATTTTAAATTTAACCTAAAAAATTTTGATCACACTCATCATAGACTGTTAACTTACTGCCCTTGGGACGTGATACGTGATTCAAGTAAGTAAGACAGCGCCGTATGATATGCCTTTTGGTTGATACCGAACTAACCAGAACATTACTTTTGTAAAAAAATAAAACTTTTGCTTATCAGTATTGCCCCATTGCGCATCTATACCATTTTGAGAAGATATGCCGTGTCAAAGCATGTTTGGTAAGATACATTTATTGGATAGATCTGGGAAACGAAAGAAAAGATCGCTGATGCGACTTCGCCCACGTCTATAGTAGTCCATGCTTCACTACTGAGTATTCATATTTTTAATATCTATTTAATTTAATAACATCTATTTCTAATCTAAGGTTAGTTACTAATATTGTCGTTTATGTTCCGTTTTTATAAAGAAACTATGATTTGCAATGCTAAACAATTAGAATTAGACCTCCAAAAATCATTAAAATACTTGTATCCATCTCCATTCGTATCCATGTTCATTCTAGTTTGTTCACTTGATTTCCTAATAAAAAAAAATATCTATTATTTACTAGTAAATAATTATTGCTGTTTGGCTTGGTTACCAGTTTTAGCTAAAATTATTTGATAACCATAGAACAGTACATTATACTACTTGCATAATTTTCATCCGCGTAAATAACAGTCCTTTGTTATATTGTACATCTTGCAAAAAGAAAAACGTATAAGATTCATGTAAACAGTGTTAAAAAAAAGGAAAATATTTCAATGTCGGCAATACTGCAAAATTATACATCCGGAAACCGGAACATAGCGCGCGTCTCCCACATCGCACGGCGCCAGTGCACTTCCCCTCCTTGAATCTTCGCGCGCCTTGCTGCTAATTTCTCATCCTGCCGCTAGAATGCGCTATTCGATCCTGCTAGGCACAACACGGACCCCGTTAGACTCCTGCGGTAGCGGCGACACTCGTCCTGCCGACAACTAGTGGCATAGTTTTTTTAGCCTTGGCTAGATGCAGCCGGTGTAGATAGCCTAACGCGCTTTGTATGTTTAAGTAATACCTGTAGATACGTATATAGACTTCCTGCTAAAATTTCATTAAAAAATAACGTGTCATTGAAAAATACGAGTTGTTTATTAGTGTTTATGTGCCAGAAATCTACTGCTAGCCCTTTAAGGGGGCGAATGGGGTTTGTAGAATTGCACTGGGGGCTCCTGCGGGGCTCTGTAAACAGCAAGACGGCGGCTGCAGGACGGGGCGCCCCGTCTAGCATCAATGATGGGCTACATTATGGGGTGTACTTGCTTTAAGGGTAATTATGCTATGCTATATTTAATTAGATGTTATAGCCTTTTGCATTGTACTTGTCATCCTTTACTGTAAAAACATCATACAGGTTAATTTTTCAGTTTATAGGAATATTTTTCATTGTCAATCCACCGTAATTTTCTTTTACTTTTAAAAGTCCAAAACTTCTTTTATTAAATTTAATAATATTCTTTGACACAAGTTTTCAGAGCCGGATTAACTGTTTAAGGGGACATAGGCTGGACTTGACGCCTATTTTACCCCACGGCGCCCTATCCAGAAATAAAATTGAAGACCAAAAAAAAAAGAAAAAGATCATTTTTAGTGTGGCGCCTATTTTATTCCACGGCGCTCGATCCACAAATAAATAAAATTAAAGAGCAAAAGAATAAGTACTTTTCTGTCTGGCGCCTATTTTATCACCGCGCCCTAGGCTGTAGCCTAGTCATCCTAGGGGGTAATACGGCACTGGAAGTTTTGCAACTTGTTGACATCACTTACCAATTATGTTTTAATATGTTAAATTGTATGGAAACTGTTGTTACATCTTTCATTGATTTTGAAAACAGTAGATAAGAGCGGTAATTTTTTAAGACGTGATCAGTGAACAAACTAATAGAAGTGAAACTGATAACATTCCCTTGCAATTTATGTGGCTAACTTCATTTTTATTAATATTTCAAATTGCATCTATTACGTGTTCAAATGATCATGATCACTTGCAAGTTATAAAACTGATAAAAGTAAAACTGATAATTTTTCAAAAGAATACCACTAAAACTTAATTCCAAAAGAATCTGTTTGATTTGTTTAAAAAATTGTTGTAGCAAATAAATACTAGGATACTTTAGGGCTAAAAAGTGTCACCAACTCCTTTTCATTTTGATATTAACAATTTTAAAACTCAAAATACTGTTCCCATATTTAAGAAGTGGTTTATTTTCCAATATACATAAATTACTTTTAAAAAATCCGTGCACGAGTCATTAAAAATTCTAATTTTTTAAAACATATTTTGTGGCTTCTGCTTTAAAGAATTAGCTAGTATAATTTCTTTCTTAGCAGTTCCAGTAGGGCAACAAAAAGGTTGTTTTCCGTAAAATGTATTTGAAGAAGCCCCCTAACCTCCTTTTTTTAAGGTCACAATTACATCCCGTTAATTTTTTGGTAATTATTGTAATTAGCTTACAATTTCTTGATTATCTCTAAATAAATACATATACATTTATAAATTCTGTCGAAACTAAATATAATTGATTTTTAATTTGTTTTAAATACTATTTTATAATCAACGCGCAGTTAACTTATTATTATGACCCATTTTATAATCGTGAAGCGGTTTTAGAAAATCGGAAGATGTAGCGATATTTTTGCAGTCCTCTTTGCTATAAAAGCATGTTTCTGAATAACAACATAATGAATAACGACCCCATTAAGACCTTATGAAAAACATGAAAAGGCATTATGCTATTTAAGTGTATTTTGGCCTTTTGCCAATATTCCTAAAAATTTAGTGTGTAGATGTCGATCTTGGTGGTAAAATGGAACTTTTACCATTGCGCCACAGTCTGAGATTTATGTGGTTTATCTCAAAAATCACGTTAGAATACGGGGACATAGGATTTCATATTTGAATTGGTAATAATCATATTTTAGGTATTTACAAAAATGAGCACACGCTCTATTTTGCACTTGTGTCGTGTCCATCCGTCCAATAAATCATTAAACATATTTAAAAATGCGATACTAACTGCAACAACAGCAATCAAAATATGACAAATAAATGTCGTAGATTTCTAAAAGGGTTTAAATAGAATCCGATAGAGGTGCTTAACCTGAATCGCTAATATCCAACTTCTTTCAAAATGTCTGTATTATAGGGGTATTTTTAAAAATTTGGTACACGTCTTTTACAGACACTCTGTATAATCTATGCCATAAAACAGTAGCAAAAAAGACTGCTGCTGCTTTTTTCTTTTATTTGTTGTTAAATCAGAAAGTAAATTACCAACGCACTACTATTTAGTTATTACTGTGTTATTATTGTGACGACAAATGTTGGTTTCAGTAATAATTTGAGTTTCTATATAGTATAGAAGGTAGCAATGTTTTCGAAAAAGAATCAGCTGATATTTTGATATGTTGTTTTCCTTCCTCTTCGGGATAGACCCTGAGCTGTCTAGCTGGCGGTAGTGGTTGCGTTTATTAGTTCGCATCCTACCTGTACCAGTACACCCAAAGTTTTGAATTGCCAGACACTTATCATTGTTAATTATACACTCGTCCACCTTCTAACTTCTGAACCGTTCGGTATATTTTGATAAAATTTGGAACGATTATATATGACCAATGTCTGCATTTTTTGGCATATCAGTGGCATCTCTAAATGTCAAGGTCACAACTGGACGCCAACGCAACCGCTATCACCAGCCAGACAGCCTAGGATCTACCCAAAAGAGGAGGGAGAACAACATATCAAAAAATCAGCCAACCTAAAATTCTTATTATCCCGATGTTGGCATGCTTATGGAATATTATCGATATTTTCTTGGTTGTTTTGTAAAAATGGGTAAATCGTGTAGGTCAAAGGTAACGAATTAAAAAACAAAGCAAAATTTACTTGTGTTAAATTATGTATATGCTAGTTTTTTAAAATAAACTTCTAGCTAGGGTTGCAAGGGATAAAAATTCAGATTCGATATTAATTCCTTATGTGTTAATTAGAGGAAACTATCTACACCACTTTAAATTTTTCCTAAACGTTGTCAACTTTTTGCATTTTTGTATGTACAGGGCCAGATTAACTCTCGGGGACCCTAGGCTGGAGTTGTCGGGGGCCCAACAGAAATAAAACTGATAACCAAAAAAAGGGCTTTCCCTGTGTGGCACCTATTTTAGCATACGGCGCCCTAGCCTTCAGAAATATTATTGATAACCAAAAAAGCCATTTCCTCTGTGGCGCCTATTTTATCACATGGCGCCCTAAGCTTCAGCCTAGTCAGCCCAGTGGGAAATACGGCACTGTGTATGTACCATCTGAGTAAAACTGTGAACGTGAACAGTGTGAACTCTTTTATATTTTTTATACAAAAAGATATACCTAGTTGCGTTTTTGCTTACCAAATGACAGCACCAATTAAAAAATCTACTATAGTTTAAGAAAACCTGTCTGATTTCTTTAAAAAATCCCTATTCGGACGAAAATCTACATATTGTTTCCAATACGTTTTCTTACCTCCAAAATGCATTATTTCTGTAGTTAGAAGGCACTGCAGGCTATACATATACTTTTCCGGTCATGGCCAGCAAACTTCACCATCTTCCGAAAATATATCGCTTTTTCTACCTGTTAAACAATATTATGTTGCCATAATTTTACTAAAGGCTTTTTAACTAATAAGTATTATTGCCAATTGTTTGAAAATACAGACTGTCCACGGATAGAGTTAACAAGAGGACAAATGGACCAAAAATCTCATTTTTCGAAAAAACGATTCTTCATAAAAATTTGTGCTTGTAAAAAATGGGATTCACGAAGAGAAAATGTTGATTTTGTATACAGGGTTCGAAAAAACTTAAAGAACATGATTTTTCTCCAAGAGTAAACTACCTGTAATTATTGTTTTTTAGCAAAATATTGTTACGGACATTAAAAATAAGTGTTTTTAGTTTATAGAATTGTATAAAGTTAGGACCTTTTTATTTAGTCTGATAATTTATTTCAATAATTTACCTTAGATTTTCCAAGTTCTTTCATCAGTTTCGAAGGTTTCCGAAAACGCCCGAATTATCCATTGAGACCTTTTATGCCATCCTGTACTATGGACTTTTTCGCAATATTTCTTCAAAATTCTAGATCATTCTTCACTCTTCCACCACACTATAAAAGGGCGACGGAAACCTCTGATTTGAGTAGTAGTATAGATTCGACTTTTGTATTTTGTATAAACTTCGAGACATTGACCAGTAAAGATTTTCGTTGTTGTAACCATAGTTACGTTTCATTGTTAATAAAGGTATAAAAACGAAGCTACGTGTTTTTATACGAGGTGATTCGGAACAATATTATAAGAAAATGTATTTAAAATCAAGTTTGTAATCGATAAAAACAATAATAATTTTTTTTTATTGAAATTTATAATTTGACTAAAACTGCCGTTTACAGTTAAAAAAATTGTTTTGTAGGAATTTGGAGAAAGCAGGTGTTTGAAAAAGCAAATTATAAAAGTTTATTAGGTTATTTTACTATAAAAATTTTAATTAATACAATTTTTGATAATTTAAAACCGTTTTTTGAATCTTTTGATACCCCTGTAACTTTAATATAGTTATTCAAAATGCTATTCTAAATTAACTTTTATAATGTTGTTTAGCTTAAAAATGAAAAATAGAGGTAGTTTACTCTTGTAGAAAAAAATGTTTTTTTAGTTTTTGCGAACCCTGTATACAAAATTAAGATTTTCTTTCCGTAAAACCCTTTTTTTTTACAATCAAAAATGTTTATGATTTAATAACTTTTTTTTCGAAAACATGAAATTTTTAGTCCATTTGTCCTCTTGTTAACCCCATCCGTGGACAGTCTGTATTTACATTTTCATTTAGGGACGTCCATTAATTACGTAATGTTATTTTTAACGAATTTTTAATCCCCTCCCCCTGGTGATACTTCAGTGAGGTTTAAACCACTCTCCTAACCCTATCACGTGTATTTTTTTGGTACAAAATGTATTAATATAATTAATTTTTACAAAGATTATCTTTAAATAAAAGCAAGTATAATATAATAGTAGGGGAGCCCACAGTGCAAAATGGGGATTTACCTCGGGCGTCATAGAGACCTATTGGTTTGTAAAGCTTAAACAATAAGGAGAAAAATATTTTATAATGTATATTTTATCGGTGGGAGAATCGGCTCGATTTTTTAATATTTCAAAAAATACTGTTATTATTTCAGCTTGTGGAATTCGTTCGGATCGTATTGGATTATATATATTATTCGGTATTCAAAATAAAAATATTTTTTTTATATGGTTTAACATTCATTGCAGGTCACTGTATTAATTTTGTGTTTTTTTCCAAATAATTTAAAATTTAAGAATTAATATTTTTATATTTTTTTTGTTTCTAAAGAAATTGAAAAAGATATAAGTCCGTAACTAGGAAGGCAAAAGCTTTAGATCCATTTTTGGTGCTAGCTCCTAGGCTCCACAGGGTGTTTTATTATTAAGAATTAAATTGAATTTTGTATATTTTATGACAGATAAAGGCAGCTGTTCAATGGGGCAAATAAAAGCATGATTATGGTATAATTGGCGCCAAATTGGTTAGTGAAGGATTTGGCTCTTTCTTCAGTTCGGGGCATGTATTTGGCTTTTTCTAAGAGGTAGAGAGCATTAGTACAAAAACTTTTAGTGATGTATTTTATTAAAAGATCCAAAATATTTATTGCAATATCTGCAAGGGGACTTATTTTTTTTATTAAATTATTAAACGGTCTTTGACACTTAAATTTGTTATTAAATTCAGTTCGGGGAATGTATTTGGTTTTTTCCTAAGAGGTAGAGAGCATTAGTACAAAATCTTTTAGTGATGTATTTTCTTAAAAGATCCCAAATATGTATTGCAATATCAGCAAGGGGACTTATTTTTTTATTTAATTATTAAACGGTCTTTGACACTTAAATTTGTTATTAAAGTCAGTTCAGGGTATGTATTTGACTTTTTCTTAAGAGGTAGAGAGCATTAGTACAAAAGTGTTAAGTGGTGTATATTTATTGCAATATCAGCAACGGGACTTAATTTTTTATTCAATTATTAAACGGTCTTTGACACTTAAATTTGTTGTTAAATTCAGTTCAGGGTATGTATTTGGCTTTTTTTAAAAGGTAGACCGCATTAGTACAAAAGCTTTTAGTAATGTATTTTATTTAATGATCCAAAATGTTTATTGCAATATCAGCAAGGGGCCTTAATTTTTTATTCAATTAATAAACGGTCTTTGACACTTACATTTGTTATTAAATTCATTCCAGGATATGTATTTTCTTGTTCAGAATGGAAGTCTGGTTGTGCTCTTATCCTAAACTTTCTTTCTAAAAAATGTACTTTTAACACTAAACACATAAGTAGTATTTTTTTATAACTTGATGACAATACCAACACGATAATTAAACAACTTACAGTGAAAAGTAAAACATGCAGTAACATCGTAAAAACGTTCGTTTACTTGTACAGCATGTGTAAGTATATCTATGTAAAAGCTGCAATTAAATTCAGTATAAAACATTTTATTGGGATAAGTAAATAACGAAAGTGTTTGTAAATGAGCCATACAAACATATTATGGCCCAAAGTAGTAAAATAAAGTTAATGTGTATCTAAATTACCTTGTTTTTGCAATTTCACTAGTTTTCTACTGTGGGCTATTGTCAAAAAAATATTTTTTAAATATATTATACAGCAGGGTTGGCAGATATACATATAATAAATGATATATATCATATTATATACAGATGTGGACACGGGGGAGTTGTTTGTGTTTTTTAAACAATATATACATATTTTATTTATACAGGGTGTCCAGTAACTTTCTGAACAAACTTTTAAGGATGACTTTTCAACGAAAAATAGGAAAAAAATTGTATAGGCGTATGTTCTAAATGTCCTACTTTTGGAACTACAGGGTGTTAAAATTTAGGAAAAAAGATAGTTTTTATGATTGCCTGTTTTACAACTTCATTGACTGGTCCAGCAGAAAATTTTGACTTGTTCGTGCAGCGTTGGAAACTGTTTGCAAACCGTCAGGTTCATGCACAGGAAATAAAAACCGTCGGATTTTGTCTCGTGCGCATGGTCTGATAGTGCGTTAAGGAGAA
Organism: Listronotus bonariensis; assembly: GCA_014170235.1. Lineage (NCBI taxonomy): Eukaryota > Metazoa > Arthropoda > Insecta > Coleoptera > Curculionidae > Listronotus > Listronotus bonariensis. The sequence goes on from JACEGR010000033.1 coordinate 273,722, forward strand.
ATATATATTTTTAAAGTAAGTAAATAAATATATTTCAATTAAAATACCTTTTAAACAAAAATAAGAAATCGTGAAGTAAAAATTGTGAGATATTCTTAAAATTGTGTTTTATCAAAAACTGCCTTTTAATTTGGAGCTCCTCATTTATCGTTAATATCCGATATTTTAATATATTTTATAAATACCATGATATTTAATTCTTGTTATATAGGGTGTTTCCTTAATGCGCAAAAAGAATTAAGATCTTATGTAGAGCTTTTATTTTATTTTAAAAAGTTCATAAAAATAGAGGTAGTCAAATTTTTCGTTCTCAAAATACAGTGTTAAAGTTTTCAAAAAACTTTAAAATTTCGAAAACACTTATTTTAGTAAGATTTGTTAGACTAGATATAAATTTTTTTAATGAAGTATTTGTTATTGTTGTACACTGTCATTAGGAAATTATAACGCTCAATTCTTTGGAATCCCAACAACCAACAACACATCCATAAATGGAATGTGCTGACAAGGCTCATTTTCGGCTGTCCAGTACATTATGTGTGTTTTAATTTACTTTTATGGATTCTCCAAATTCAAATACTTTTATTTTTGAAAACACCAAAAATAATTAATGTATTTGGGGTTTTTTATGTGTCAAAATGTCAAAAACAAATGGGCGATTCCGCATTAAACGATTTCCGACATTGATTTTAAAATCACGCTAATAGTTGTTTTTTTCCTTGTTATAAGTGCAAAGAAGAAAGTCGAAATAATATTTTATTTATTTTTATTTTATTTTATTCCATATTTACTTTTTTGACACGTTTTAAATTTTATTTTAAAGTAAAGTGAAACTCATATAAAGTAAGAATAATAAAATGTAGAGGTTTAAAGACTTATTTTATTTAAACAATTTTTTATTTAATTACATAAAACTAATGCATGTGCCCAAATGTAAACCGCGATAATGGAATGACCCAAATTTTATGTTTACAAATGAAAATATTATTATAGGACATTTAGGTAATTATAGGAAAAAGCTTTTGAAAATATTTCATATTGGTACTTTTGGTGTCATTTAATTTAACTTTGGTGATATGATTTTCTATCATTGCATGTTCCAACTGCTCCAAGTTTTATTCAAATGAAAAAACTTGGTTTAAAAATAAAGAAATATCTAACTGGTAGTTTACCTCACTTAAATCTTGACTTTATTTAGGCCTTTAAATAAAATTTATTTAAAAAATTAGTTCTTTTATATTTATAATTGCTTTTTATCACGCAAAATTAAAATAGGTTAGGATTATAAATGATATTTGAGTATAATTTGTAAATTAAACTGAAGCACATAAACGTGAGCAATAACAATATAAATAATTTTCATAGTAATAAAAATGCTAACGACGAATAATTCTCGAAGCATGCATGAATGTTAAGCTGAATAAAATTGAAGTAAAAAACTAATGTGAGAACTAACATCATAATAGTACAAAAGCATATTTGTGGAATTATTACTGCATTTTAGGTGTCCAATAAAATTTATGACATTTTCTATTTGTTTAATTTGTCATGTATATTTGCATTCTTAAATTTTACATTGTTATCCTTTCATAGCTTTTTTACAACCGTTTAAAAAATACTTTTTTTTACGTTACTACAAAGATAAAGTAGTCCATTTTAGTACACCGCTTAAAGTGTTAAGAAGAGTAACTTTTTTAATAGTAAGACGCTTTTTTCCTACTTTAAATTAGTATTTTCTATAAATGTCTCCTGGAATTTATTTAAGTATAAAGTTATGCAATGTAACGGTGAACGACACATCAACAAATCCAAAAGATCCAAATACCATAAATTCCGCCAATGTTTTTTTTAGTTCATGTGTCACTAAATTTTAAAATTATTCACAGTTAGCAGATAAATTTAACAGAAAATATCAAAAAATTAATAAAAATAACGAATTTTTTAATGACTCAGTCATTTAAATTGAAGCTTTTCACGGTCGTAGAAAAATATAGTATGCAACACATGTCCAAAGTGACTTTCTTTTATGGGATTGCTGTACTCGCCTAACGGATTGTGCTGAAAAACCACCCATTCTTAAAAAAATATGACTTTATGCACTTGTTATATAAAATATGATTAAAAATCGCAAAAACAATTTATCTGGAAGTTATGATCATCCCTTTTAGCACATTAATAAAACTTAACTTTTTTAAAATTTATGCCGTGTATTTTTTTAATCCCAGTGTATAAATTAAGGAAATTGCGTTATTCCAGAAGCCAAGGATTTTATAACAAAAGTCTAAGAACAAATATTTTTTTTATTTTTAAATAACGTACGAAAGTATATATGAATCTAAGTATAAGGTACCGTGTTTTTCGGGCTTTTAAATATGGTATACCCATTAAAGAATTACCCCTCAGTACCATCTGAGTAGTCTCATCCATATAGAACCTACAGTTTTGATTTTTTATTTGAGACAACACATCGGATGTGCTAGATCTGGTAAAACACTTAATTTCCAAGCCTTAAAATATTTAAGTCCTGTATAAATAAACTACGTCTTACTTTACTTATGAAACTTACCTTAAGTATTCTAAAAACATTGCATAGAAGCTGTCAAAGCATTAGATTAGATTAGATTAGGAGGTGGATTGTATATCCTCTTATCACTGCAACCTGCTCAGATTTATTGTGTGTCCTCCGTCCATAGGTTAGTGCACGCTGTCCAAGCCGGTCTTTTTAATCAGACTCCAGAAGCTTGAAACAGGCTCTTTGGTAAATCTTTTCCGCTTTAGGTTTTTCTTCACCCAGCTTTGCAAACCGCAGACGACAAAGGGCTTCACAGAAGCACCATACATATTCTGCTGTTTCCTCCTCCTCCTGGCTAAACCTGCATAGGTTTCCTTCTACCAGGCCTATGATTTCCAGGTGTTTATTCAGTCTGCAATGACCTGTTAATTGACCCACTATTATTCTTACTGCGTTCCGGTTGTAATTCAGAAGGTCTTTCATAAATTTCGGCGAGTAAGCCTTGATGAATACTTTCGCTTGCCGCTGTCCTGGTGTTCTTCTCCACCAGTCTTGGGATTCCCTCATAATCCATGATCTAATAGATGACCTTACTTGGCATGACAGAATACCGCAGTAGGGCTCGGGACCTACCATCGTCCTGCCAGCCCCTCCTTTGCCAATTTATCAGCTTCCTCATTGCCTTCGTGTCCTGGTACCCAGGCAATGGTTAGCTTGTTGGAAGCACTCGCCTCTTTCAGGGCAACTACACAGTCCCGCACCAGCTTAGAGCTGATTTTGCATGACCTGATCGCCCTGGAACACAGTAGGGTGTTGTCAGAGACCCAAGTTTATTTTGGTCCTTGGTTTGTCACCATATATGCCTGCTCCAACTCCTTGATTTGTTTTGGAGCCGTCTGTGTATCAGATTAGGTCGGCTTTAATGGGAGGTCCTGCCACCCAGTCCTTTCTGTCCGGTATCAAGGTTTGAAAACCTTTGTTTAGCCAGTAACTTGGTACCATTTTGTCCGAAGGCATCTCACACAGTGAGTTGACTTCCTGGTCCTCCTTAAATCTCCATTGTATGGCCCTCTCCTGTCTTATGATGGGACTCTGGCCTTGTTTGAGACAGTATTGTACCGCTTTCACTTCACCCTGTATGTATATGTGAAGTGGCGGTAGGTTAAGCAGCACTTCCAGTGCTGCAGTAGGTGTCGATTTCATGGCCCCCGTAATACATAGACAAGCGAGTCTTTGTATACTTTGTAATTGCCTTATTGTCGTCTTTTGTAGCGTCTTTGCACCCCAGGCAATTGAACCGTAGGTTATCATTGGTCTGACGACCATTTTATATAACCATAGGTTCATCTTCGGACTGACCCCAGTTCTTTCCGCAAAGTCTTCGGCATCTACCCAGGGTAGTTTTTGCTTTCTGAGTGACTTTGCTTAAGTGTGGTCCCCAGGTCAGTTTTTGGTCAAAGATGACTCCTAAATATTTCACCTGTTTTAAAAAGGGGATTTCCACTCCGTTGAGCCTGGAAGGTCTTAGTCCTTCCTGTCAAAGTATAATAAACATTTAAAAAAAATTAAACTGTTTTCAAAAAAAATCATAAAATTCACTAAAAAGTAAAAAATTGTAATTAAAAGAAGTCTAATAATAAAAACATATGCTATTAACGTATAAAAAGCTTTTGTTTATTTAGTTATTAATATTGGGGGCAAACGATCAACCTTTCGACTAATGTAAATTGCATAAGATCGTTGTCTTTTGGCCCAAGAAATTTGTGGTAACATTTTTTATGGAACTTTGAGAAAAATCTGGGTAACATGTTTAGACAAAAATTAAAGGAGAAAATATTTTTTTAAAAGTCATATTATACCGAGGCACCAAAAAGTTATGGTATTTTAAAAAAGCAAAGAACTGCAGGTGGATCCCTCTACATTTTATGGAAAAAATATGGGCAGCTTTCAATTCCCAACCCTTTAAAACCTCCCAATACCGAATTTGGCCAAAAAATGTTTAATTTTAGGGAAAATATTTAAAAATAACCAAATTAAAATTAAAACTTTAACAGCCTGTATCTCCCAAACGGCACACAAAGGTAAATTGCGTTAGATCGTTATATTTTGGTCTAAGGAATTTGTGGTAGCATTTTGTACAGACCTTTTAGAGACACCCTGTATAAAGCGTGATATTATTTTGTGGTTATTATTAAGGATATGATTTGCATTTTGTAGTTTGTTGATACCATGATTAACATTTTATTATTTTAAAAAAATATCCAAATACCCTGTATTATTGACTTGAAGATAGAAATTAGTTTTTCTTTAATAAGCATTATCGTACCATCAAATTATTTTATGCATGTTTACAATAAACGACATATAAATAAATATTGTTTAAAACAATTCGCAAGTTTAATTGAGATACGAGAATGCGGGCCATAACAATAAACACTATTTTTATGATAATAAAAATGCTAACAACAAATATTAAATTCCAAAACATGCATATTCATTCAGAACGCCAATAACGCAATAAAAATAAAGGCATAAAATAACTATTAAAGGTAAAAAACATATTTATTAATCATTTATCATTTGTGCATGATGTGTAAACTATTTTTTTACCTATTGAAAAACAAAGTACCTAATGAATTATGTAATTAATTGATTTTTTAAAATTGTTTTGTCGGTAGTTTTAAAGACAATAAATTAATTTATAGCCAATGTCAGTTATAGTAAATTTGGAAAATTTAAATATCTTTAATGCAATTATAAAAAAAAAAAATTAAAATAATCTCCCCAAATCATAAATTATTTTCAAAACTTTTTTTTGGTATAAATTGTATCTTCAGAACGGTTGGGCGGAAACATGTTTTGTATGCTGTGTTTTCAAGTGTTTTAAAAAGTTGTAATAATGTATGTACATATGACCGGAATATTGGACTATAAATTATGCAGGGTATAATTTAATTAATGCCTAAAAATAAAGGGTATTATTACTTAGTTTATTAAAAAAAAATCTTTTAAACCTTTGTCCCAAATCTTTTAACTTTTAAGCTTCAGGGTGTTAAAGTTTAAAAAAATCGTTTCCTTATCTTAACTTTTAACTGTTTTATGTGTTAGATATTTTTATAAATTTCAAAACGCACCTATTAATTACCAATAGGCATTTTTTTATATAAACGAGAAGTATACTGGGATTTTTTAAGAAAAAATGTGGTACGCCATTGCTTTTTCAAAAATAAAAAATATTTTCAATATTCCCATTTATCTTGCAATAAATTTGACCTCTTCATTTTTCTTTGTTTAATGCACCGTTTTCCCATTAAAAAAACCGTTTTTAATGCATTTTCGGTATAGCAAAACTGAACTGAAATAAGGAAGGGTGCAAAATATAATAGATCATCAGGTACGTTTAAAAATCAAAAACAAATTCTCTGTTGATGTTACTAGCATACTACTAAATATTCTTCATGCGCTTCAGAAACAATCTGTATTTACTATATTATTTTTTTTTTAATCCAAACTTTAAAATGCCTACTCCCATAATAACGATACGAAGCCGCGATTGAAAGAGAGAGATAGGATACATTTCGTGTCCCTTCGATGAGTCTAAATTGACTTTTAATGTGTTGAAAACTAGTAGGTAGAGTTGAGACATAAATACCTGCATATAAAAATTTCGGATACGATGACGCATCGGTCTCGCTTTGTTGTGGCTCAAGCAACGGTATAAAACCGTCTCTTTTCCATGCAAAACCCCCTTTAACATTTATCTTTAAGGTGAAACGGCTTCTATAACGTTTTCTACGACCATTAAAAAAAGGTGTTTTTAAGGTCTGGATACACATACCTGCAATGAGACCGCAGCCGTGCGTCTTGCTGGTGAAAAGTAGGGGGATGCGGTGCAAAAGTTTTGCATTTAATAATGTTATAATATACTTTTATACTAGGTTTTAAATTACACCTAATCGTAAAATAAACCTTCAAAAATAAGGTAACATAGTCACACTCAAGGTATGGATAAAAAGGAACAGAGATAAGTGGGAAAATGTGTCTTATTTAAACAAGGAGATAAACATACGTAAAAAATAGACTTAGCTTAACAAAAATGCTTTTCATATTTTTGAGGGCATGAAAAGTGCTTTTGATTTTTTACTTTTTGTTAGTAGACTAAAAAAGTGTAAGAAAAAAAAGTATTATTTTAAGGTTTACTAGAATTGATTGTAATATAAATGTAATCAACTAAGCCAAAAGTTCAAGTTATGATCAATTCCGCCATCACTTTTTTAAATTAATATGTCACAAAAATTTAACAGAAATAATCGGAAATAAATAATAATAGTGGATATGGACGACTCGGAAATTGAAATAATACAATTTTTACGGTCAAAAAAAATTGTAGGCAACACATGCATAAAGTAACATAGAACGGAAGCTTTCATGACCATGGTCAATTGAGGAATCTTAGTTCTTGGGTATGGACCGAGTCAAATTAAAATCGTTTACCCACGTTTTGCCATCGATTGCACAAGGCATCTTTACTTTGCGAGATTGAAATCTGAATGATGTTTTGAGTTAATTATGAGATATAGCCATTTAAATTAAAGCATTATTGTATATTGTATTGTAGCTTATAGAAAAAATCGAGCATGCGATAATTTTTATGGAAAGTATATTATTACTTGGCAATGCTACTGTATTATTACAAGCAGACATAATTAATATAATATTAATACAAATAAAACAAGATTGGTGAGAACAGCTTAAGTTATTTTAATGGTTCCGTACCTCAAAGGGAAAAACAAAACCCTTATAAAATTATTGTTGCTAACCGTCCGCCTGTCTGTCAAAGACTGTTTTCTTGAAAGGCAACCAATGTTGCGTAGGAATTTATAATTATACGAGTATATAATAAATTCCATTAATTTAGACAGACATTAATTATTTTGAAACGTTAAAATAGTAATATTGTCAAAAGTCAACTCGGTTTAATCTTAAAATGGTTTCTAAACCTATATAATGCGTTAAAAATTTGATAAAATATTTGTTTTAACTAAATTTCCTAAAATCCTGCTTAATTATTTTGTATTCAGATTAAATAGGAGTGAAAACAAAACAGAGTAACTAGGCGAAAATATTTTTAAAATATAAGGTAGGATTTCTTTTAAAAAATCATAAGTTACGCTGGATACTATAGGGGTAGCTAAGATAATATACAGGAAAGGTATTTTAATCCTGCAATGCATCATGGGAAATGTGTTAAACGGTGCCAAAAGCTTCTATCAATCAGACACACTAACCGGCAACTGAAGTATTTTCAGTATTCTAGGAGGGTGAAAAAAATTCATTTGTTGAAAAATAATATGTATTATTAGAGGAGTTGGCATGAAAATACTTTATTTGTCAGCTGAATGTCTGACACACTCGTGGTTTTCGGGGCCATTTGACACATTTCCCATGATGCATTACAGGATTAGAATACCTTCCTGTATATTTTTATCTTAGGGGTAGCTTCCAATCATGAATTGTATTACCTGATACAAGCCTAGGTATCTATCCACTGATCTTCGGAGGCAATAATTTTCTAAAAATCGCAATTTTAAATAGGATTTTGTAAAGTTGTCGTTTTATTTTTTTACTTGACAGTACTATTTTATATTCTAAATATCAAGTGACCTATTCGCAAAAAAAAATAATTTAAGTAAAAATTTAAAAAACATCACAAAGAAAACATTAGATATTAAGAAAGTGTGTAAAATGACTTGTATACTGTTATAAAAATAAAGTTATATCGGCCAGTAACGCAACAACAAAGGATAAACGATGTTTTATGTTATTTAGCTGATCCGGTATACAGGGTGTTACAAATTCGTTGCAAACGATTTTTCTGGATGTCTCGGGAAATAACCGGCATTTTTTAAATTTCTCTTCGTCCAATTTTTTAGCATTAGGATGCGCAACTTTACCTTAATTTAACAAACTCTTTATATCTTATAATTACCGAGATACATACCAATGCTAATGCATCAAAATTGTAAACTCTGTATACCGCTTTACTTGAATATGGAAGTACAGTTGAGGACAAAAAAACCGTCCACTTTATTTTCTAACTAGTTTCTTTTGTTTGAAATTAACCTAAAATATTAATTTTCAAACAAACAAACCCGTTAAAAAAATATAACTGGGTGGTCAGTTTTTTTGTCCTCGACTGTACATATTGTGAACGTCCAGTATAGAATATCATATGGCATTTAAATATTTATTTAAATTATTTAAATATTGCAAAAACAAATCTTATATTAAACGATGACAATACATAATCACTTTAATATTAACAAAAAAATATTTTTAACAGTTTTACAGTCAGTAAATAATAACTAAAACGAAGCCAGGGTTAAATATATGGATCTAGCATTTTCAAACAAACTGGGTATTTATATACGAAGAATTATTAGAAGATTTAATTAGATTAAAAGCGATTGACGTAAGCAAGAATTACTAAAAGAGTTCGAAACTTCGCCCTTATTATTAAACTTTAATTGTGAAAGCTAAAAATAATTCCTGTAGTTTAATTTGCAAATGCTGAAAATCATTTTTATAGTCCACCGGTCTTATAGTCCCAGTAGATAATACCCATATTGTAGAGCTTAAACGCTGTAAGAAGAACACCATGACGTCATAACCCTTATGGCTGTCAAGTTTTACCCATCCTGTCATTTGCATGACTACGGTACCGTGTCGCCGATTTATTACATAGACGTAGTAAGAACATGTTTTTTTGCTTATAAGAGCGTGGCAGTTGGGAGGTGTCTTAGTGAGAGTGTATGTATTTGTTTTGTTTAAGTGTTTAGTTTATAGACATTAAACATGTCTCCAAAGAACTGGTGTTTAATGTACCAAAAAAAATTCGGTTTGTTATGCGCTAAAATTATTTTTAATTTTAATATTATAAAAATTAATTACGCCACTTGACTTAAAGCCAGTTGAAGTAGGCGTGGACGAATAGCGAATTCATATCAGGCGATGACGTAGCGGTGTCTTCTAAGAGCGTTCGAACTCTAAATAGCCCCAGTGATGTAAAGTAAATATTTATCTCATGTTTCTACCAAGTTTATAATAAGATATCCGGTTAAAATTTATTACCTATTTATGTACTTATATCTTTGTACCTATACCAAAAAATATCTGAGCTTTTCGTCAATATCAAAGGCCCTTAAAATTGAGTTATTTGTGTCTAATTCTTTCAAATAACTTTTACCAACAAAGGTTGTAGGATTATTATAACTCATACCATCAGTTCTTGGCCACAATGTCTGTGTTGTCCGTTCTTTATTGGCACCTTTTTATGAAATATGAGCTTTCCAGACTAGCTCTATCCCGGCTTTACTAGGGATGAGTGATATATTGCCTCAGTATTTTACTGGTTATGGGTAGATTTCCTAGGGTTTCAGTTTTGTGTTTCAGACCTAGAATATGAACATAAAAACGAGCTTAAAAGATAATTGAATATATAAGTTGATTATTTCAAATACGAAGGAATAAACAAAATTATTTAGCAATATACTAATAAAAACAATAGAACATTTATTAAAAATAGTTTTAAAAAAATCATGTATTTGCTTTAAATTATTTTAGCCATCTTGATACTACTACAAAATAATTTATATTTTTTGTTGATTCTCTTATAGGAGATTAAATAGCATAAGTTAAACGCATACTGAGTGTTTTGGATGTAATTAAGCGAGAAAATGTGATATAGTGGACTGTACTTTGGTTCCTAATGGGGAACCACGTCCAAAAACAAAATTCAATACCTAATGAAAAATAATAGCGCGAAAACTCTTGCACGAATACTGAGCCACATCAGTGTTAAAAAGCTTATGATTTTTTGACGAAAAAAGTTATATCTTTTACTCTAGTTTCTTAAAAATATTTGAAATAGTGTTTTGTAGGTGTAGTGCTGCCTATATGTTTTGATTTAGCAATTTGTTTTCTACATTTCTTTATGCCTTTCTCGCATACACAGGTCACAAAATGTTACGGGCCATATGAATAAAGAAGCAAATGCTTTTGCTTTTAAGTAAAGGTATTGATCATAATATTCAAATAAAGAAGGATTTACTTTAAACGTATGAGCATTTGCTTACAAGTGCGAGTATTTACCTATAGAAAAGTGCTGCTGCTAATCAGGAGCTTCAATTTTCTATGAGTAAATACTGCACTTGTAAGCAAATGCTCATATGTTTAAAGTAAATCCTTCTTTATTTCTTCTATATTATGATCAATACATTTTACTTACACGCAAAAGCATTTGCTTTTTTATTCAAATGGCCCAATGTTAAGATTCTTTATATCAAAGTGTAAAAAAGTTCATATAAATATGAGATTTTGTCTTATAGTTTATTTTTGTGTTGTTTGCTATAAGAGTGACCTTTAATGATGCATTACATGTATCAGAACTCGTCGTTATAATTTAGGGTTTTTAAAAATTTTTAAATAAAGTATTAAAGACGAAAAAGTTTGAATATAGGTTTATATCATTTTTTTTAAATTTTAGTGTAATAATTTGTGTAATACGCTGTATAAACTGCATTGTGCTTTGTGTTGACTACAAACTTTTTTTTAGATATATTATTTCACTTAATATAGATCACCCCTATACTCGTTGCTTATTTAAACTAATATAATCCAGAAATATTAAGCTCTTAAATAAAACGAAGGTAATAACTCATAACTGCAACCGAAACTCGGGGAAAACCGCTTTCTAGCTGGAAAACTTGCTGGCAATCGATCACTAGTTTAATTTTAAAGCCAAGATTTAGTTTCGAGCGTAGAAAAACTCTCATATGACTTATGAGGGAAATGAGAGACGGGCTTCGGCGAGGTTTTATTTAACGTTGTCGGTTATGGCATACGTGTCAATCGATTTTTCCAAGTGTTCGGCTTCATCATACAGTGTGTTCAAAAAGTCTGAAAATGCTCAAATGTCTCAAATAGTTTTAACCCAAATTGCTCAAAATTCGGTACTCTAGGGAGAAACCATAGTTTTTAATTTACTGTTGATATAGGCGATATTTTTTTAATTTTATTATTTGATTCCCGCTGTTTTTTTATATACAGTGGTATGAAAGTCTTTTTTCTTAAGTATCAATAGCAGTAAAAATGTCAAAAATGCATATTGCAAAGCAAATGCTTTTATGGAAGAAGCGAAACAAATTTTATTATATCAGAAAATACAGCAGCTTTTGAGAAAATATATATATATATATATATATATATATATATATATATATATATATATATATATATATATATATGTATATATATATATATATATATATATATATATATATATATATATATATATGTATATATATATATATATATATATATATATATAAAATAGTGTAGAAAATTAGCAAAGATGCTGATGCAACTAAAGAAAATATATTTAAAAAGAAGGAAATCAGAGGTGTCACTACCAGTAATTTTATAAAGATTTTTACAGGGAACTACAAGCCAAAGATAATTGGCAATAATAATTTTTCGGTTAAATGTTTTTTTACACCACTTGATCCAATAGTTAGCTAATTTAGAAGACGATTTTAGGACACCATTCGCTTTTCCCAACTAACTGCTTTGCAACCAGGGGACAAAAACTTTTTAAATATTTCCAATCTGCTAAGAGTGACCTACTAATATGATCTTTTTTGCCTCAGGTGGGACAAAGAAACCTAAAGAGTAGAATGCCTTTTTTTTTTAAAGAAGTTTAACCCATGAAGATTAGGTATAAAACATCAAATTGATTTGGAATTTATGCAAGTCTTTAAAAACCTATTATTTAGTTTTCGATTATTATTTACTGTCTTTAAAACCGGCTTTACTTGCTAGTTTTTAAAAACTCCAAACTTTTAAAATATAACTAATTAAATATCGAAATTATTTATTTTATTCCTAGTATTAAATATTTTTAACACCCAGTAGATATATTTTTTAAACTTCCAAAGTAAGCCATTTCTCTTCATTTTATATTTAGACAGTGTTATTGAATATGTTTGATATTGATCGCTATATATCGCTGTCTTAAATCGAATTTCAATATTACATTTACATATTACACTTAATACATCTTCAAATATTTTAAAAATTTGTCTGCGCTCGCTGTCTGGAACTAGGTCGTACAAACGAAAATTTAAAGCCTAGCACTATCGTATTTTTCGGGGTATTTTTAAAGTTCTCCAATAATTTTGAGGATTTATGTGTAAAAATATTTTCTTCGTCGATAGAAAACTGTGCGGTAATATAGTTCAATATTAAATGCCACTTAGAGTTAAATACAAGTTCACCATTCTTATTTTGACCCGTTTCGATTTCTATTAATTTTAAAACAAATAATTTTATGAAGTTTTGTATTTCTAAGACGATTCTAAATAATATTTCGACATTCTTATAAGTTTTTACGCCTACGTGATTTTTTGAGAGGCATTTATAGGACTGCATCTACTAGCTGGCTATGATGCTTTATTTATACCTTTATAATTTAATTCGATTGCAAATAAATTAGTATCGTTAAATTTATCGAAAAATACCATTTTCCTATACCCTACTTTTTATTTTTGTAATTAATTGCTTGTATCAACTTTATTATGTTCTGATATCGCTTTTTACTCCTCTCAGTTTCGAAGATATGGCATCAAGCTTGAATACAGAAACGACCAGGTATGGTCAATTATCTCAAAAACGATCTAACCGAAATTCGCCAAAATTAGTACAGGGGAGTAACTGGACATTTTAAATTCAGGAATTGCATTTGAGTTGTTTCATAATTAAATTTCCTTATTCCCTTTCCTTGACTGTTTTTTTCAAGAACCTTTAAGACGTGGCAAAAATGCTATTTATGAATTTAGAAGGTCCAGTTTCACCCTTGTACTAATTTTGACGAATATTTGTTGGATTATTTTTTAGATAATTAATCAAACTTAGCCGTTTTAGTACTAGTTTCGAAAAAAGCATGATGCCATATCTCCGACATTGACAGGAGTAAAATAAATGATAATATCAAATCATAATAAAGTTGATTCAAACAAGTGATTACAATAATAAAAATTAGGGTATTCTATTTAAAATTCTCTAACCTACAGAAAAAAACTATAAACGTAGCAACCTTGCAAATACATAATACATAAATCTTCATGTTCAGTTACCCCTTGGCACAAAATTTGGTTCATTTATATTTGACGGTTGCTGGAGATAATCCACCGTTTCGGTTTTTTCTATTAACCCTGTATGGTAATTCAATAGCTCAGATAAAAATAGTGGATTTTCTGATATTGAGCAGCTTTGTTATTTTAAATCATATTTAAAAAATGATGAACATTTTTCTTAATCTGTTTAGAAAGTTTTTTTTTAACTAACTATGAGTAGGATTTCCTTTTAAAGAGCTTTAAAACCCATATTCTTAGGTTATGTTCATAAGGTATTTTTTAATTTAATTTTCTCACGAAGATTACGCCCTTAGCCCTAGAAATATTGTGAGCTCATTTGGCCACACCCTGTATAAGCAAAGTGACCCACAGACCCATTTTCTAAATATATAAAACGACATTAACGGACGCATCCGCATCTGGTGCGCAAAGTATTAGTTATAGATATTTTTTATTTGGATGTTAGTTTGCGTGCCTTGTATGTAATAATAGCTTTAACGTGTGGCAAGTGGCAATATGCTTATTACTATGGCGTGCATAACTGTACCTAGGTCATTAATATGCCAACTATTTTTTATCAAGTTTAAAAACGTGGGTACAAATCGATTAAACTTTAACTTCCGAGGAGATATGTTTATAACTTACAAAAATGTAGAACGGATCCTGGTTCGGAACTAACGTTACTCGTTGATTTTACCCAGCCTTTTTGTTAAATATGTGACATCAAACTGGGCCAAAAAAACAATATATATATGTTAGTTCGTAGAGTTTCACGGATAGATGAATGTGTAGAGTTGTCATTCCGGGAGTATATCCGTTGGTCATTTGTGTTCCTTGCGGAATTTTGCAGACGTTTCGCCAAGATCGCACTTGGCATTTTCAATGCTATCTAACTGGTGTCAGATGATTGAGTAAGACAGTAGACTGCGACTGTTTGCTGTAGTAATATTAATTTAGGTTGTTTACCATTTAAAATAATTATTGGTAACCTTTTTTTTTATTTTCCAATTAATAATGAAATTTTCTTCCTATTAATTTTTTAATTAACGTATCGACTATTAACAATTTATAAAAAAAGTTAAACCGACTAAAAAAACGCCCTAATTACCTAAAAAATAAAAACAATTTTTAAATTGAAGTCGGTTAGTAACATATCTTATCAACTCTTGTATACAAAATTGGCCAGTTGGAAACTGAAAATCTTAAGTTAGTCTATCAAATACCTTTAAATAAGGAACCATCAAACCTCTTAGGCGCACCTGTAAAGGAAACTTTACCTGTTACCCAGGAGATTGCAAATAAAAATACTGGAACCACGAAAACGTATAGTTCAATAACAAAAATGACAACTAGTAAAGAACCAAAGGATGGAGGAAAAAAGTGGGTTACCCCTGAACAAACGGTAAAACATGAAATGATAGTAAGATTAAAAGATCAAGATGACGCAAAAAAGTACTAAAGGAAATAAAACAAAACCTTAATAAAAATGGAAGTTTTAACGAAACGTTTAAAAATGTAAAACAGTTGCAAAATGGAGGTATAATACTGGAATGTCACAATGAAAAACAACAAAATAAATTAAAAGAAACCTTGAGTAAACACGAAAATTTCCAAGTCAAAGAATTACAAAATACAGATCCGATGTTAATGATTACAGGCATAGAAAAAGGATATGATCCCAAAAATTTTATTACAGAGCTTGTTGAACAAAACCCTCTACTGACTCAATGTTTTGGCGATGATGTAGGTGCCAAAATAAAAGTTATTACAAGAAAGGAATGTCGAAATAACAGAAAAGAAAACTGGATACTGCAAACCCAACCAGAAGTATTTAAATGGCTCATTAAAAATGATAATTTAAGTTTTGATCTAACGAAGGCATATATAAAGGAATATAATAACATAGCCATGTGTTTCAAATGCTGCTATTTTGGTCACGTAGCAAAATATTGTAGAGGAGACCTATGTTGTTACAAGTGTGGTGAACAACACGATTTTAAACAATGCCCTGAAACTAAACCATTAAATTGCCCCAATTGCAAGCGACTAAATCTTAACGAACGCACCCACACCGCAAGAGATCCAAAATGTCCGGCATATCAACAAAAATTAGAAAAAAGTAGACAACAAACAAACTATGGGCCTAACGAAAAAAATAGTGAACATTTTTTGTTCTAAATTCAGATCATACCGATCAAGTAAGATCTAAAGGACTTCAAAAAATAAAAGTGTCTTTAAAAAATATAGTGTAATACATCAAAATTTAAATTCAATTGGCAATAGTGTTGATCGGTTAAATCATTTGTTGGAAAATCACCACGAGTGCAAAATCTTGTGCGTTACTGAACATTGGAAAACAGACGAACAATTAAAAATGTTTAACATAAAAAAATTTATTCTGGCGTCAAGTTTTTGCCGTAAAGAAGGATATGGAGGTTCAGCAATTTATTTACACAAGAGTGTAAAATTTCAAAAAAGGACAAAAATTAATGCTGTTTCGGTTCAGGGTGAGTTTGAGTGTGCTAGTGTTGAATGCAGTTTACAAGGTCAACAATTTGTTATAATATCAGTGTATAGACCACCTAAGGGAAGTTTAAATATTTTTGTAAAAAAATTGAATCCATTCTCTCACAGATTGTTGATGAAAATAAGCATATTTTAATGGCCGGTGATTTTAATGTAGAGTTACTTGAACAAAACAAAGAAAAAACAGATTTTTTATCAGTATTAGCCTCTTTTCAACTTTATCAAACTATTTTTGAGAATACTAGAATTACAAGCTTATCAAAAAGTTGCATAGATAACATTTTTACAAATATTCCAGAGTGTAATAGAAGTAGTTATATTTTAAATACAATTATATCAGACCACACCGCCCAAAAACTAATTTTTAACATAAAAAAGAATAATAGTAACAAATTTAAACCAGTTTATCAAAGATTTTTTACAGAAGAAAATAAAAAAGATTTATTCAAACTCTTAAAGACCAAGATTGGTCTGAAGTTTTTAGTGCAGAAAGGCGTAACGTAGATAAACAGTGGTCTTTATTTATGGAGTCTTTTATGCTTATTTTTTGTCAGAGTTTCGAGAGAAAACTAGTTAATAGAAAAATACAAAAGAAATCTTTGTATAAAGATAATGAAGAGATTAAAGTTTTGAGGAATAGACTGGATATACTTCTAACTCTAAAAAATGTAGATGATACATATAAAGAAACATATAAGGCTGTTAAAAAGGAGTATGATGGTCTATTGGTCAAAATTAGATCTCAAAAGTATCAGGATAGAATAAGT
Organism: Listronotus bonariensis; assembly: GCA_014170235.1. NCBI lineage: Eukaryota > Metazoa > Arthropoda > Insecta > Coleoptera > Curculionidae > Listronotus > Listronotus bonariensis. The sequence goes on from JACEGR010000033.1 coordinate 290,719, forward strand.
AGATCAGATAATAAGAATAAATGTATGTGGTCTATTCACAATGAGATTACTGGTAAGACAAAAACAGATAATACAATGATGACAGGCGATCCTAAAGATATATCAGATAAATACAATAACTTTTTATTGAACATTGTGCCAGAACTTTTAAAAAATGAAGATAAAATGAAATGGGATACAAAAATAAAAAATAATAATAAATCAATGTATCTTAGACCAGTCAGTGAAAAAGAACTCCTTTATTTTTCAACAAAAATTAAAAATAAACATAGCAGTGGGGATGATGAGGTACCTACCAGCCTAATTAAATTCTGTATGCCAGTCATCATTAAAGTTGTCTGTTATATAATTAATAATTCTATGCGAGAAGGTGTCTTTCCTAATCAATTAAAGCTAGCGGTCATAAAACCTCTCTATAAAAAGGGAGATCCCGAGATACAAGATAACTATCGACCGGTCAGCCTTCTTCCAGGTTTCTCAAAGATATTTGAACTAGTTATGTGTGATCGGTTGGTCGGATTTGTAAAAGAATGCGGTCTTTTAACAGACAGTCAGCACGGGTATTGGGAAAAAAGATCAACTTATACCGCATTGTTTCAATTTACGAAAGCCATCTTGAGACATCTGGAGGAGGAAAGGTTGGCGATGGGGATATTTTTGGATTTGTCAAAAGCATATGACTGCCTGGATAGGGAATTACTATTAAAAAGTTGGATTTATATGGTATAAGAGGAAACGCATTAAAATGGCTACGATCCTATTTAACAGAAAGAACTCAAAGGGTAGAAATTAAGAATGAGGGCATGTCTTACAAATCAGAAATTTTAAAAAATACAGTTGGTGTGCCTCAAGGAAGTATTTTAGGCCCTATCTTATTTATCATGTTTATAAATGACCTTCATCTAGAAATAAGTCATCCTAATATTGACCTTACATCTTTTGCAGACGACACTAACTTACTTGTAACAGGAAAAGAAATTCCTGAATTGCTTAGCGAGGCAAACGATATATTTTTAAAAGTTAATGTGTGGTTTAAAAAAATAGGTTACTTGTAAATAAGGAAAAAACAAATATGCTTCTTTTTAAAACAAAACTAAATAAAAAGAAAAACCTGATTTCATAGAAATAGAACAGTTTCAATATTTATTACAGCAAAAAACAAAATTTTTGGGTTTACATATTGACGAATTTCTAGATTGGTCAAGTCAGATTGAAAATCTTTCTGCAAAACTTAATAGGGTCTGCTATTGTTTGCGTATAGTCTCAAAATATATTAATGAATATGCATTAAGAACATTGTATTTTGCGAACTTTGAGTCTCTGTTGAGATATGGAATTATTTTTGGGGGGCTAATTCAAGCATTCAGCATATTTTTGTTATACAGAAGCGATTAATACGAGCAATATATAAGATGCCTTTCTTAGAGTCATGTCGAAATGTGTTTAAATCAAAGGGAATACTAACAATTTATGGGCTTTATATTTTCGAAAATATTATGTTTTTTTATAAAAACAAGGAAAGATTTGATACTAGTAGCAATCATACATATAATACCCGAAGATTTGATGTAAACTACCCTAGACATAGACTGGCATTGTTTGAGAAGAGTCCGTACTATATGGGGATAAAGTTATACAATAAATTAAGCAGAGAAATAAAAAATTCTGTGAATGAAAAAATTTTTAAAAGAAAAGTAAAGACATTGCTTATAAACTTGGAACCGTATAGTATTAATGACTTTTAGATATGTAAGTTGTAATTATGGTTGTGTATATTTCTTTAATGCGATTTTTTGTGTAAAATAATTGACGTCATTTCATTTCATGTTTATTTGTATATTTTTATAAGTAAATGTAATTTGAAATAAAGAAATTTATTATTATTATTATTATTATTATTATCAAAGAATAAAAAAACTTTTGTTTATTTAGGTATTTTTTTATTGTTTATTTTTCTCGAATTTATACATCAGTTTATCTTGATCTTAGAAATAGAAAGTATAATGCACGTGCCTTTCCAAGGAGTTCACTATATTCACTAGAATATCCTGACTTCTTTCAAGGGAACACCTCGCAACTGCACTCTTTCGAATAAAAAAAAAAAAAAATTAGGTTCGGTCCACAATTGCCGGAGTTGTTTTTTTTCATTTCATTCTTTATTAGATGAAACTGTACCTGTCCGGAAATTTACTTATAATTTAGTTTTTATTGGATTAGAATTGGTGTTAAAATAATTCAACCTAATACAAGATACTAACTGAGTAATCTGTGTTATACATCAGACCAATCTGACAAATTTCTGTTTTAACGCTGTTAGTGCATGCACTAAATTATTCATTCACGGTCGCAATAACCCTAAATATAGTTTAATCAATCAGTTTTATTTCGATCGTTATATAGTATTATTACTTTGCTTTTGTTCCGTGTTTTATATTGCCCTAATAATGTTTTTATTATTTAGTTTCAATAAAATACTCGAGTTGATCGTACAATAATCGTAATATTTTTATTGAATTACCATACTATATTACTAAGTGCCTGTAGTTTGCTGAAATATTTATATACTTCAAGTTCCACACAAATTCACAAATTATCTTACATCTCTAAGTAATATAATTCTTTATATAGTTTATGCTAGAGGTGGTTCGTCACATTACGTGACATCATTTCGAGATTACGGCACGTCGGGAGTTGTGACATGGAGGGATGTAGTGTTGGAAAATATGGTGATTTTTCGGTAACCGGTGAAACGGCGACAGTGATTTCTAAATCACCGTGATTTTAAACAGTGATTTTAATCACTGCAGTGACTTAAATATACCTAAATATTTAACTAAAAATGGAAATATAAAAACAGCTTGGTGTCTGACAACGAATGCGAATATATTATTTATGCAGCTCTTATCGGTTTTCATTGATATGCAGCATAATATTTATTGATTTTATAAAAATAAATAGTATGCAGCAAATTGAATTAAAAGCAATAGTACAAAATCTAAATTTTTGGGCGCGTAACTCAAATAATCATTATTATATAAGGTGTGACAACAAGGTTAATGTGATATATTGCCATATTATTATGTAAAAATAATATCAAGTTTTAGGGTTTATTCATTACTTACTTTCAAAAATAAAAATATACATTTTTTATTAATCGCACACAATTATGCCATTTTTAACTTATAATCAATACAAAAATCATACAAAAAATATAAATATAAAATAAAAAACTTTTTAAGGCAAAACGAAAACGCATAATAAAAAATAAAGATTTTAAATTCTTTAAATAAATAAAAATAAAACAAAATCTAGCTTACTTTTTTCCCAATGAAAATGAAAAATTAGCATTAAGAAAGATTAATTTTTCAGCTTTGTTGGCACCTAATTTATTTCTACGGTCGGTTAATATTAACCCGGCTTTGGGAAACAGTCTTTTACATAGCTTGGCGGTGCCCGCCACCCGCCACGTCTAAATAATATAAATATCATATCAGCTTAAATCACTGTTTTCCTTCACATAATATTTTTTATTTTAAATAATAATTCATAGGTATATCATATTTTGATCGGCGCGATCAGCGATCATCCAATGCGTGTCGTAGCGACGCCGATTCCAGTATTCGTTTCGATCACTGATCACCGTATTTGCAAAAAGTAAATCACTGGTAGTGCCAGTGATTTTCCATTCACCGGTGAAATATCGCGGTTATTGATATATCGCCCAACACTAGACGGATGGATTTAGAGTGGCTGGAATAACCCTGCACTGCAGCCGCACGGCTTATTTGTGCACCCTGGTTTTAAGTCTGGTAATGTCGGCGAGACGGGACCTACAGCTTAACGTGGGTTCCTAACCACGGATGTCCTATTCACGACAACCTAAGACAACGTCCCACCCAGGACCGGTCGTATGCACCCCTTTAACTGGTTGGGGTCCGCAAGTCTACGTGGAATTTTCCAAGATTTTTTATAAGTGAGGAAAATTCTATAAGAATTTGAAAAAAATATCTATTATTAAATCTTGTTAGAAAATTGTATGATCGTTTTTATTTAAAATTTACAAAATGTTGTCTAATAGAATTATCAATACTTATTATTTGAGGTTCCAAATAAATATGGGTAAGCGTCAGTGAAAACCTAAAAATATAGGAATATAGGATTTTTATATTTTGAAAATATAAACCCTGTCATACTGACAATCAATGGTCTTCCAGTACCATATCCTGTATTTTGTCTTCAAGACCTATAGATATACGACTACTTTTTAATTCGGGCCATATTCTGTTGTCCTTATTAAAGGTAGTAAGTCCCTATAAACTTTTGTCAATCTTCTTGATACTACGCTTTTCAGAAATAAGAATTTTATCACTGCATCACGGTCTTCGGATAAATAATATTGTGAAACTTTACTTTGTGAAGAGTCATGGAAAAGAAAAATGATGAATACAAGCAACTATAAATTTAAGGTTTAAAAACAAATGGTTTTGTGTTAAAAATTCATAACATAAAAAGTCATTCTTTTCTGACACTGAAAAACCTTCCAAAGAATGCTTGGTAACGATGAGCTTTTTTCATTTAATGGGAAGATCCACCGCATTACAGTTTTGCATATTTTTCTTAGTCCCATAAAAGAATATAGCTCACCATTCGTTAAAGATTAATAAAATTTATGAAAAATAATTTTATTTGTTATGAATTTTGTAATTCACTAAAAAGTATGAGACCCTTTTTGTAAAGCGTTTAATTTCCGATAGGAGTAATAGAAACTCAATTGTCAATAGTTATTTTTCAGTAAGTTAAAAAAATTCAAAACAAATAATTTGTTTTTTTTTTCAAAATGTTTTAATCTTAAATATCTGGTTTATTAATTAACGGTTAGATTTATTAAAAAGGTATAGGAGACCTCGTTTGTAGAGCGTCTAATTTTCTACAGTCGATCTTTTCGACCCACCCTAATATTTATGTTAATTTAAAAAAACGTTACTAAGTATAAAAAAATACTAAAAAGATCTACTAAAAACTTAGGACAGTGTGAATAAAAACCAGGAAAAACCATAAAAGTCCAGTGATCCTTATTAATAAATCCTCTTACTTTGATCTTTTTTGGGGTTGTATAGTATTAAAAAAATTAGTTGTGATTAGTACTTATAAAAAGTTCCTAGATTTTGTTTCTTTCCGATATTATGTTTTTCCGTAACATTCCTTCTTGCCTACTTCTCTAGCTAAACAGAATGAATATTTTTTCTCGCTTTGTAGGACAGTTAAGTTGGGCATTTCTAAATGGAAAGGTGTTAAACTGAATAAGTACCTATTAGTTTATCAACTTTTTAACAGGTATGCTTTTTCATAGGAAAATGTTGTGGATAATTGTACAAAAAGAAAAAACTTCTGTCCAATATTTTAAAAAGGGAGTTTTAAGATAAATAACTTTGAAAACAATTAAGAATTATTTTACTTTTCTCTGTCAGAAGAAAAATTTAATTAAACCATTTCCATAAACAAAATTAAAAGTCAGCTTTAAAGGAAACTTTTGAAGCTTTTATTATATTTACAAGGCTAACCTAATAGACGAGGCCGAAGCCGGGATAGCTCGTTTACGCCTAATGGAAGCTGCGGGCAGTTTCTTATAATATTTCACTCAGTATCTCTACGGGTGGTTAGGCCGTATCAGAATTAATGTAAAATTTAGGTTTGGTTATATAAAAAGCTTATATTAGTGTCAGCCTGGCGCCCGATTTAACCTAATTTGGATTAAAATTGTTTAATTTGCTACACAAAATGTGTTTGTTGGGTAATTATCTACTGAGAGATTTTGAATATTGAAGAAAGACTTAAAACAAAGAGTAAATAAACCAAAAATTAAAAAGCTATCTTTTTTTAAATGTTACATTGCGATATTTTAGAAACGGTTTAAAATATTTTTATGAAATTTTGGTTACATATTAAATACAACTTTCATGTTATTTGGAGTTGTAAATGCAGTAGTTATTATTGTGTCCTTTATAAATCTTATTGATGTAAGATTTGACAAAAAATGATCAGACCAGTTAATCCGACAAACGGGACAAATTTCCAAAATTTAATTTAAATAATAGGGACATGCATTGGATAATTCGGTTTGTCACAAGCACAAATAAGCAAATTAGTCCTTAACCGATAAAAAAATTAAAAACATAATAAACAGTTTTTAACCAAATATAAAATTCTCCAACTAACCATAATTGTAAACCTGTGAAGACAAATCGGATATTTGTATGAATCAGAATTTCTAAGATTACATTCTTTTTACTTGTGAAACATACCTCATTTTCTCTAGAGACGTACATACACTTTAATTTCATGCCAGCTCGATCATTTTAATTAAGTTTCTGTGTGTTGAACACTAGCAGGTAGAGATATAACAGGGAACTCATAACTCAGAACCTTGCGCGATAGTTGGTCTCTCTTTGTTGTTGCTTTAGACTGTCCTCTTTCCACGTATTAACCAATATTGACAATGAAAGTTTTGAAGTGGCATGACGTGTATGAATTGATATGGATTTGCTATTACCTCCTAAAGGTCTTCATTTTTAAAATGACGTAAGCAAAAACAAAATGACGTTGGTCAGTTATAGTCTAAGAGCCAGTGGATGGAGACCGTCAGTATTTTACCAAAGCTCCTATTTTGCTCAATGACTGAGACTGATAGATGAGGTACCTATTGAAATTAAACCCAGCTAAATCGTCAGCCAATATTTTTTTGGTCGCATTAAACATACTCTTTAATGTGTCCAGATGGCAGTTTTGGTAAAATACTGCCGAACCAATTTAGGTACCTCGATTACCAGAGTGACGTCATAGCTACCGTCGCTCGGCTTAGTAAAGTCCCATCTCATGTAAGGTAGGCATAGGAGAATCATTAAGCAAAATATGAGCTGTCTGACGGTCAACCATCCACTAGCTCTTAGACTATTATGTTTGCAGCCATTGTTACAGAGTTGTTGGACCAATTTGATACATTTTTTTAAAGTTATTATTCGCTTTCCTTTTTCTTGCTCAAATTATGCCAGATTTGAGTGTTTAAAATAGGTATGTTGTTAAGTCACAAGATTTAATAGTGTAAAAAATTTTATAAATTTATTTTTTTAACGTATTTTTCTTTTTTTTTTCAGGTAAGTCCGGCATATATCAACGGTTACTTGGTAAGACTAGTCTGTTTGGTAGCTTAAAGTTTTAATAAGAAGACGTGCAGCCTAAAATCTAAAAAAAAAATTAAAAATAATCCCAAGATGTTATTCCGTTAAAAGTTGCGATTCAGTTTCGTAAGTGTCGAAATTCGATAATGTTATAAAGAATATATATAGAAAAAAGTTGGCACTTGTATTTAAAAGTTAATATTAGAAAAAAGTCAATTTATGCCTTTATTATATTGTAATTTGTTAAAAAAATATCTCTTAAATCCAACAAAAAAATAGGTATAGTTAAGACCATATTTATTTCATTCTGAAAACGATGCCGCCAAGTACACAAAAAATGATAAAGTAAGCAAAACTTTTTGAAAGCACATAGCCTCTGACAGAGCCTGATTACATATTTTTAGATAAATAAATAAAAATATTGCGAAAACACGTACCACGTACTTAAAAAACATTCTCTTATTTCGTCTCTGGCGTACCATAAAACCTGTAACGCGTGGCGTAGTCGTCGGGTTGAATATTTTTTCTGCAATAAATCATTGTTCACAGAAATGTTTATTTGCTTTATCATTTTTTGTGTACTTGGGGCATCGTTTTCAGAATAAAATAAATATGGTCTTAACTATAACAACATCCTGTGTTACCCGGTATACCGTAAGCCAATCGATATTAACTTCATTAAATTCGGAAATATATTTTCAAACTATAGAGTGACTGTAAAAGAACTAATAAGCTTCAATTTTCTGTAAAATATTAAAGTTGTAAAAGATAATGTTCCGAATCACCTCGTATAAAAACACGTGTCTTCGTTTTTATACCTTTATTAACAATATTACGTAACTATGGTTACAATAACAAAATCTTTAATTGTCAATGTCTCGAAGTTTACAGCACAAAAGTCGAATCTATACTAACTGATCGGAGGTTTCCCGTCGCCCTTTTATAGTATGGTGGAAGAGTAAAGAATGATCTAGAATATTCGAGAAATATCTTGAAAATTCCATAGTACATGATGGCATAAAAGTTATTAATGGATAATTCGGGCGTTTTCGGAAACCTTCGAAAGTGATGAAAGAACTTGGAAAAATTAAGGTAAATTATTTAAATAAATTAACAAACTAAATTAAATGATCCTAACTCTCTAAAATTCTATAACCTAAACACATTTTTGAAAGTCTGTAACAATAATAAAATACTGCATCTTTTACTTACTTACAGTTAGTGATGTGAGACCCGTGTTACTTCTGTTTTTAATATTTTTAAATTAAAACGAAAAAAGTTCATCGTAGTTCTAGTAGTATATTAAATTTTCCCTTTAGTATTAGAAAAACGTCTTAATTATTCTGTATATACTATCGCTTTTCTTTTAAGTTTATGTTTGTGGTTTATTTATCAATAATGTAAAAAATACGTCATCTATGAATGATAAATTTCAGTGTGATTAAACGAACATTCATTGTTAAAATAACGATTAACGAATATCAATTATTAAACAGTTCAAGCATCGAATTTATGGTCCATTGACTATTGTTTTAACAGCAATGATTGGTAATGTTGATAATACAAATATTTTCAAAAAAAAAATATATTTGGATTAGTTTTTTAAAGAAATTTTAGAAAATTCCGTTTGAAAAAATAATCTATAATTTTGTGAATATTGCATAGTAAAAGAATTATTTTTATAGTTAAGTAATATGGAAAATATTATTTAACTAGATTGAACACATCGAATTTCGACGTTAAATATTTAGCGCATTTCATCCTGCCGAGAAATTTCGATCTTTAAAAAAACATTTTGTATTTATTAATGGAAAAAATAGGTCATAACATCAATTAAAAATAAAAGTGGTAAGAGCCCTCAGTAATTAGAGAATCATTTAAAAGATCAAGTAAATTGGCGCAGTTCAACTCTTTTACGAACTTTATAAAAAAATTGTCTTGTCAGTTCTTTGACTTCCTTTAAAATGGCGCCACTAAATGAAGCGCCAGCAACATGTTCACAAACTGGCGCTGCCCACTTCCCTGACCAATTTCTTGCTACCGCGGAAGTAAGCTGCATGTAAAGGTCGTTTTTTACATTTAAAATTTCTGCGTAGACCGACGTCGGATGTTAACTTGAACTTCCGAACAAAGATTCGCCGCATTTGTAGTTTAAACGGCCCACAGACTACGCAACTTGTTATGCGATAGGTTGTATATGCAGTATTACATACAATCGGTACAACAAAATGCACTTTTACTCACAAACATATTCGATCTGCTATACAGTTAGCGCCACAAATTACGCGATTATAGGTCTGGCTACACATAACCTCACCGAGCCCGTATCAGGCCCGGGTTAACAATGGTATGGAAAAGGGAGGCAGATTTATTCGGAAAATTTTTAAAGTTTTTATGTCCTCAAAATATTAAATACTTTTTTAGTTGAGTCTATTGCCTTATGTATTAATATTATAATTAGGGCTCCTTGCTTAACTAAATTAGATTTTTCTACTTATCTCTGTTTCGTTTTATCCAAACTATAAGTGCAGGTAAAACTGTGTCAACCTTTTTTGTCACCGTTTATTATACGATCAGATATCATTTAAATCGTAGTATCACAGACTTACATGTATATTAGCTTATAATCTTATCTAAACTTTAAAAACTACAATAATCAAACGCCCGAATTATCAGTAACATAAAAGTTATTCCGTACTCCTTAATACATTAAAATCTACTACCCGAGTCCCGATGTTTTTCCATACGAGCCCCAGCATAAACTAAAAACTTATCTTTCAAAACTAAGTGAGTCAGCATAACAATTTGACTCTGCGGCGAGTAATAAAAAATTATCAACAATATATTAAACAAATCAGTTACTGCGATTTTATTAAATAAACGTTTTCTTGGTCTAAGTTTTCCGAGACTATATAAGTTTCCAAATATGCTTTAAAAATTCTCTTACCCATTCTTTTTAGCATATTTGTTTTTTGTCCGTGACCCTGATTATATTTATGTTGTTATGAAATTCATAATCCAATGTGAGTAGTTTCTGCAAGGTCAGCTCATAGAGCATTTTACTCCAGTTCAATAAATCTTTCCCTTATTTTGATAATATTGGAGCAGCGATGTCCTTAGGTCTAAGACCTAAATTAGATAAAATAATTTCGAAACTTTTTATTACCATATTGGAAAATTCTAAGTTTAAATTGTCCCGCCTCTTCCTACATTTCACAAGCGGGACTCACGGGCGTGTTACGCTACCGACTCGTTGCGGTTATGTGTGGCCAGACCTTATATCGTTCCGACGCGACGGTCTAGTCTACTTGAGTTGTGCAATCTGTTGTACAACAAGTTGATAAGTCTATGGGCCGTTTTATCCTTTTCGGTGTTCTTTTTAAGTACTTCAAGAACACAATTATTCTGTAATTACATTTAAATTCCTGCAAAACATTTATAACAAGAGAACAATGGAACACTAAATTAGGCAGAAGAAAATAAACTAAAACTTTTCAGTTGCAAAAGGTTTACTCGCAAACCAGCTAGGTAACCTTTGTCTAACTGTTAACACAACTGACGAAGTAAATTACCGCTTTTTTTCTCATTTCGCTGAAACAAAGGCCAACAAATAACCGAAAGGTTTTATGTGACAAGAGGGTGAAAAATCTGACTTGAAAAATCGTAAATAACCAGGTTAAATTCGCAAAAAATAGGGATTGATCGCAACAGAAAACCGTATAAGCTAAAATCAATTCTTTTGTAATTTAGCATTGCGTGTGTAGGGATATGATTTTTTTAACCGACTTCAAAAAACAACGTTGTAACTGAAATTTTATTAAATTTTCAGCATGGGCAAAGAATCTATATGTATATGAATATGTGTGCTTGAAAATAAAAAAAAACGATGTGCAATCATTACAGTTATCAGAGCCGTGCTCAGGGGGGGCGAAATTTCAAAGTTCTCTGAAATGTGTTGTTCTGCGGAAGTGCAGCCGGGCCCATCGAGTTATAAGTCGTTGTCACGTCAAAAATAAAACAACGTTGTAGCGGCTTATGACTTACAACGTTGTAATTTTCGCATTTTTTAATTTATGTAGATACTATTTCGCTTGAAAAACACTCACAATGAGAAGTAAGCCTTTCTTTCACTATTTTTTTTATTTGGTTGTTTTACAACTGAGCAATGTTTAACTTGCGTTTTCTTTTATCCCGAAACACGGTTGCTCGTAGGGATATTTACCAAGTATACTTTTCTTGTACAGAAAATATGAGACAATAGAATTTTTTTACGAAAGCTTTACTATACAGAGAAAAAAAATATGGCATTTTGAACCCAATTCTATGCAAACATTTTTAGTGGTAAAAGTATATAAAATAACTAAAATAAATTTGCGTTGGATCGTCTTATTTGGCCCTAGATTTTTTTTTTATTTTGTACAGACCTTAGAGATACCCTGTATAATTTATTATCACAAAAATATAGAACGGAAGCTTTCACGGCCTTGGTCAACTGAGGAATATTGGTTCTTGGGTTTGGACCGCGTCAAATTAAAATCGTTTACCGACGTTTCGCCATCGATTGCACGAGGCATCTTCAGGGATCTGTACTCTGCGAGAATGGAACACTGAATGAGCTCTGGATCCCAAGGCAAGAGTTTATATACCCTTGTCGTGTTCACCGAGGCGTGTCCCTGCTTATGATTGCTCACCACGTGTGATGTAGACCGTAGCCCTTGTCTCTATTGAAATTATTAGGGTGTTTATGTATTTCAATAGACTCCCGAATTTTTCTTTTATAGAAACCTTGAACGGACGCAAGAACCTTAGTTTCCTTTACATTAATATTGTGACCGGTACAATGTTGATGTTCAAATTATTCAGTCAGCAGTTGCTGAACATCAACATTATACGATACGACGTTTCGTTTTTTAGCTACCATCATCCTGGTCCGTATTTAAAAAAATAATGGTAGCTAAGAAACGAAACGTCGAATCGAAAAATTTAAAAAAAATCTTAAAGAGCAGAAAAAAGTGTTTTAAGAAAGTGCTACTGGTTTTTCAAAATACCAGGGCCTTAAAAATAAAATGGATAATTAAACTTTTCAGATTTTTTCGGACATCTCCGGATGTAACCGGAATTTTTTTAATTTGTCTTCGCACAATTATTTAGCATTAGGATGCGCAACTTTGCCTTAATTTTACCAACTCTCTATCTCTTATAATTACCGAGATAGCAATGCTAATACATTGAATTTGTAACACCCTGTATAATAAATAATTTCACTTAATATATTTAAATTTAAAAACAAAAATACCGTATGCAAATATAATACTTATCGTATATTAACCAATAAACCAACTAGTTTTTCTTTGTGTCATCTCCTTTCTTTGCAGTCCAATTGTTTACCGAGCGGTATTGGCGAATTTTCATAAATGCCCTTTATAGATAACCCACATCTGGATCCGCAGTGGTAAGAAGCATTTTTTTTATTTTTACGACCTCGTGCAGTAAACAAATTGAGGGTGCCCTTCCACCGCGGTCTGACGTTCATTAGCTACCGTACTCCGAGCGGGAAACCTAGACGGCATGGACAAATTCTTTCCGATAATGCGAATAGTCTGTTTGGCGCCTGCGCGTCAAACATCGGGGATGAGTGGTATCCAAGCGCACAACCACATTTTTTCACCCATGAAAAGTAACTTTTGTTTCGCGCAGATAATAACATTGGTAGGGTTGCTATCCGTTCCGATATATCGGGATTGTCCCCGATATGAGCCCTATGTCCCGACGTCCCGATTTCACAGCGAAAAGTCCCGATTTATGATATAGAAAAATTGTTTAATTAGAACTTATCCAAATATGTAAAATGTGAATACCTATTTTTAATTCCAATATAATATCAATTTAGAGAAACTTTTTATAATAACGGACTGACGAAAGGATCGACTGTTGGCAGAATCTGTCGAAACAATTATGCAATATCAGTGTAATTTTAAAACGCTGCTGAATTTAAAAAAATCCTTTAAACACAAAAGGACATAGTGCTTCCCCCTGGAGAAATAAAGGTTTCCCGACATTGGCTATAGAATTTATGGCAACCCTAAGCATTGGCAATCCATCGAGATCAGTGTTGCCCTTTGCTAACCACCGCGACCGAAGAAGAAATAATATAATATTAAGTAACAATTAATTAACTATTTTACCATACAAAACAATAGACTAAAGAAAATGTTTCTTTTATCTTCTATAAAATTGTCGTTTTTGTAGATATGAGGTTTGCGAATCGGGATAACTTTTGTATGTAGGTTATTGACTAAAAACAAGCCACGCCTGCTGATTAGGGGTAATATAAATGTTTTAATTAACTAATAGTTCAAAGTGCTTTTTCGTGGTTAAAATAATGTATTTTTGCGTAAAATATCCATCTCTTGTTGTCTCTTTGGTTTGTAACAGCACGCGCTCTTTAAAATTATTGATTAGATAGAAAAAGCAACATAAAGCAGAGCGAGAATGTGTCTGCTCGAGGAATTTTATGTTCTAGGTTAAAGAATTTCAGGAATTCCGGCCAAAACGAAAAATCTTTTACAAGGCAAGATTGTCTTTGCTCGTGCCTCTGTGGTATCTCGAGATAACGACAACTAACGTCCTTAAACTTTTACGAAGATAATAAAGTCTGGTAAAGTTGCGGCAAACCTTTTATATGTCCTAAAATTTTATTATCTTTTTAATCGTCGTTGACTTTTCATTTTTTAGGCCTGGCTATTTGGTTTTATACCGGTGCCATAAAACCCAATAATACACATTTTTAGGCGCAATAGAAAAGAGTAGCATAAATCTAACTTGTTACTGTATAAAAATATTTTTACAAAATCACAAAAATTATGTAAAAGAACTAGTAGTTGTCGACCTTTGAATTGGGGTTTTAAAGTGCGTGTCTTGAAAAGTTCTTACCAAATGGAAAAACTTTTTAATTATGAAATTTATGAAAAAGGTGCCCCTTTTTGAGAAGTTCTGGTGGATGAGAACGTAAATTTCTACAAAGAAAATATATATTGCATGTACAGGGTGGATTTAAAAAGGTTACTAGGACTTGCGTTACAGAAATTATGGCAAAAATAATCAAAAACAGTTACTAACAATACTTTTATTCGTTACAATTCCTTTTAATATTCTTAACAGCTATAAATGACGTAAAAAATATTAAAAAAAAAATAATTAAAAAAAAGACTTTTTCTGTCGTAATGTTAACTAGAGTTATCAAGGGTAATCCTAAAATATACAGTGCGCGTTATAAAAAAAATGTTGCAATTTTTTCGCATTTCCAAAATTTAAACATGCGGGATCGACTCAGGAGGGTTAAAAACACATTTTTCTAAATTTTCAGGAAAATTTAAAACAAAACATGTTTATTCTTCTGCTGTCATAAACAACGTTGACAAGTTATTTAAAAAAATAAGATTTGTTGTTAAGTATGCAGTTATATAAACAATATAAAAATAAAAGAGTCTTTACAAAGATTCGAAGAAGAAAAATACTTAATCGTATCGTATTTTAAAAAATTAAGCTAAACTGTATAAAAAAGTATCGTAAGTATGTATTATTATTATTTATGATATTATTATTATCCGATACCTTTTATTATAATTACAAGAAAGATATTATTGTTTACAAAAAGTGCTGTTTGGTATGTTTTATTTTACTTTTTATCCTATTTACAAAATTTTAACAAAAGATATTCGTAAGGTTTGGTGGTATTTGTTTTGTAAGCCATTTATTGGACGCTTAATCCTGTCAATTTAAACCGTGTAAATTAATGAATACCAATTCCATTCGATATTTCGAATTTAATTTTAGAAAATCGGAGACGATTTGTTAAAAGGAAATTATGAAATTTAAATTTATCTCATTTTAAATAGCACTATGTCGAGCCAAGCGCAGCTGATGCTGCCTTCCTCGTGGATGACCGAATTACCTGGGATAGTTTAGTTTAAGCGATATACATATTTTCTTTTTCTAAAGAGTTATATTGTAGGATGATTACACTGGTTAATGATTTTTTAATCACACATAAAGTGGTATGTAATTTAAACTCACCTACCTACCCTTATTAAAAAACCATAATTTTATTTTGTGACATCTTACATATTCGACGTTTTAAAAATATTTATAAATTATACAAGGGAAAAAGCTTTAGATTTTAGCTCGAGGTTGTGTTGTTTTCCGACACGAAGCGGAGGGAAACAATAAATGAAAGCTAAAATCTAAAATGTTTTCCGTGTATAATACACAATTTTTTCTGTGATAGGAAAAAAACGACGACTTATTATTAAAAAAACATAATATTAAAGTCAAAAAATTAATCATGTAAAATTTTAAGTTTCAAACTGGTCGACTAGCATATCTAAAACATAATTAAACCTTGCATTACTATGGAAACCCTTAAGAATATTATTTAGAATCTGTATGTAATTTTGTAATTTGACGGATTGAAATTAAGAAGTTGAAACTAAAAGCGATCGTTCATTAGTTATTTGGAATATTATAAAGTTAAAAAATATCTGACTGGACTCCAAATATAAGGGAAATGTAAGTTCTGTATAATAAATTATTCTAAAGTTAAGTATTTACCTTTACTTACATGTACAAGTATGTATGTCCGGGTAAAAAGTAATTTTATTAAAAGACACATTTTAGTACCTGTTAACACAGATACAATGTCAAATTTTTTTCCGTCACTGAAAAAATCATATTTGTTTAATTTTTATAATTTACCTACAATTGTTAGAAAACCGAACAATTATACAGGGTACCCGGAGAGGTGAGACATAAATGATAGGGGTGATAGAGCAAGCCAAAATAATTTTAATACTCCATATAAAAATAGGTTCTATCACTCTTCGTTAGGAATATATTGACCTTCAAGGTTAAAAAACCTTTTCAAATATAACTTTTAAGCTGTTGTCACAGTACAAATGATATTTGGGCAACTATATACACTAATGCTTCTTTTCATAGGTAAACGGCTGTTCAGTAAGTCGGAATTATACAGGGTAAGACGATTTTTTTTATTTAATGTAAGCATTTTTAACTTAGGTCACAAATTTAACTTTTGCTTTGACTGTTTGATTCCTTCATTATTTTTGTATAATAAAGATGTACCTTATTTTCTGAATCGATATCTTGGACCATTTTTCCCAAAATCGCATTTTAAATTCAGAGAACCAGCATTTTCTATGTAATAAAAATTTCCAGTTTGTTGAAAAAAATAATAAAAGGTGGTAAATTTATATTAAAAAACAGTCTTTGTTTGTGTAATAAAGTTAAAGACGGCACAAACACCATTTTAAATAATTTATCACATTTTAATAATTTTCTTTAAAAACAAATGGACTTTTTATTACATACAAGATGCTGGTATGACTGGATTCGATTTTATGATAACGGTCCAAGATATCGATTCAAATAAGGTATACCTTTGTTGTAGCAAAAACTTGAAGGAATCAAACGCTTAAAGCAAGATCTCAATTTTTCCACTCGTGTCAAAAATGCATACATAAAATGAAAAAAAAAAATCGGCCCATCCTGTATAATCCCGACCTACCAAACAGCTGCTATGGAAAAAAGTATTAGTATATAATTATATATTAGTATATAATATCATTGCTACTGTGACAACAGTTTTAAATTTATAATTGAAATAAGTATTTTTTATTCCAACTTTCAGGTCAATACTGCCGTCCAACGGAAAAATACCGTATGTGCATATAATAATCCATATAACATACGGTGTAGCACAATAGATTTTTTTATATGAAGTACTAGTAAGGGCGCATTCAGATTCTACAAAATTGGAGTAAACTTTACCCCAACCTTCACCTTGGCAAACGAATGTGTTCCTTGTGTTTAGTTTTGATAAGGTCTTGCTTATTGCGCATGTCCTCATGTGCGCATGTCGGGCAATTACCGGGTGTCGATTCTGAATGCGCCCCAACATTATTTTGGCACACTCTATCACCCATATCATTTATGACCTCACCTTTCGGGACACCCTGTATAAATAAACCTGATCTTTTTTGCTCATATGTGTAAACATAATAATATATAACATATATTTACAAGTCAACATAAACATTTTCAAAAGTAGGTGACTAAGGGTTACTTTCAAAATTTTAAATTGCCAGTTCCCCACCAACATAAATTTTGGTTTTTTCATAAATTTTCTGAATCATTTGTTACTGGATGGGTTAATAAAACATGTGACATAAACATTGCCGTTGCAAGAATATGGGCCGAATCAAGACATTGCATATCAGACTGATATTTTTGTGTGACTACAATTAAAGATCTTAGTAAAAAAAACGTAATAATTTATCCAAACCCTTTAAAATGCCATATTTGTGTCTTTGGGCGTGTTTTTTACACCAACACACATCAAATTAGGGCTTATCAAAAAATCGTCATAGCGATAAACAAATCTGAAAACGGATATTTTTATGTTTGGTAAAATTTAAAGAGATATAAAAAATCAGTGATGAAACAAAAAATATGAGTACAAATAAAATACTTAAAGATCCTATAATTAAAAACAAAATTATAAATACTTTGCTAAAACCCAAGTGAACATAATTAAAAAATTGGTAAAAAGTAAAAAATAATAATAATCCATGATTTTTTAACTACCTATAAAGCACTAAAATGTCATGAAACTAAAAATTATTGTTTAGTACTAGTATTGTTACTTTAATAAAATATGAATTTAACTTACTTTTTTAAAAAGGAAAAGCGTTAAAAATATTTACTTTTCCAGGCATTAAAAAGACGAGGCCGGCGGTGCTTTTAAAACGTCGTAATTAAAATGTTTTTTTCCAGGCGTTGCTTACTTTTTAATACATAATTTATGACATGCCTGATTTAAAGTACATATTTTCGTTTTTGCAATGAGAGGGAAAAATGGTTTAAAAAATCTAAATTGATTTCTTTAGACATGATTACAGTCGAAAGAGACTTCAATACTATTTTTATACAGAGTGTCCTTCTGTATTTGACCCATTTTGATCGCCAATAACTTTAGAACAAGTAAATTTATTAAATTGCGGTTTTCGCAAAAAGCCTTAGATTTTTAAAAGTTTTTTCCTCTTGTCGCCATTTGCTATGTACGAACAACAAAATGGTAACATTTTTAATATAGGGTAATTTTGTTATTTTAAATGGTATATTTCTATAATCTTAAAGTCCAATTTTTTTCCTTTAAAAAATGTGACATAAGCTATAGCTATTTTAAAAAATAATGGATTTGTTATCAATTTGTGACTAAAACAAAATTTATTTTTTCGATATCATAGCTCAACTTTCTAATTTTAAATGAAACCTTTTATATTTGTCAATATTCCTAAATTTTATACTGTTTTTCTTTAAAACACTGCAACATAAGCTATGCATATTTTTGACCTTTCAAAATATATTGTAAGACCTATAGTTTTGGCTTAGGGATCGCTGACGAAATGTTTCCTATTTTTATTTCTAAAATCCAATAATGGACATAGTATACAGAGTGTTCTATTAAAAGAAACCAAAGTTTGATGGGTTTCTTTTTAAAACACCCTGTAAAATTCTTTATCATTTTAAATTTTGCCCGCAAGTACTCGCATATGCATATAAAAACTTATTTTTAAATATAACACTTCTGGTACTAGAGACCGAGGTGTTTGTGGTGTGCCACCTGTATACAGATAACCTGTATTTTTTAATATATTCCTTGATATCTACATAAATAACATAAACTTAAAACTTTTATCCAGCTTGATACAATATAGCAACAAGATTTTAACAAATAAAGTGCATGTCATACGATCTTTTGTTATGAATACCTATGCTTGTCTTAAGGCCGTGCAAATAATACTTCTTTAAATTATGTGACATTAAAAAGAGTTTTTATTAAACATTCCGATTGTCTCTTCTTTGTGCATAGTTTCTTTGTTTTTTTTTAGAACTTTTTTTTCATTTTCTTATATTTTCATAGCCAACTCGAGCTCTGCAAAAGATTTGCTTTTGCTGACGTCACGCGGGATGCTGCAGAAAGACGTAGTAACGATCGTGTGCCGGCGACGCCCTCTCCAACCAAAAACCATTTCATCTCAACAGGGTTGGGACATTTTTAAAATTGTACAGTGGTACGGACCATTTTATAGATTTACCAAAATGGGTATTATATTTTTTTAGAGTACTGTTTTAGAAAATTAACCTAATATGATATTAGTATAAATGTGTTTTAGTTTTATTGCATTTGCTATACATACATACTTAGTTCTAACTTTGTTACTGACGAAAAAAGATCTTTATTTATGAGTTCTCTATAAATATAAAATTACCAAGCTTTTACAAAGATCTGGCCCTTTTACTCGCAAAATTATTTTAAATAAAGGCAAAAAGACATATTTAAAAAATAAAATAAACATATTATTATGTTACGTACAGGATGTTCGGTTATATTTTGAACAGGGTCTATACGATTTATTGTTTGAGATAGAAAAATATTAATTAAATTAAATAATTAAAAACAAAAGATTTAGGGTTTTATAAGAACGGTCAGGATTTGCTAAAAAAATAAACAAATGATAATCGCAAAGTAAACAAAGGAGCATCGACTTCGTTATTTTAAATGAAACAATATGTTTATTTTAAGTTCATTGGAAAAAGGTATATTTTTCCTCAAAAATATATACATTGTCTATATTTGAATCACCAGTTATGGCAGAAAATGGCTCTGAATCCTGGAATAGTCAACCGCTCTGATTCAATGACAATTTAACATGGGCAGCTTTGGTTTCATTTTATTTCTCTGAATATGGCCTTTCTGTTACTTGTTTTGGTTAAAATGAAGATTGTCTGAAATAATAAATATTTTAATGTAATAAAATAGAGCTACATGTTTCTGTTATTTTTTTTTCTTTAAACAACTTGAAGTGGTTCTATAATAAGGCCATATTTGGAGAAACAAATGAAAGCAAAGCCGCCCATGTTAAATTGTCTATGAATCAGAGCGACTGACTTCTTCAGGATTCAGAGTCATTTTATGCGATAACTGGTGGTCAATATATAGATAAAGTATATATTTTTGAAAACAAGAAAATATACCTTTTTTAATAAACTTAAAATATACATGGTGTTCCATTTAAAATAACAAAGTCGATGCTCATTTGTTTACTTTGCGATTTTTATTTGTTTATTTTTTCAGCAAATCCCAGCGGTTCCTATAAAACATATGTTCTTATTTTTAAAAATTTGTAGTGATGATAAGTGATTAAATTAATTTTTTAACAGCTTAAAATTTACAAGACAGCTTGTTTCTTTTTTTTTTTTAATTTATAGTTTTAAATTTTATCGTAGACCAATTACAGTTATAGATTAACAATTCCAGTTTAATGTGGTAGCCAAATTCACCTTGCCTAATCACCTAATACTTTAAAAATTGGTAAACTAACACTATTATAATTTTAATCGAAATTGGAACTAAAATATGATATACGATAGGGAAAATTCCACTTTTTACTTTCAAAAAAACTGGGGTATTGTTAAGTATGAATTTAGATTACAAATTTAACTTTTTAACTAGTATCGGTGTAAATATGGAGAAGAATCTTTTAAACTTTTGTCAATGTAATGCTGTTTTGTTACTACAGCATATTATCTTTAGATAGAAGTTAGGTATTAAAATGTAAATTTTCACATCCGTATTAATGTATCGTTTTCTTTAATTCTTAATCAGAAAACATTTCTGTTTACTTAAGATAAGTAAAATTATTTTTTGGTAACACTTTTAAATAAACGATTTAAAATCTTGGTGTACTGTTGGGCTTTCATAGAACCAGAAAAAAACAGTTTGAATTATTTATCTCTTTTTTCAATTTCATTGTGACTACCCGAAAAGTGAACTTTAGTATGCTGTACAGCTTTTGTTAAAAACTTTTTTCTCTAACTCTCACCATTTTAAAATAATTCCAAAAACACATTAATTTTTTTAACCCCTCTCCGGGGGTTGAAACAAAATCTTTCTACACTTCGTTTGTAGACTCTCTAAGGGTAATTATGTAAAAATAAATGCAAATTCATGAATTTGTTAAACAGTTATAATTTTTTTTTAATTGAAATTATCATCCCTTAAGTTTTAGCAACCCTAATGTCCTCTGGGGAAAAAATGGTAGAGACCATTTTAATTTATTATTTTGAGTGTTACAACTTTTGTTAAGAATTTTTTTTGTAGCTCTAACCGTTTTAAAGTAATTGCAAGAAAGCACTTTATTTATTTTTTCAACCCTTCTCCGGGAGTTGAAATTTTTTTTTAGGTAATATTTTTTGTTTGTAGACACTTTAAAGTAACTTATGTCAAAAATTCATTCACTCCCCCAAATTGTGATTTCAGGCTCTATTTAATTGGACTAGTAAAACATTTCTAGAAAAAGTAAATTAGTTTCATGATTTTGAAGAAAATAATATTAGGATTTCATAAATTAAAACCCGTTGAATTTTAGTACATTTCTAAAATGCCTGTACAATGTATTCTGCCACATTTCGTACTACTTTGTTGTGGTTAAAAACAACCCTGCAGTCGCGTTAGTCACAAGAGTTTCTCTGATGAGACCTGTTGGTTTTGAGTATCTCCTTCAAAATAAAACGCTTCCAGTGAATAATTAGTGGATTTAAAAGTCTAAAGACTAATTAAATTTTATTCCGGGACAAGTCGAATTGTAGCCGCGAAAAACGTGTTTTAGGATTCTTTTCTTTGTTTTATTTATTCTGAGGCGTATATTCCTAGTGTATTTACGTCGTACGATTGTCAGTAAAAAAATAAAGAATTATGGCTATGTTGCAGATAATTTCAAGGAAGCGTACGCATCCTCCATCAACATTTATAACAATTTTTTTGGTAGTAGCCCTTCTACTGTATGTCGGTTGCATATTTTTGATGATTGGTTTTTTTATAAGTAAAAATTATTTTATGGAAAAGCCTATAGAGTTGTACGCTAAGAAAGCCTAAGGTGTTTATGGGTAGTCGGTAAGAGAATATTTCAATTTTTAAAAAGTTTTTGGGAACTTGAAACGTAGAAATTTGGCTCTAATATATGAGTATGTTTTTAGGCTGCCACCAGAGGGCGTTATTTATTATATATATGCAATAAAATGCTGCAAGGGTTCCTAAAACTTGTTAGAATTATAGTTGCTATTATCATTTTATTGTTGGCTAATTGAACTGTGGTGTTTCTGCTAAGTTTACTTAATTGTTGTCTTTGCAGTTAATACCTTTATTAAATTCTTACCTATTTTATTATTAAAGTATTTTTTTTTATATTTAAATATTTTGAATGTAATTAAAATATGTAAATTTTGAAAATCTGTTCTTATTAAGTTGTTGTTAAATTATTTTTTTGTTTCGTGGTATGTATTGACTGATAAAAGTAAATAGAAAAATTATAAATAATTTTAAATCTCCAAATATTAACACAAAATAAAATATAAAA
This sequence comes from Listronotus bonariensis, assembly GCA_014170235.1. Lineage (NCBI taxonomy): Eukaryota > Metazoa > Arthropoda > Insecta > Coleoptera > Curculionidae > Listronotus > Listronotus bonariensis. Next base: position 313,391 of record JACEGR010000033.1, read on the forward strand.
TTTTTACGGTAAAAAAATTATTAAATCCAGAATTAAATATTAAGATATACATCAGTTTTTAAAATTATACTGGGTAATTCTTTACCTATACCCACAAAGTTTGTAAATTATTGTTAAGGACAAACAATGACTAAAAAAATTGCTAAATAAGAACGTGAATTTTAAGAAAAATAATAACCAAGAATGAATAAAACATATGGTAAACTATTTTTTTGCTATAAAATAATCAGCTGATTTTTATTCTTTGTAAAAACTAAACCAATAAACAAGTTATGATAATGTTTTGTATGTCTCTTATTACTTTGTTATACCTACGTTGTGATAGTATGTGGGTTTATTTTTACATGAATAGAATTAAAATTATTCCTGTCACAAAAAAATAGGTGTCTACCTTATTTTTCATTATTAGTCATTATTGGTCCTCAGAATTTACCTAAATATTTTACACTTTTTTCCATTAAAACTTAGGAACGTGTTCTGATTGGTCAGTTTGAAACAAACTTTCGAAATCGACCAATTAGAACACGTTCTTAAGTTCTATCCGATCGGTTGATTCGGACTCAGTAAAACGATGTTCACGTTCGTATTGTTTGCCCATAGCAATTATTTTCAAAGTTTAAGTGTATAGCTTAAAAATCACCCTGAATAGAATTCAGCATTTTCTTCCATATTTACCAGATACGTTTTAGTAACAATCTAGAATTCCAGTTTTAAAAGTTTGTTAACATATTTTTCAAAAATTCTTTAATCAAAATACTTTGTCAACAATAATTCTGTATAATCTTTTTAACACTATTTACGTAAAAATCCCGAGATGCATTTTTTCGGTGTTTTCCCGTTTGGGGACTTCTCATTTGGGCACCTAATGAAATTTTACCTGATCCTTTTTTGTCTGGTTTGGTACCCTAAAGGTGTACATATGTATAATTTAATAAGACATACATATTCATGACCGCTGTAATCCGCATTAGCCAAATGCGAATTTGAATAAACGCCATGTGTAAAGACTCCTAAATCCTATTGCATTACAATAGTTCTGGTTTTATTACAGAGTATGGTTAGTTCTTGTAAGCAAGTCCTTTTTTAAATTTCTTAATTAAACCCAAGACTAATACACACTTTATAAAACTACTAAAGAATTCTATTCCCACCTATAGGGTACCAAAGCAGAAGAATAATTATGTTTTTTTTTGGGCGGAGGAAAATTCAGCACCAACATAACAGGTATATTATTTCGACAAGAAAAACTGGGCACCAAGAATTTTAGGGTCATTATATGTTACGGGTAAATTCGGCACCGTTATGCAGGTACTTACCTACTTGGACATTTATAAATAGAAGGTGTTTGGCTCATTTGAAAGTGTTGAGAAGTAATTGAAATGTAAATAAAACAACTTGATATTTGTTTTTGGAATTATGTTTATACATCAGTTATACCACGCTAAATATAAAGCATTTTGTATCAGAAGGGTCTGAATAAAGAAAGAATTAACACAAACTGATTCATAAAGTGTCTCTGGTATAATTAGGATTAAAAAAAACGTTGACTAACAAAAACTAACCTGACCGCCCTTTATAATCCCTCTTTTATTATTAAACATTTATACAATCTTGCCAATTGTGCATAATAAAAGTGTGGACAAATGCTAAATAAAAATAATTTTTATTATAAAAAAAAGGAAGAACCGGTACAGGTGTCATTTAAAGAAAAAAACAATGCGAGACTGGACTGTATAGCACAAATTTAAATATTATAAAAATATATGTACCTTATTAGCACTTCAGATGAAATAGGAAACTAAAAACAATATTTCTAACTACCCCCAAATCCATATTTTCTACCTTCATTACCTGTAATTGACCCTCATTACCAAAACTAACCAAAGTGTACGGCGGCGCAATATTCCTAGTTCTTTTGCCGGGTACCTGTTCTCTTAACAGGTATAAATGGTCATTCAGTGCCGAATTTTCGCCCGCCGGTTTTGCTAAGTGTCCAAACCATAAAAAATAGGGTCAGGTCAGGTAAAATTTTATTAGGTGCCCAAACTAGAATTGATAGAATGAGTATAATACAATATACGATTTTTAATTTTTTAATTATCATGAAGTCTCAACAAAGGTGCTTTAAAAACAAAAAGAAAAGAAGAAGCTTGTTTTAAAAAGGACAAACCAATTTTGCTTCATGAAAGTAGGTTTTTCTTACTCTGTTCAAAAGCAGTTTTCTTTTATTTAAAGTTTTAAACTCGGTCTTTTGTAACCTACAGAACAGTGATTGGCTCCAAAGTAGCACTAAATTCTAAAAATCCAAAGGGCTTTTTGTGTAGGATAATTAACTTTTTGTGTGTCTATTTTCCTTTACATGGGAAATATTGTACTTTTAGTAATAATTAAAAATTCCCATTTTTTCGAAACAAGCAATGCATTGTTTTAAAAAATGAGCATTGCTAAATACCTTTTTAGTTTGAAACATCATTCCCTTTTTTGTTTTTCTGTTCTTAAAAAATCGATGGACAGAAAACTATTATAAAGAAGTCCTCAACGCATATTATAATTAAATAATGTGCTTAAAATAAAATGCAGATTTGTATGTTTTGCATTGATATGACGGATTTATTTATGGGGCTCCCCATAAAATTGTTTCAACCTTTTCGTTTTAAAAATGAGTTCTGAAAAATAAATTTTGAGAATTAAAACCCTTTTTGGTGGTTAGGTAATGATTTTATTAATTTTAATAAAAATAGCTTCTGTATATATTGGAATGCCTCTATCTGACTCAGCTTTTTGTAGCTTATTTTTATTTTAAACTAGAAAGAAAATCAGTATACAATTTCTGTTAAGTGTTTAACTGGCTGTCATCATGGATTTCGTAAAAAATTCTGCAATGAAGGAAAATCGACAATTTCGGTTTTGATGTGTCTCCGGTTCAAGTCGAAATAACCGAGAGCGTACGTTTCGCGGATTTAACCATTCTTTTTTTTATTTTGGTCGTTGGACAAAGATGCCTAATATTTTTTTTGTAGTTCAAGACCTTATTTTTAACAGTACTTGTTTCTAGCCGAGACACAAACAAAAACTTTGGAATTTCTGGAAACATTTTTGCCATTTACGATCTAGATCAGCTGACCGTGTGGGAGCATTGTGTCTGTCTCTTGGGGTCTGGCCACACATAACCGCTTCGAGCCCATACTAGGCCCGGGTTAACAATGGTAGGGAAAAGTGAGGCAGATTGTTTAGGAAAGTTTCAAAAGTTTTTATGGCCTCATGATATTAAATACATTTTAACATAATATTTATTCCGTACTGCTTAATGCATCGAAATCTACAATGTTTTCCATACGAGACCCAGCATAAATTAAAAACTTATATCTTACAAAACTAAGTTAGTCAGCATAGCAATTAGGGGATATAATCCCGAGCCTATTTTCAAATCCCGGGATTTTGGGATTGGGCACAGATAATCCCGGGAGTCCAAAAAGATGAAAATATTCAAAAATCAACCTATCTTTTTTAAACTTTTTTAGGAATAAAAAAAAACTGAACAAAACAAAATTTCTCTTCAAAACAAGAATAAAACAAACTAATATAAATATAGAAAAATCAACTTAATACAAACTTTCTTTTGATAAAGACTTTTTACAGCAGTCCTGATTAGGCACCTTAAAAAATAAAAACAAAAATGTGTTTCTGCCACATTGATACACCCTCTCATAACCTCTAGTTGATCCCATTAAAACATTTTTCGTAATTTGTAATACAATACAACAAAGTTAGGGCAATAATAAACCCTATAAATAATAAAAATCAAAATATACTTTAAATAAACATATTTCAATGCAAAATACTAATACCTTGCGTGATGCGAAGTGTTGCTTTTACATGAATTTCTTCAAGTAAGACCGCGTATAAACCTGAATAAAAACAACTGGAAAATAAAATGGCTGACTTTTTATTTTGATTGGCATTGACTACTTGATAAACTTGAAAAAGTAAGTGCGTTTCGTTTCATTCAATATTATTATGTATTATTAATCCTGAAAATCCTGGGATTATAGGAATTAAATCCCGAAAATTTCGGGTCTGTAAAGGGGCGGGATCCCGGGATTATATCCCCTAATAGCAGACTTTGCGGCTAGTAATAAAAAATTGCTTACAATATATAAAACAAATCAGTTACTGCGATTTTATTAAATAATTTTTTCTTGGTGTAGAGGTTTATCAAGACTATGTAAGTTCCTGAATATGCATTTTAAATTCTTGTACCCAATCTTTCCAGCACATTTATTTTTTGTCCGTGACCCTGATTATGTTTATGTTTTTACGAAATTCATAATCAATGTGAGGGATTCCTGCAAGGTCAGCTCATAGGGCATTTTACTTTAGTTCAATAAATATTATACAGGGTGTTCGGAAATGCGTTAGGAAATTTTAAGGGTCATTCTGCAATGATAAATAATGTTAGTAAGTTCCTTAACAAAATGTCGAAATCTCCTTGAATTTACCATGTTACAGGGGTTAAAGTTAAACTTTTATTTTTGTGTTTTTGCCATATTGCGTTTATTTTTTGACCAATCTAGTTGAAATTTGGCACAAAATCAGCTCCGCAGATTCTAAAATTTTAAAGATAAAAAGTACTTTCAATACCGCCAGAGGCACTTCCCTAAAACTTAAAATTTATTTATATCTAACTTTTTATTTTTGACAGATATCATAAAGCTGATTTTTATAGACAATCAAAATCTTAAATAATAAGGTACTCTGTATTAAAGTCGATAAACCCAACCGTTTAGGCACCAATCGACATCAAAGTTTTATCGAATTTTAATCAAATTACCTACATACATACAGAGTGTCCGGTAACGATGTCTTAAATATTAAAAAAACTGTTTTCCTTCTAAATTTTTAACACCCGTAGTTCAAAAACTAAGAGACTTAGGACATTTTGTTCACTTTATAAACTTATTTTCTTATGTTCCGTTTTTAGAATCGCCCCGTAAGGGATTTGTCTGTTGAGATACTGGACACCCTGTATGTATGTAGGCGTAATTTGATTGAAATTGATGAAACTTTGATGTCGATTGGTGCCTAAACAGTGGAGTTTATCGATATAATAAAAAGTACCCTATTTTTAGGTTTCTGATTGTCTGTCAAATGGCGGCTAAGCTTTGCGATATCTGTCAAAATAAAGGATTATGATGTAAAAAATTAATTTTAAGCTTCAGGCAAACTGCCCTCTAGCAATATTTCAAAAAAGTACTTTTATCTTTTAAATTTTAGAATCTGGCACAACTGTGTGCCATAAGTCAACTAGATTGGTTAGAAAATAAATGCAATATGGCAGAAAAAAACCAAAATAAAAGTCAAACTTTTAACCCTGTAACTTGGTAACCAAGAAGATTTCGACATTTTCTCAAAGGACTTACTAACATTTTTTTCATTGTAGGATAACCCTTAAAATTTTCTAACGCTTTTTCCGAACACCCTGTATAAAAATATTTTCCTATTTTGTTAAGTAAACTTGAGCAGCGGTGTCCTTAGACCTATATTAGATAAAATAATTTCGTAACTCCTCCTACTTTTCACAAACGAGGCGCACAGCAGAGCTACGCTGCGTGCTCGTTAAGGTTATGTGTGGCCAGATCTTTAATCTGAATCGCGGATTACAAACCTTTTAATTGTTAACGGATTACGTAAGCAAAATGATAACATGCCAAAATTAGACCGAAATACACAAAAATAGGAAATTGATTTCAAACAAATTGATTCTGGTTAATAGGCACTTGTTTTCAAAATAAAGCGCGCGATCTTTAACGAACGAAAATATTTGCTCGATTACGAATTTCTTTCAAAATATTTGGATGAATTTTAAAAATAAATATTAAATTTTCCGCAGTTAAAGGTTGGAAGTTTTAATAGTGATACGGTGTTTAATTGACTTAGAAGTGAGTTTTGAGAGTTCGTTTCAAATTTGAAAGATCATAATTTTATACCGTGATGTGTATATTGTGTGGTATGTAAAAATTACCATTAAATTAAAACTAATATTTAAGCACTTTTAATTTTTTTGCCTTATTGTGCACCAATAAAATAACTTTTTGAGCGTTTGTGCCAAATAAAAATACTAATAGGCTCTAGTGTCGCTGGTCAAAAATATGTTTTTTTTTATAAATATGAGTATAATTAAAAGCATTGGCGTAATTAGTGGAGCCAGGACCTGCAGCCCCCTTTCCAATAAAGTCAAAGGAAATAAACATAAAATTCCTAAAGAAGTTATAGTGTAGTTTTATGTCTTTCATAACAAATCTAAATAATGGCTACCTCAATAGTAAAAGGTATCTTTTGCTTTTTTCACAAGAAGAAAAATATTGTTATCGCGAAAAAATCGCACCTTGAGATTTTACCAAACTTTTACATATTTAATGGTAAAAAGTGTTTAAGATTTTATTGTGTTTTTGCCATTTTTTAATAAAGCGCCTAGCACGAAACCACCGAAAAAATGTATTGAATTTGCAGAAAAAGTTTTCAGCATGCTGATCAAAAGTCTTCTATTCCTAATGTTGTAGATATCAGACCTTAAGCAAAAATTGGTATTAATGGACGGGATTGCAATCCCAATACACCTGATATTCCACGATAAAGAATTTTATTATTATTATTTTTTAATACTTAACTTAAATAGGAATACTTTAAAATCCGATATCTTAAAAACTACGCATTAGCTTTGATCATAAACTACATATTTTTTCCAATATTGCGTAAGGGCTTATAACTTAAATAGTCATGTTAAAAAAAAAACAAACAACTACAAAATTACCTAATGTTTTTCTAACAATTTTTGTAAATTAATCCAATTTTTTTACCCGCTTTACTAACTTAATTAGAGCAGACAAAAAAACTCAAATTATTTTTACTTTTTTAGTTTACAATATTTGAACTAAATTATGTTAAACTGAGACGAGCATTAATAACAATGCATTTAATTTATCTCTTTTTAGTAATTAAATTTCACCATCTTATGTAACTTAACTAACTCAATGAAATTGACAATTACATTAATTTTAACATATTTTTTGATCTATTTTATTGTAAGAGGGCTTAGTTTTTTTCTATGCTAAAAAAAATTTTAGGGTAAGAATAAAACGTCTTTTTATACAGGGTGTCCGAAAAGGTGTGGTCAAAAATAATAGGTATGATAGAGTGAGCCAAAATAATGTTAGTAGTTCATATAAAAAAATTCTATCGCTATTCGTTAGGGAGAAATTGACCTTTAAAGTTGGTAAAAAAACTTATTTCAATAATAACTTTTTAACAGTTTACACAGTCCCAATAATCGTAAAGTGGTGCTTCTTTCAATGGGAAAACGGCTGTTCAGTAAGTCGGAATTATACAGGGTGCGACGATCTTTTTATGTAATGTATGCATTTTTAACACTGGTTACAAATTTAACATTTTGCTTTGACTGTTTAATTCCTTTACATAATTCAAAAAAGGTATACCCTATTTAAATCAATATCTTGGACAGTTTTTAAAAAATCGCATAAAAGTCCAGACAATTGTATGTAATAAAAAATCTTTTTATTTGAGAAAATTATTAAAATGTGGTAAAATTATATATGTTTGTGAGCTCCTTAAACTTCGTAATTCAGTTCAAAACTGTTTTTAAAAATTTTATCATATTTCAAAAATTTTCGGAAAAAAATGAGTTTTTATTACTTGCAAAATGCTGATATGTCTTGACTTAAAATGTGATTTTATAAAAAACGGCCCAAGATATCGATTCAAATAACGTATACCTTTTTTGTACAAAAATGATAAAGGAATAAGCGGTCAAAGCAAAATGTTGAATTTGTCACCAGTGTTAAAAATGCATACATTAAATGAAAAAATCGTCGCATCCTGTATTATTTCGTCTTACTAAACAACCGTTTACGTATGAAAAGAAGCATTTCAATGAGGTTATTTAGTAGCCCAAATATCATTGGTATTATGACAACAGTTCAAAAGTTAAAATTGAAATAAGTTTTTTTTTATACCAACTTTGATGGTCAATATCTTCCTAACGAAGCGCGATAGAACTTTTTTATATGAAGTACTAACATTATTTTGGCTCACTCTATTACCCCTATTATTGTTGACCATACCTTTCCGGACACCCTGCATAATTACAAATATAAATTTATCTTAGGAAATGGGTGTAACATTCTTTCTATTCCATTGATAGCTGGTAGGAATAAAATGGCATTGAAGTATTAGGTTAATAAGTTGATACAAGTTACTGAAACTAAGCCACCGATAGGAAAAAGCCTAATTTTACAAATTTTGCAATGAATCCCTACAATATATTAGTGATATCGCTTAAAATCCAATTTTAAAATTCGCGAAAAATGAACGCGGGAGTCGGTTTTCTCGTGAAAACTTTTACGCAAGGCGGTCGTCGAAGAAGACGTTGCGAAAAGCAGCAACCAAAATTAGAACTACCAGATCCAAATCAAAGTCACCCAGATGTGGTTCCGTACTGGGATACTGCCGTTCCTATAACCCCTCCCGCTATGTTCTTACCACCTGGATATAGGAGAGGATCTTCTTTTAGGAAAAAGAAGGGTAAGGAATAAAAGATTACTTTTCTTTGAAGGTGGTAGACAATGTTATACTTTTAATAATACTACATTCTTGGACTTCCATTGTCTTTATTTTTAACTGGTACACAATGTTCCGGATGGTATTTATCTCCAACCGTTTTCAAGTGATAACTGAAACTACTCTTAAGAAATGACCACTTGTATATTATTAGTTGTTCACCGCAACTTGACTGATGTTTGACGGTTTAGTAACTCTGTCACGTCTTTAGTATGTTGATACTAGGCTTGCTAAATACATGCTTGTTGTTAAAAAATAAAGTACCTTTTTAAAATTTCTTCTTTTTCAGTGATCTTCTATCTAAAAAATTATTAATCTCCAGTGGTATTTTTAATAGTTAGAATAAAAGAACATTAAAATCATACGGAACGAGGTGAACCTTTGAGATCGGGAAAGGCCGAATATGCATGGTCAAAACATAACCATACAGTGGTCAAAGGCCAAAATTAGTTATAAAGAAGATCCCAAACCAAATATCTTGCAGCATTGCTGAACCGCGAAAAATCGGTCAAGATTCGGTAAGATTAATACCATCCGAAACGTCGTGTAAAAATAAAGACAATGGAAGTCCAAGAAAATAGTAACATTGAAATTGGAAGGCTTAATGCAAACCTGGAACTGCATTTTCTTTAAACTTTAAAAACATGTTTAAAATACCAAAGAAATTTCCTGCAAATACAAACTTAAAAGAAATTTATTTAACAATATTTTCCCTACTTTTTTTTTTTTTTAACGCCATTTAACATCAGAAATTTAGAAGCATTTTTGCTAATCACTGAATGTTTACTTTTTATTTGCGTCTTCCTTAATGAAAAAAGTTTTCCTCTGCTTGTATTTTCATCATTATTTTAATCAAATATTATCGTCAAATCACAAATTTTGCAAAAAATCTGGATTTTTCTGATAATTAGGGGCGCCTAAATATCTTGTAATAAAAAAGATCAAATTCTTGAAAAGAATACAAATAAAGGATTTGTTTTTACATTTTTTTCTGGGTTGGGGGAGGACAAAAAATCAGTCCCACATATCATTTGATTTAAAAAATTAAAATCCTCTGTACGGCCTTGACTAGGAAAGGCTAAAATTGCAAGATGCTAAATCCGAACTATGCGAAGGATAATCCAATAGATTTATTTCAGTTTGTTCAAAAACTTTGCAGCCTTTTCTTTGGAAGGAACCCGCGCATTTATTAATTATAAAAAAAGTATTCAGCCTTGAGCTTTTGCAATTTTAAGAGATTGCTTAACTCGTACTTGTACTGCCACTGTCTTCTGTATTTCGAGGGGAATCATTTGTGTTTGTTGGACAACGTTGGTGTATCGAATTCGGAATCTACAGGATTACACGAAGTGATATTTTTAGTAATTTTATATGATAAAAAGCAAATAAGTTAAGAGGGGTGTAAATTTAATTTACACATTATTTAATGTGTGCCAAGTTTTGTGTCTGCCAGAAACTGAAAAAACATATGGGCAATTCTCACCTTTAAAATTCACCGACTAAATGTTAAAAAAGTACATTTTGTTCTTTAAATTAATTTCATTTTTAGCAGACGTTATGAGCACTTGTTTAGATTATCCCATTCATAAGCATAGTTTCGTATGATGATGACATCCATAAATTGAATGGATTGTGCTTAACTACTATAAATAAACCACTTAGCCTTCATTAAGCAATGTTTGTGTGGGATGTAACTCTCTGCTTTTGTTTTTTAGCGTTAATGGATTTTATTCAATTGGATTCGTTAATAAAGTGTCATTTTTAATAGGGTAATTTATGTAAAACAACAAAAAATGTAATAACTGTAGCTGTCATCAATATGTGTTGGACACGACTGGTTGATGTGTGGTAGGTAGAGGTAATAAAAGAAAAGCTAATAAATAAAATACGAGGATGGGTTAAAAAGTTTCCGGACTCCGGACTAACCCATAGAGGGCGTAAGTTGCCTTTATATGACAACATACCGGGTGGCATATTCAGAAACAGCAGATGCGCTAGAGTGTCGAAATGCTTTCGGCGACTGCAGCAGTCGCACTAGGGCTAGAACGGCTGCTGTTGGGTCATGGTTAGTTCTGGTTAGTTAAATCTGTTTTTTTTTAAATTAATTCCTTAAAAAGCAAAATAAAAAAAAATAATTAACAAGAACTAACCATGACCCCCCCAATGTAACCACCCAAGTTTTTCATGACTGTCTGTAGCGCTTCAAACAGCCGCACAGTGCAGCGAGCTTATGGGACAGTTGAACAAAATTAATATTTCCAAAACTATAAGAGATAGACCTATTAAATTTTGTATTTTTGGAAAGCTCTTTGAACGATCTTTATAATGGTGGTATAACATAAATTGTATTTTGCAGGCCGCTTGTTTATCTTTACGATAAGAAGCATAAAACGTTTTAAAAATATATAACTCCTAGAGTATTTGCTTATAAAAATAAGACTTGGTATAGGTAAATTGTGTGGAAAGAGGAGAGTTTTCTCATATTTCTCACTTTTCAGCCACTTCTGGTTTATATGAAGTTTTTTTCCTTATTTTGATTGAAATTCTACTAGCATTTTGGCACCACTGTTCAAAAACACCCTGTATAAAAACCTACATTATCCCCAAAGCATAGTGTAGTTAAAAAGTTTGGAGGGATCGCATCAAGTGGTTTATATTTTATAGTGTTAAAAAGTTTGCCATTTTGTTAAGCATGAAAACAAGTAAAAACGTGCAGTTTTAAAATATTTTCATATTTAATATATCTTCCACAGAAAGCAGAGTCATATTTAATGTGAGTCACCGCCTTCTTTTTCACCGTTAAAACATAGAATTCAGGGTTTAAACGTGGTCGCATGAACACTAGAAATACGCCGCGTTTGGGCTGGTTAAAAATGGCAGCTTTTGAAGAAATTGTGCAAGAAATTAATAAAATCGTTTTGACTGATTGCCGGTTAAAGTTGTATTAGCCATGGCTTGGTTGAAGTTGTATCAGCCATGGCTTGGGCTCTGGTCATATCAAAAGGAGAGCCTACCATATTTTAACTAATTTTAGAGATAACCCCTAATTCGGTGCCGCGATCGTTTTCTTCAGATCATGATATAAGCTAACATTCCTCATTGCTTTTTGAAATCGTGGAATTTTATTTAAATTAGAGCTCTTTGCTTTTTTCATGACCCTATCCTTAAATAAAACCTTGAACTTTTATAAAGTCACTAACACTTTAATATACTTTTGTCATGAAAATTTATTTTTGTTTGCTATAATGGTACTACAATTAAAGTTAAATACTGGCTTACCAAGAAAATTAGGCCGACCAATTTTAGAGAATTGCAAGACATTCTCGATGATTGGACTTTTATTATTACATATTCTAATTTAAAGTTTGAGAGTTTGTCGCTTTGAAACTTTCCACAAAGTTATTAGGCAAATTATAGAAGAAGCCCGTTGTAATTTGTCATGTAAAAAGTTTGGAAACTTCTGTTCCTTAAAGCGATGTGTCCTTACTGGTTTTAAGTGCTTTCTGCGAAACTAAATTAGCTTTTTTAGGTTAAACTTAGGTGACAAGATAAATGTATTCAGTGGCGTACCTAGATGTATCGGGGCCCGGAGCGGAAAGCAAATTTAGGGCCCCTTTTAGTAATTTTTTTTTGTAACAATTTTTCGACAAGTAAAAAAGTCCTTATCTCAAAAATGAGGTCCGCATGACAACATACTTTGATAAGGTTGGGACCCCGCTTATCCTACTTGGAACAAAAAAGGTCCTCACGCTCCAAAATCGTGTAATTTCTGTAAATATTCTTCGCCAAATTGGATCAAGATACCATCAGCTGATTAATCGAACTTCTTGATCCTAATCGCGTCTAATTAAAGGGTATGCCGGAACAACGTTTTAACCGCCTAAAGTTTAGTTTTGAGAAAAACGAAAAAACTTTTATATTTTTCTTTCAATTAAAAAAAACATTTGGGTTGCTTACTTATGGGTATTTTAAAGTATTTAGAATACACATCTTATTATGAACCTTTATAATAAGAAGTTTTGAAGGTAAGAAAAATCCCTAAAACAACGTTTTATATACATGTCACTTACAACGTTTTTACAAGTATCTTACGACCATGTTTTATGTTTAATGGGTCAAAGGTCTTTTATTGTGACGTGGTGAAAAAATAGGTTATTAAAAAACATAGAGCGTATGGTTTTAAACAACTTTTTGGTTTTTATAAAAATTGTTGGTGAAGGGTATTCATTTTGTGAGGGCTTATTGCCTTCTTGGTGGGGCTAATCACCGTCTGAGAGGAGCTAAGCCTCCCACAGCCCACCCTGCTTTTGACTTAACTACGACATTGGCCCACTCTAATGAAATATAGGTGAGTTTTTATGCCAGTGCACATAGAACGTTGTTATGCAGATATAAAGATGTGTGTAATCGTTTTGATCTCCACAAGGACAGAATTGTGAGAGATTTGCGTGAAACGGTGGGGGCTTATGCGTATAAAGAACATTTTTTATGAAAATCCTACTTTAGTTCAGACTGTCGGTTAAAACGTTCCGGCATACCCCATAAAATTATTATGCTAATAGATCTTCTACTAATATGAAAAATATGCAAACATTTTATTGGCTTTTAAAGTATTTTTTGTGTAAGTTTTATTTTTAAGAAAATTTTTAATAAAGCCCTGAAAAACTCATAAAGAATCGATGCTTTACGATTACTGGGGAAGTAATTTATACTAATGTTCGACCGAAACAGAATTTTGGGCCGAAACCCAAGATTCGACCTTAATCTTAGATTCCGTCAAAACTCATTTAGAAATTAAAATTTCTGTTGTATACTGAAACACAGTGTATTTTTGGCACATATACAAACAGTTAACCCCCTTTAAATAAAATAAATATTTTTTTGATTTTCGGCCAGCCACAAGTTTTGGCCATCCCCAAGTTTCGGCTGTTTTTACTTAGTTTTCCCATTTGTCGGTATGTCAGAATCGCACCTGAATTTATATGATTTATTCAAATTTAACCGTTATATCTGTATTACTTAAAGTATTTTTGTTATTTGCAGAGCCCAAAAAAGATAAGACTGATGGAAGCAACGCTCAGAATGGTGCCATGTCTCCCAACGGTGATGGGCCCCTCCACGTTAACCAACCCTCCAATCAATCGGCGGAGGACGGCCGAAAGCCTGAAAGACCCAGCTCGTTGGGACATGGAAAGCTTACAAGAAGGCTGTTGTGTTACCATAGTGAGCATTGTAAGTTTTTTTAGTTCTCCATTTATCTATTCATCTTGTTTAATACAGGGTGTAATTTAATTAATGGCCTAAAATACAGGGTATGATTCCTTAGGTTATTTTAGGAAGAGAAGTTCATATAAACATATGTCCTAAATCTCTTAACTTTTGAGATACAGTGTTAAAATTTAAAAAAATATATTTTTTAAATATCCTAACTATTCTTTACCCAATTTTGTTTTAATTTGGCAGCACTTCACGCACACACATTAATAATGACAGTAAGGTGGTAATTTAGCACTAACTTAATTTCATTTACCAGTGACGTCTCGAGAGGCAACTGAAGAAATATTTCCAACAAAAAAACGGTACGCCACTGACTGTGTAAATGTATGTAAAATGTTTGTGCTGTCTTTAATTTAAAGAAATAAAAATACTATATATTTTGTTTAGTTTAGGAGAGAAAAAATATAATTTACTTAATTGCATATTTTTAGACCATAAAAGAAGCATTGCAGGATTTTTTCTTTTAAAAATTAGGTTTTATAATTCTAATGAGTAATTATGTAACAAAAATAATAAATACTTATTTAAATAAGGTTGTTATCCAGTATAACAGTTTTTACTAAAATAAGTGGTTTCGAAATTTTTGGTTCTTTGAAACCCCGTATCTCAAAAGTTAAGACGTTTAGGAAATAGGTATGTTCATATGAACTTTTTTCCTTAAATAAGCTAACGAATCATACCCTGTATTTTAGGCCATTAATTAAATTACACCCAGTATTTACTATGCTAAACTTCAAAATTCAAACTTATTTATTCATGTCAATATACAATCGTATTTACACACGTCATAAGGGACAAATTTATTTTGCTGAACATGCTGGACCCAGTGACTATGCAGTCACTGCTTATGACAATAAAATTGTTCTTATATGTTATGATATATTATGTTATTGTTCAAGCACATTCAGCAAGACAAACCTGCCCAAGATAAGCCATTTCAGTACCATTCTATGCATTTTAAACTAATAATAATAAATTGTTATACATGTTTATAATAAATATCTTTTGTCAGTCACAGATGGCACACAAATCGGTGCGCCGGGCTCCACGCCTCCAGCTCAAGATAAACATGCGCACCCCGTTCAACCTCCCCTGCCACCACCTTCGTCGGCACATCATCTTCAATTTGTATTGTCCGAGTTGCCCGATCCCCCGATTCCTGTGTCGGAGATAGGACCAATTCCACCGCCGCCGATGTTTAGCTCGCCAAGTCCTCAGCCTAGAAGACCTCACAGTCCTTTGCCTAATCCTGGTGACTATGACTATGAAGGTAAGTTATATTTGATAAAATACACTAACAATATGAAGCAATGTGCACGTTCAGCCAAATTAAAAGGTTTATAGACAACTAAAGCAGCAACAAATCGGGACTGATGCGTCATCATGTTTACAGGCCGTCATTATGTGTCTAATCTTTAGCTGATAGTGTTTTATACGAGTTAGATAGTCTCCTTTTGTACCTCCCTAAAAATTCTTTTGATTTGGGTGAACGTAAATTTAATTATCTTAGGGTAGTGAAAAGTACCGCAAATATTAAATATCTTTAAAGCCGCATAAGCTACATTTGCCAAATTTGGTATCTAAGATGTTTTGGGCATGTGGAACTGAATCGTGCTATGCGCTGTTCGACAACTAGTAAAGATTAAATTTGGAAAATTTGGAATACTACTAAAGTGGAGACGCCCATTTTAATGCAATCAAAATAAGTATGACGTTTTAGTTAATAAGTTTTTCTTTTAAACCGACGATTTAAACTGTTAAACCAACTAAATTCCGAAGTACCTATGGAGACACCATTAATTAAAAAAACGGTATCCAGACGCCAAAACAGTGGTTAAAAGACAATTCCACAAAAAAACAGCAAGTTAGAAGGTAGTTAGCCTATTTAATACAAATCATCACAAACCCAAAGAAAATTTCGAAGTAAATAGTGTAGTTTTACTACTTACTGTCTACGTCAAAGACAGGAATAGCAGTATTTTTAAACTTTTTCAAATAGTTAAAATGAAAGAAGAACTTTAAATAATAATTTTAATACCCTACTTTGTATCAGAAAACGAAGAGGACGACGATTACGACGTAGAATGCGAAGATGAGAACCCGTACATGTATCGAATGCCGCAACCAGACCCATCTATCGACACGACCAGAATCGATGAAATCCCCGCCAAAGAGCCCAGATTCAACGCGATGCCGCTGAAATCGGCGCTTAAAAAGAAAAATAGCGGCGGTTCCACTCCTCAAGGTACGCCCACACAGGAGAACAGGGCTTTGGGAGTCAGGTTGCAGGAGCACAATTCCAGCTTTAAGTGAGTATTATTGTTTATTCAGATTTATTTATGTGAATACAAGTGTTTGGTCACTTTTCTAATCCCAAAAAACCGTAAAAAAATCACAATTTTGAGGGTATCTTCAGCGATTTACTGACTGAATGGGTTAATAAACAAAAATTAGTGTGGATTCGTGCACAGGTAGCAACAATACAACGAAACCACATATAATATCTGGATCACAGTTTTGCTCTAGCGCTTACCAATCTTCAGTAAATTGCTGAAAGTCGTCAAAATTTTAAATATATTCCGGATTTTTCAGCGGCAAAAATGGCACTGATGACCAAATTTTTACCACAAATTTAAAAGTTAAGTTTCGTTATTTCAGGTAAAATCATAATTTTATCAAAAATTAGGAGAAGAAAGTGCACATTTTCAAGTATTTTTTAACGTATCGGAGCTATAACCGATTTTATTTAAATTTTAGTACACGGGAAATTTTTAGGGCGCCCATAACAAATCTAAAGTAAGTTTTTTTGTTCTTCTAGTTTTCGAGATATGACGCCACTTTAATCTAACCCCAAAGTTTAATAACCAACATGACTTTTTAAACTTTTACAAGGATGAGCAATACATGTGATAATTGTCTACCTTTCAAATTTTGATTATTTAAACTAGCTTTTTTCCGAGGCTTCGCACGCGTTAAATTTGAAGTAAAACAATTCCCCTCTTGCAAAAAAAAGTGTTTATTTACTACTTCACATTAGAAATTTAAAATTATCAGTGGTTCTCTAATATATTAGGCATGTTATTATGCATATAAACCTTTCTCTTGAATTACTCTATCTATTAAAAAATCTGCTTCAAAATCTGTTAAGTAGTTTTAAAGAGCTAAGCATACATACATACATACATAGGAACAGACGCCGGAAGCGACTTTGCTTAATACTATGTAGCGATGGAGTTTTAGATTAACTTTAGCAGCTTCAAAAATCTTGGATTTCGCTTTTAAGCCAAAAAGGGTTTTTTTCCTTCTAATTTATAAATACTATATATATCCCAAATCCGACCTCCTCTGGATTATTGTTTTTATAATTATGCATATTTATGTTCCTCTACTTACACAAAAGGCTTGCCTATTTCGCCCATCGTCGGGTTGTAGGGGATATATCGCTTTTTATGGGTTCTTCACGGCTTCTGCTTTAAGGAATTGTCCAGTTCGGTTCCCAACAGATAAACTCGGGGTGCCGCATGTATGCATCTCTATAAGGTTTAACTGGACAGCCTCCGAACTTCCCACTTTGTTCATTCTTTCATCCCTAAAGTTTCTAGAATGTAGAACCCGCTGCCCGCGGTGGACTACCCTTTTCTTCAAGTCTTTAAGTATTAAAGTCCCGTGATAACAAACTACGTCTTACCTCGCTTAAGACACCCACGGTACGTTAGTATTTTAGGCTTGCAGCCATCGTGAGATGTCCAAAGAAAAAAAACTTAAATTGTGCAAAACAACGAACAAGCGTGAAGTGTCCAAAGATTTAAAAAAACTTAAATTGTGCACAACAACGAAACTTTAAAACATTATAATTAATCTGAATTCGAATTTTTAGCTTGTCAAATTTCTTGTTGGTAGGTGTATTTTGTTGTTCACAACCTACATATGTTTATTTTAAGTAACTGCTATAAACTTGACTATTACATTACTGGCAGTTAGTGAATTTGTTTTATTAATAATATTTTCTGTTTTATTTGTCTAATATTTATTTTTGTTTTTTTATAAATGCAGAAGGCCATTATCAAGGCCTAGGATAAGAATATGGTAAATATAGTTTATGTGTGTAATTAAATGGCTTTCCATGTTTAATTTTATTTTCATAGATCATTTAACTGTCTTATCAGAACTTGACAGTCGCCTCTTTACTTCATGTAGTAACTTCATGATTTCTTTACTATTCTTAGGATGTTATCTTAAAACCATACCTTTTATCATCAAAATATTATTATTTATATTAGGTAAACATGTTTTAGAATAATATATGATCTAAATAGTATTTTATGTCAGCATTACACTAAAAAAATATAAAACATGTTTGTCAAAGAGCTTTTATCGTGTAATACTGGCTTAAAAAATAAACACCTTTAGATGTAGGTCTGTTTTTATACTAAACGATTAGATTTTTGACTTAGGAAAAAGAATCACCAAAGTAGAATGTCGTTGGAATAAAATATTACTAGTGTTTTAGAATGGGACAATTTGAACATGAATTTCCTTAAAATTTAGAAAAGAGCTTGCAAAAAATTGGGTTTATTATCGGAGCGCCTCCCATTCTAGTATTTAGCCAAATTGGATTCTTGGTAGTAAGTTCATCATTAAGGTGTCAAATAATTTCTTATTAAAGGATTAAGAAATTTGTCCAATTTAATACTTTAAAGGCACAATTATGTGTGTTGTTGCAAAAAATGTCTACAGAAGGTGTTTCTCCTTTTAAGGTATTTCCCAATAACACTACTTGCAATACTGCCCAATTCTATTTAAAGAAAAGCCGTTCACCATTTTATGACCCAAGTCTTTTAATCTTCTTACCCATTGACAAGCTCTGGGAGAGGTATTTTCACTCCCTTTGCTACAAGGTGTAAGCCTTTATAATTTCTTCTGTAATCGCTTCTAATAGAGTAACATGGAGGAGTGTCACTGTATGTATCCTTTAGCAATCCATCTAGAGAGATTTTACACTTTCCTCGTACATAGGACATCTGGATTGTAGAACTTGCTGCCGGCAGATCTCTTGTCTTCCTTTCCAAGTTGTCGAATTTTGTGTTAATAAATTGTCTGTTTCTTCACTTAAGATACCCCAGGTAACTTAGTACTTACGCTTTAGATCTTCTTGGATTGTCCCAAGTTAAAAAAAATAAAATAAAAAGGTATAGACTATACAGCAAATTGCATAGTCTGTAAGCCGTTTTACAAGTGATAGGAATTACACAGCTTGGTACACTTCTATTTAATAATTCATATTCACTGTGATAATCAAATTAACTCAAGTAAATACATATCAGAAGGGAATTCATAACATTTTATCCTTATTTACAGCTCCAAACCAAATAAATTTGGCTTGCAGCTCCCGGTTACCATGGAAAATAAGGAAAATACGAGGCCATATGTGATCCGTGAGGATGACACTGACTCAGATTCCAACGATGGACCCATCCCGTATCGGGACGACGATAAGTCCGAAGAGAGTAGATTAGCGCTGAAGATAGCTAGGAAAGAGAGTTTGTCGTTGAAGTTGGCTTTAAGGCCGGATAGGCAAGAGTTAATTAATAGGTAATTAAAATAAAACATTTTGTTATACTCATTACTTATATAAACTATTTAGTTAACTGGGAAACAGATGTAATACCAATTGACACGATCATATTTAGGAAAAAGCAGCTACTTGCAGAATTAATCCTAAAAGTATTAACCCCTACTTAGCTTATTAATTACTTATGCTACTAAATTCTTCCCTTTTTTCTGAATTATTTATACAGGGTGCCTATGATGTACTGCGGGGATCGATTTCTTGAAAAGTAGGGGACATATTGCTAAAATATTTTCATAGTTCTAGCACTTCCGAGTATACCGGATGTTGATGTCAACTTCCTTACTTTAAATGGGGCACCCTGTATATTATTTATTGTTTTTAGAAAATTTAAATCATATTTTATGTTTAATGACTATTGACTTGGCCACCCTGTGTTTAATAAAGCTGACATCAACTTTCGGTATAACTGGAACTGTCAGAAGTGTAGAAAAATATTCCAAAACCTACTTATCGAAAAATCGATCGCTACAGTTTGATGTGGGACACCTTGTATAAACTAGTCAGAGAATAGGGAAGAGTTAAAACCGCTTGATACGATCGTATTTTTGATAACATGGCTGCATGCAGAAATAATCCTAAATGTGAATATAATCATAGGAAATAAGAAGGTCCTTATTATTTTTAAGGTAATTTGCATTTTCAGGTGCAAAATGTTTTTTGATTATGAGGACCAAAAAATTTCTTAAATTAAAAAGATAAATTGGGTTAAAAAGATCCTCTTTTTCAAATACATGTTATATCCAGTTCTTAGCTAATTCAAGTAAATTAACTTAATATTATTTTTTAGAAATATTTTGCCAGCCCAATCAGAAAATGAGAGGTTAAGTGAAAAAGAGGCTATCGGGGCCAGGTTAATAAGAAGGCTTAGCATGAGACCTACACAGGAGGAGTTAGAAGAGAGAAACATCCTTAAAAGTAAGTTTAGTGCCTTTTTTATACAGCGGATTAATACTAGTACAAAGTTCTCAAGGTAGGTTGGTGTGTTAACCTATTTTTTTTTCATTTTTTAGAACAAAGTCCAGCTGAAGAAAAGAAACAAAGGGAAGAAAAGAAACGATTCCTTTTAAGAAAATTAAGCTTTAGACCGACTGTAGAAGAACTGAAAGATAAGAAAATCATTCGCTTTAATGACTACATTGAAGTGACACAGGCTCATGAATATGATAGGCGGGCGGACAAACCTTGGACAAGGTGAATATATTGAAATTAACTTGATGTCTGTAGCTTTTAATAGTCCTTTAAAAGTATGTAATTTTTTATTTAAAAATTAGAACCTTAAAGGTCTTTTATGTGTTATTATTTTATGAAGGAACATGGATGTTGCAATAACACAAAAAATTACACATCTTACAGCTGATTCGACTAAGTGGCTCGCTTTGGTGCCCTTTTCTTTCTGGAAGGAAGGAATAAATAATAAACTGTAAAAAATTGTACTTTTACTTGCAATCAAAAATTGAAAAATTGTTAAAAACTATTCTATATTTATATTTTTTTAGGTTAACTCCAAAAGATAAGGCAGCTATAAGAAAGGAATTGAACGAATTTAAGAGTTCTGAAATGGATGTTCATGAGGATAGTCGGCATTTGACTAGGTAAGTAAACTTGAAAGGACAACAGAAAAAAAGTGCTTTTACTGTTGTTTTGTTAATCAAAAGTTGTTTTTGACAATTAATTATTAATTTACTTCTGCTACATATGACAAAAAGTAAGGTTTAGGTTACTATTAATATAATTGTAACTTTGGTTTATCAGATAGTGTGTCTTTTTACACACTATGTTGTTTGTATCTTTATTTTGTCTATGAGTAGTTCATTATTCTCTTTAATTACATTTTAAAAGGTTTTAACAAAATTACTTTACTATGCAAGTATTTTTAAGGTATTTTCTCGTTTAAAAGCTACAAGGTATTAAAATTCCTTTTTTTTTAATTTTTATACTCCCTTTGCATTTCTAAAAGTATTTTATAAATCGTAAAAAAATATGAAAAAAGTTTCCTGTGTCCTGTTTTGTGACCCATTAGTTATGCAATATTCTGTTTAGACAAAAAAATGTGCGAATGTGCAATTTATCAATATTAGACTCTTTTATATTTTTAACCAAAGTTATTTTAATAAATCTTTAATTAGTTTTGAATTGCTGAATCAAGCTCAATATACTTTAATAAACAGTGAATGTTACATATAACTAGAACTAATTAGAACAAAATGCTAAGCTAAAAAGTTAATTCAACTCTTAATACTCGTGATTCCATCTAAAGAAAAGTCGCTTGCCTTAGTGACCCAACTGTTACAAAACAACTTTTTTTTGCCTATATATGAGGGAAGGAAATTTGTCGCTTGTTCTCTTTGAGACTTTTGTTCCGAGGAATTAGCCAATATAATTCCCTAGCTTTTAATTAAGTAAAATAAAAAGATATATTTATGCATCTGTAGAGTGTCTAAACTATGGAAGATCTTCGTTATTCCTTTAAACCTTTATATTCTGTAGGTTTATTGTTGATAAACTACCTCCTACTTTATCTACCGCATGTTTGTATTTTATTTTACTTTAAGTCAGTATGGACTATATCTGAAATAAAAATGTTTGGCATTTTTTTGTGTCTGCACTCTGTAATATTAATGACGTATCAAAAGATTTTTTGGATGTTAATATGTTTTAGTTAAAAAGAGATAAGTACTACCCTAATTAAAAGTAGTAATATTTAGTTGTATGTGTGTTAATACCTATTATTCACTCTTATTGTAAATAGTGTAGGTATGTTGTGATGTAAGCTATTATTTTCAGATTTTACAAAATAAACACTAAAATTGTCCATAGGCCGGGAGTTGTGGTTAGGGCTAGGGCCCCAGTTAAACCAAATTTTAAGCAAAATATGTTTTATGTTGTCGGATAGCGTTAATTTTCTTTATTATATGGATTTATTGGTTTGATATTTTTATGTAAGTAATCAGTATTCTTTTTTTTTCTTTTTGTGCCAGTCCACCAATGTGACCAGCTTTATCATATTAGAATTTTTTGTTTTTGAGACGTTCTTAAGCACCCGCCGCTTTGAGAGGTAAAAGGTTTTTAAAACCACTCCCTCTTTATTTATCTATCTAATTGATATGGTTTCAGTCACTTTATTTTATTTTTATGTTATTTGTTCAGGGATGGGAGGGTGCACATTATAATAGTATTAAATTCCAAAACTTGTTTTTTATTTGTTTTGTATTGGCTATATAGGGTGGTTCTTAAACTATACACATAAATTTTGGGCATTATTCCTAAGGACAAACAATGGCCAATTTTAAAAAAGTAGTTAAATAGTTCTATACTCTGTTTACTAAAAATTGAGAAGAACGTCTGAACAAAAACTGTATTTTATTGGTTTAAAACTACAGTAACCGTAGTTACTTACTAGGTATGTATTATCAATTTATAGTCGCCAAAGTATAGTTACAATGTTGTGTCAGTCCTTGGTTTACTATACCCAAGAAACGAACCATATGTTGTAAAAATCAATACATTTCCGCAGTCATTACCTGACAATATAGTAAATTATTTTTTTGCCTTAGGAATAATTTAGTTTTTATACAACTTTTTAAAATTAATTGTTTAATTTTTTTGTTATTTATAAAAAATAACTAATAAACAAGTCATTATGACATCTTTGGTATTTCTTATGGCACACTCTACTATCAGTTGTGATTTTATTTTAACGCGATTGGAATTTCAATTAGGGCTTATAGCCTAATTTCTGAAATAAAAAGTAGGTTAGTACTTTATTTTTCATTATTAAACATTATTTAGTTATCTCCCTAACAGAATTTTTTTACTAACTTTTTTTTTTGTCCCTGTTTGTACTTATTAATAATTTTCCAAGTCTAGGGTATAGGTTAAGAATCGCCCTGTATATTATGTGAATAATATTCTCCCATTCCTGTTTCTTGCTAAAAACTAAAAACGAACCATTCTTGTATTGTAGCCTACTAACTTTTTGTTACACACGTATTCTATCAGCTTATAGACAATTTTAGTAATAAAAATTAGAAACACATAATTTTCAAAACATTAGGGGATATGGGATAGGATTATAAAGCAAAAAATGACACATATGCTTTTATATAACTCAAACCCAAAAGTTTTTTTTGGTATATTATTTTCTAAGTAACTTAAGTAAGTGCTTAATAAAATTTAGTCGCCAGTCAGTACCCACAGCAATATTGGCACTAATATTCAAGGAAATTTTGATTTTGCACTCTTAGCCTAATTTTAAGTGTTTTACAAATAGTCTAATCGTGATTGATTCATTTTTGAAATATTAAATTTACGTAGTCGATATAAGAATTTGGAAAAAAATGTTTTTAGTCATTAGAAAATGAAAAACCATAATTTTTAAAACTTAGTTAACAAGGCATTTTAATGTTATTTTTTTAATAACCAATAATTAAATTGTTTTCTTTTATGCTCCGTACACAAAAGGATTTTTACATGTTATTTTATAAACATTGTAGGGGCGTCCATAAATTACGTGAGGTGTTTTTTTCGATCCCCCCCACCCTTGGTGAGATTTGGGGAAAATTTCTTCAATTTCCATCCCCATCCCTTAATTTCACTTTAGATTTATATATGGAAAAAGGCACCTCTTTCACCGAAATATTGATTTTGTCTTTGAAATAATGTTGATGAGCAAAAAAAAAGTCGTCTACTAATGGTCAAAGCACACTAGGCGCTCAGGTTTCAGTACACTCACGGACCGGTCAAATATTAACCATGGTATTTAAATGTTATTTAAGATCATTTATTTAAAAAGCATGTAAAATATTTGATCAAACCGTGAGCCTACCGAGACTTGAGCGCCTAGTGTGCTTTGACCTTAAAGTGATCACATTTTCAATCATACCAAGCGCGACAGAGAGGAAATCATGTAAGAAGATGAAGAAAAATCGTTTTTTTCCCATTTGTTCTTTGAAAAAAATCCTTAGCTCTGTTGCAACGCTTTAATAAGAAACGAAACGTTTGTATATATATATATATATATATATGTACAGATGTACAGGGTGGGCCGTTTATCTTGGGACACTACCTTATCTCAGAAACTATAGCAGATGGAGCCAAAAGTTAAATACAAAAGTTAATGGGGGTGTTACAAACCTTTAATTTATTTAAATGTTGTATATACAGGGAGTTTCATTATTCGTGGGCGAGTATCAACTTTCTTATTTTAAATGGAACACCTGATATATTATTTCATTTTTGAATACTGCACGAAATTCTAGACATATCTTGTGTATAATGTCCTATACCTAAGTCTAACCTTTTTTGACATTTTTAATTTTTTATGCGGAGAATGACGTCTACGAGCCGTAAAATATCTGCCAATGTCTTCATTCGGAAGCATTCATTGTTTCACTGCAGTAAGCTTTGTTGTAGACAAAGGACTCAAATAACGGATTTTATACGCAATTTCGATAACTATTAATACAGGTTGCGCGAAAAATAAGATTAAAAATTTGATTTGAAAAACTGCGAAAAAACGTTTTTCTTAATGGAAAGTACCTATTTTTATATTCTTATACTATTTAGCATTAAAAATTAGGGCAATTTTATATAAGGTTGTCTATGCCTAATATTTTTACTTTTGAAATATTTCCATTTAAACATTCGTCTATCACAAATAATATGCTGTTGCCCTATAAGCAGTTAGTGTCCTGTATATACAACATTTAAATAAATTAAAGGTTTGTAACACCCCCATTAAATTTTGTATTTAACTTTTGGCTCCATCTGCCATAGTTTCTGAGATAAGGTAGTATCTCAAGATAAAAGGCCCACCCTGTACACCCAGTCCGCCAAAAAGCCGGAGATTTCTGATACAAGGGGGACGCAGCAAAAAGCGGGACACTTCGTCAAAAAGTGGGACACTGCGCCAAAAAGCGGGACTATCTCGCCAAAATCGTGACTATTCCGCCAAAATCGTGACGTGTGGTTACTTTATCCTCGACCCAACTAGTTTTTGAATTACAGACTACATTTTGCCCTGGGGAACCTGCTCAATTCTAGTTACATTTTTTCTGTTTCTAGCAGAAGAAAAATGACATGATATTTGCCCAAACCCCCTCCCCCTAATTGCCTCACGTAATTTATGGACGCCCACTTTATAGCAAAATTTTTATATGTTCGTAAAGTTATAGCCCCATCAACTTTAATTGTAGGCAATAAAATAATTTATAATGTGGTTTTTGGCTTGGACTTATGAAAGCATGCAATCTATAGTGTGGTTACAGATTGATACGCTATTAAATAAAGTTTTAAAATATGGCATAATAATATCATTTTGCATCTGCATTTCACCTTAAAAAAATCATGGCTGGAGTCATTTTTGCAGTTAGTCCTAATTCTTGTTACACTTCATATATTGTATTCACAATAAATATTATTTATGCCTAATAAAAGGTTTATTCATGTTTAGTTGGTAGTTTAGAACGAAATCATTTTGTCGTCTGCTTATTTTTTAAATTTAGGTGTGTATTTGACCGTCCTAAGATTTTTGTTTTTAAATCAAGACGCACAACACAAGACTTAAACTAACAAAGATGACATTTTTATTGAATCTGAATGATAAATTTAATTCTAAAATAATACATGTTAACAAAATACCACGTTCTCGGCAAAAATCTACATTTTACCTATAACCAAAACCCAAAAGGAAGATGGATATTTTATTCAGAATAAAAAGTGAAACAGTGGCCAAAAAAAATGTGACATAACATACAAACATAATTACCCAATTTGCAGTAATATTCACTGCATTAAGGCGTTAATTTAGCCAAAACTTGATTAAATTCATTATGTCCAGTGGCGTGTCAAACGGCACACGAAAGTTTTTTGAAAAGTTAAACCCTGTATCTCAGAAACAATGTATTTCTGGACCTATTTTTATATAAAGTCTTTTTCATAGAATTAGGTCAGAAATACGCCGTTTAATTTTTATACCGCAATTGTATAAAGAAAATTATAAAATCTTAGGGTGGTTACAGTATGTGTAAGTGATCACCGACTCCTCCACTAAAATGTTTTTGTTTTTGTTTTTCAGATTCCATAGGCCTTGACAATTGCAAGGCTTAAATTTAGAAGAAAACCAAATTTCTGTGATGGGCGTAGCCGTAGATTTTATTAATTTTCCCGTAACTGCTTAGCATGGACTAATGGCGACATGCTGGATATACGACGTTTTTATGGAGATACAAAATAGGATTAAAAAGTTACACAAAATTGTGTAAATAAGTGTAATAATAATTGTTTTTGTACATAAGTGATTTTATATTACACAAATACGTTTTTATCGATAGAGAGGTAGCAGTTAAAATGCTAATTTTTCATTTTTAAAAAATCAAGGTAATTGAAAAGTAGTATCTTGTAAATAGGCTAAGTCTAGAAAAACAAGTTTTACTATTTAAAATACATCACCAATGTGCAATAAGCACTATTGTGTATCGTTTTGAAATTAGTTAGAAAATTATAACCACATACTTTAAAAACGTAAGTTCTGGCCTTTAAATTAATCTTATAAATTACAATTATATATTAAAAAAATAAAATAAAATTATGGACGTTATTTTATGCAGTTATTTTCTGTTCAGTATCTTAGAAAATAAAAGGAATTTGACAGCTTCTTTAGGGATATTTTTTCACATATAACTGACTTTTAATGAATCCACGATGTAAGAACATTCTTAAAACCTCTCTGTAGGTTAAAAGACCAACAAGAAGTTTTTAAATTTTGCCTTATTTCTCCACATTCTACTTGAACTTCTTAAGCTGTGAAACCTTTGAAAATAATTTTTAAATTTCGTGATTTTAGCAAAGAGTCGGCCATAACTATGGTTTTCAGTAATGGTATTTTGTAATTCACAATAAAATACCAGTAATAAATGCTTATGTCTAACAAGTAACTAGAACAACTACTGCTTTCTAAGAACGTGACTAATATTTAGTGACTTTTATTTCTAGATGTTGGCAACACCAACATACCATTAGACCACTACACAAAACACCGCGTCATTGTTGAATAATTAAATATTTTGTTGATAAAACACAAAGTTAACTGAGTCGATATCATCATGACAATGTTGCCAATAGTTTGTCAATAGTTAAAAAATAAAATTACTAAATATTAGTGCATGGATAATCTGCGTTATTTATTTTATAGAATATAAAGTAGACATTTTATTTATTTTATGAGGACTGTGTGTC
Source organism: Listronotus bonariensis (assembly GCA_014170235.1). Lineage (NCBI taxonomy): Eukaryota > Metazoa > Arthropoda > Insecta > Coleoptera > Curculionidae > Listronotus > Listronotus bonariensis. Next base: position 341,169 of record JACEGR010000033.1, read on the forward strand.
TCCCTTGCATTACATTAGTTTACAAGTAAATCTTAAGGTTTAAAATCAACAGAAATCATTTTCTAGGGGCATAACTAGTTATTACAAGTATTATATATTACGTGATACTGTTGGAAACTGCAAAGAGTTTTTGTAGGATTCATTCTTAAGATGCGTCCAGATTTGAACCACGACCTGTAAGCGTACCGCGTCGCGAACTTAATACAATAAACAATATGGATCGCATAATTGGTTGCAGTGCGAGGTTCAATGCAGCGTACGTGGTTGCGACGTCGCGTCGTCTTGCACAAATTCATTTGATATTAATTTACCAACAAGATGTGGATCGGGACGAACCTTAAGCTGCAACACTTATCAGGTTTGCGGCCGGCCACAGATAGTTGCTTAAACAATTTGTAGTATAAATATTTCCAGTTATTGTTTGCAAAAAGGCATTTGCAGTAGACATAAGCAAAATCCTAAGAAAAAACTTAATTAATAAAAATATTATACTGTGTATTTTTTTACCATTAATTTTTAGGCCATATTTTTAGATTATTTCCAAATGTTCCAAAATATTTCCTTGCATTACCAATTGTCGATATCTTAATATAAAAAAAATTAGATAGAGCAGATCGAATAAAAATAAATATTAAAAGAAAAGTTATACATACACAGATCTACTTTTGACATAAATAGCCAGAAATAAGGCCCTTTTATTCTTCTAATTTTGAAGGTTTTTACATATTTTTGTACTATTTCAAAAGATAAAACACATTTTTGTGTAAGATTTTAACGGTAATAATAATTGTACATAACATATCCAAATTAAACAATTTTGAATCTAAATCAACATATAAAAAAATAGGCGTTTGTTAAAAAATGAATTATGTGGTATTTAAAATGTTATATTATTTATTAATTTGTTTCTATTTTTATTTAACTTTGTAATAAGAAGTTGTTTATAAACTATTATCATTATAATTTTGCATTTATATCCTGGTTTCTCTACAATTTTTGGTTTCATTCAAGATGCATATGTGTGTTAAGACGTTCATGATTAATTGTGTAATGGTTACATTGGGACTAGTCTGCTTTATTTATTGGGGAGTATCTGCTCCACATATTGCTTCCCTACAAAACATTAAGTAATTTCTTAAATCAATATAATTGTCTAGAAAGTTGCGAAAACTTCGATTTTCACGCATCTTGGTATAGGAGGTTTTTTTTGAGGCATTTATCACAAATCGTTACGTTTTGTTTTTGAGATATTCATCAAACTTAAAAGTTAACCCAGTTTTGGTCATTCTATATGCTTATTTATTTTAGGACCTCGCAAGACTTTCAATCGGTGTTAAACCCCTTTATACAAAGAATTTTATGGACAATAATCTAAAATTAGATATCTTTAACAAGGCATCTGACTTGTTATTCTACTGGGATAAAGTTATTGTGAAAAAATGTACACACATTATCTAGCTAGTTAAGGCCACTGTACAACACAATCAAGATCGCTTAGTTCAAGGTACCTCCACCGGTTCTGCTTCACCTGCAGCTCTCAACAAAGAAAATTGTGGTACCACGCGTATGCATTCATATATGGTCCAACTGGACAAGACCCCGTACTTCTTCCCATTTTGTTCGTTATTTTATGCTTATAATATTACCCCTTAGTTTCTAGAATTAGAACCTGCTTTCAGCGAAAGCCTTCTCTTCCCATCAAAATCTACAAGTATTTAAGTCCCGTGTTAACAAAGTCCCTCTTAGCTCATTTAAGACACCCATGGTACGCTAGTACTTAACCTTTCAGCCTTCGTAGATTGTATAAAGATGAAAGGTAAAAAAACTTCATGATGTAAATGCCAGGTAATATTGATAATAGTATACCTAATTTAATTTTTATTGTATTATAGTTTGTATATTGACATTTTTAGCAAATAATGTTTTATAACATTTACAAAGTGATCAAATCTATTAAAATATGTTCTGTTAAAGTATCATACTCTTTTTATTTTCATAAATGTGCCCTATTTTGAAGATATTTCTTCAAATTAAACAAAACTTGTGTTTAAAGATGTTAAGGAATGGATACCATTTTAACGGCTTCATGTTTCTATTCTTTTTACTTAAAGAATTTAGAATCTATATTAAAGATAAATGACAGTTGGCAAATTTACAGCATAATCGACAGTAATATTTATAGACAACCTTTACCAGAAATGTATTAAAGAGATTTTTAAAATTTCGATTTTTTACATGTTAGTATATCAAAAATGAGCAACTAAAGTTATACCTTACTTTAGCTAAGTAATTAAAGAAGATAGAAATCTAAACTAACATCTTAGCGATTTGAGTGAAAATTTTAAACATTTTAAATTTTTCAGTGGGGCAGTGCAGCTCATAGCCGTAATATCCATATTCTAGTTTTAGGTTATCCACTCTTTACAATCTTTAAATAACTTAAGGTTTAAAAATGTATAATTTATAACAATAATAACTTGTAACAATAATTGTGATTTTGGAAACATAAAAGCTTGTAAAATAGAAGTCCCAAATAAAAAATGCTTATAAAAAAACATGTTCTATGATGTAACGACTACTTTTTACCACATTGTATTCATACTCAATCAATTTATACTGATTAAAAGAAATGTCTTCCAAATAAATAAGACATTAAAACATATACATGTGTTTAAATTACATGGGAAAACAGTAATAAAACTGAATGACTGCTAAAATAGTTATCTCTTCCCGGTAGCGCAGTAAATAGTCTTTGATCTCTAACCCACCAAGCCCGGGTGCGATCCCCAGCCAGGGGACACATTATCAGGTCGTAGTTATTTAAAGCGAAGTCCGTCATAACCGCGTTGTCTAAACGGTTCTGCGAAATGCAATAACCGCATGTTTCAGTGCTTGCACAACGTTGACGGAGCAGAGGAAAAGAGGGGTTAAACACCTTATACTGACAGCCACGGTACTCTGGTACTTAGGCATAAGCCTTCATGACTTGTCACAAAGATAAAAAGTTACTTTCAACTGCTTTTTTTTAATCGCGAGTCTTTATGGTTGCTAAGCTAACTGCCAGAACATTCAAGAAATGTGGCCTTATCTGGCTCGTGAACCATCGACAGGTGTCTAATTAACAAAAGGTTTGAAATATTCATTGAATGATACATTTCGTAACTTCTCAGCGAAATACAATTAATTATGTATAACCGGTTTCCCTCAGGAGGCGGAAACTGTCTTAGCAAATGTGTATTTTTGGTAGCCGACCATCATGTCTACCTTTATACATAGTAAAACCTGCTATGTTTTGTAGATATTTTCTACATTGTACTTCGCTTGTCATCTTTACACTCTATTATCCCAGTTATTATTAATACAAAAATTTTGATCGTGACTATGTTAGAAAAATAAAAAAATTGACTTAGTAAACATTTTTATTTACCATTGGCGTGCAGTGTTGCGGGGAGGTAAAAAGGGTTGTTTTTTAAAAAATTATATTGAAGAAAATAGCGCTTAAAATTTTAAAAACACAAATTAAGGGTTCGTGGGGATGCTGATTCTAAATATAATGAAAAACGTTTCAGTCTCAAATAAGCCCTTATATCCTTTTCCAACAAAGGTCGTTTTTACCCCGAAAAAATGCACTTCAATGGTGAAATAAAATATTTGTTGATTTATTTTTCTAACATGCCATTTTAAACGCATTAAAAAAGTACTATGTAACCTCTCCCTGAGCATCAACATACGCTTGAGAATTCTTAGATGCTACGTGTTTAGTGTACTTCTCTATGGGGTAGAAAGTCTTACCGAGGCCTCATCAAAATGCTTAGAGGCATTTGAAATGTGGTGCTACCGACGCATACTACGAGTTTCGTACATCCACCATACAACCAACATTACGATTCTTGAAAGACTCGGAAAGGACAAAGAAATTATAACTACCATAAACAATAGAAAAATGACTTTGGCCACATCATGCGGAATAATAAGTACCAACTTTTACAACTCATCTTGCAAGGCAAGATTGAGGGCAAGCGAGGCCCCGGACGCAGGCGTATATCCTGGCTGGCCAATCTTAGAAAATGGACCGGCCTAACATCAACTGACCTGTTCCGAACTGCAGTGAACAGGGTAAGATGGACCAATGTGGTCGCCAACATCATTAGACGATAGGCACCTTTAGAAGAAGAACATGCCATTACCACCAAAATTTTAAAAAATTGTATTAATAAAAACTCAAATAAAACGTTAAATTTATGAAAAGCATGACACACCGTATAACGATTTGGATAATTCATATTTATTGAATGAACTCGGTTACATACACAAAGTTTCCCATTTGTTATAGGAAAAGAACCTACAAATGTGATGCTATACAGACTGACCACAAAATTTAAAATAATATAATTAATTTTTTTAACTTCAAAATCAGCTTTATGAACCCCTGTAACTTTAATAAAGTCATTAAAAAATCTAATATAAATGATACTTTGCTTAAAAATTAAAAATTAATGTATTGTAAACTATTGGAGAAAAATCATGTTTTTCAATTTGTTGTGTACCCTGTATACAAAATCAACATTTTCTCTTCGTGAATCATAATTTTTACAGGCAAAAGCTTATATCAAGAGTAACTTTTTTCGAAAAAATATAGTTTTTATCTATTTGTCCTCTTATAAATCCCATCCGTGGACAGTCTGTATAGGGTGTTGCATTTAAAATCAGCAAGGAAAGAAAGGTAGGAAGTCTTAGAAACGTGAAATATTTGCTATATAATATATCAATATTATTTAAACCTTGAGTAATATTTAAAAAATGTATTCTTAATAGTTTTAGAGATATTTAATAGGGCATTCAATAATGGTTGGATGTGGGCTTTACCGCAAAAAAATGGAGATCTAAATAAGTGCCAAGTTCTGTACAAACTCCAAATATGTATGGGATCTTAAAGTAGGTTAGATTTATTATTGCCAGATTGCATTACATCAGTCGTTTTATAAAGTTGTTCAACTTATTTAAATATTTTAAATATGTCAAATCTAACCTACTTTAAGATCTAATACATATTTAGAATTTGTACAGAACTTGGCACTCATTTAGATCTTCATTCTTTTGGGGTGAAGCCCACAGCCATGGGCGTAGCTAGCCAGGCCAGTGAAAAACTGATAATATACCGGGTATTTGTCAAAAGTATTTCCCAAAATATTTTTTAACGTTTTAAGATGGACAAAATAAAATTTGGTATGTCGATGTTTGACACACGTGCGTTGGTAACCCGAAAATGACTGCTATTTTCGTAATTTTAAATCGCGCTGTATTACATAGGGCGTTTTTTTAACTCTTTTATTCTAAAAAAAATCTTTTTCAGGATTGTAGAAAATATTTTTAAGTTTTTTTTTTAATTTTCCCTATAAACCAAAACCAATATAATTTTAGATAACAGGAAAAAATTAAACACTTTTGATAATCTCTTTATGCTTTTTAAATAGGTAGTTGCAAAAATTTGTTTTTTGATTCCCGTTATTTTTTAAAGTAATATTTTTGCGATTTTAAATCACCCTGTATATCTTCTGGCGATTTTAAATACAGTTTTAAGAGTTTAAGATAAAGCAAATACATTTATGAAGAATAACTTTTTTCGAAATATTTAAAACGAAAAGACACACGGGTGAAGTTAAGTCCATCCGTCTACACACTGTATATTTATTATACAGGGAGTTTCCTCATTGCAGTCAAAAAAAATTAAGCGCGTATTTTCGAGTTAACTCTATAAAAAAATGTGTACCTATGTATAAACATACTTGGTAGGTCCGGAAATACAAAGTTTCCAAGATACAGGTGGGAAACATAAATATATTAATTACTTGTTACGTGATTTTTATAAACTTTGGCAGTGTTATTTTAAGCAATAAGGGGCTTATGTAGCCTTAAATTTATTAGGTCTACTTGTATCTCTAGTGCGACCTACTGAGGCACACAAAACATAGGAAAAAATATTGTTTATATATTTTTTCAATTATGTAGCATAACCAACAATTGCAGAACTAAACAATATTAACATTAATAAAAAAACTACTAAATAAAGTGTATCTAAAATTTGTTCGTTTCTTGGGTTCAGGGATATGCAATAAAGAGTTTTGTTTCTTTAAAACTACGCAAAAAATTAAAAAAAAAAGAAAAAAAAGCTTTATTATTAGGCTAATTTAAATAAAATATGAAAAATACATCAATGTCAGTGCCATACATTTTTGTCAGAAATATTCGTTTATGTGCCGCTCGGGTAAATTAGCCGTGTTAGATAGCAAATACAATAATACATATAGTGGAATAGTTTCAAATATCTGTTTGTAACTGTTCAAACGCTACAATTAAAAACCTTTTTTTTTTGTATGGGACCCTCGCCTAAACACCCTATTTTTTAACTTGTTTCTATTTCCAGATTTTTTCCTACGCTTACACACAATTACCGAGCTGGATTCCAAATTTCATTTTTCTAGGTCATCTGGAAGTGGGTTATGTTTTTGATCTATATGTCGGTCAGTTAGTGGAAAATTGACAACTTTTAAACCTTTAAATCTTTCTAACCGTTCGAGGTAGATTATTTTCCTTATGGATACAGACGCAGAAGACGCAGATACTTTAACTTTCGGTACTTGCAAAGTTAAACCATGAAATAATTTAAAAATACATACAAATGATCATTGTAAAAAGTATTTATTAATTAATATTTAAAAAGAGATAATATAGTTGGCAAAAGCAACTTGCAACTTGTAAACTAAAGATTAAACAAGTTCTTAAAAATATATACAAAAACAAATAAGTAAATATTACTTGGCAAAATGTTTTTGAGCTGTCGTAAGAGTTGTGTTATTTTAAATATTTTTAAATTGTCACTAAAGTGTTAAAAACAATTTTATATAGAAAGTGAAGCAACATAAAATTAAAAATCAAATAAACACTTTTCTAACTGAATTTCAGAAGTTGAGACATTAAGATTTTAAACACATATAACCCTTACTAACAACTCAAAAGAAAATAACTTATAATGTTAAATAAGGATTGACTAAAAAATAGAATAATTATTGTAATGTACATTTTTATAAATTTAAGTCAGGTCGATATATTAAACCTTTTTTGTGAAAATTGGTATCACCCGATAATAAAATTCTAGAGCCGCGTCCAGACTTGCCACAATTCTCCAAACTAACCAACCAGTTTGCGCGCTCCTTTGACGCCAAAAACCCAACAAGCTCTAAATTACCGGCGAATTATTCGCCAAGCCCTTGACACGCCGTGAATTCCGTCCACGTCCGCGCTATGTGGAGCGGCACGGCGAATTGTTGCAAGTCTGGACGCGGCTTAAAAGTTAAATTCAATTACGTTTTCACTTGTATAAAAAGCATTTGTTATAAGTTACAAAATCATCTGATGAGTAATATACAGGGTTGTATTTGTGGCTCTATTTATAGGCATTAAAAAGTAATATAGCCATCTTGTGGATTTTTGTCCCCTGGAACAACAGAAAACAAATTATAACACCTGATTAATAAAAATCAAATCAGATTTATTTGTACAAAAAAAAAATGGTATGTAAGTTAGAAAAAGGTAATAATATATATATATATATATATATATATATATATATATATATATATATATATATATATATATATATATATATATATATATATATATATATATGAATTCTTAAAATTCAAAAAGTGAATAATCTGAAATAAGTCAAGCCTTACATTATAAAAAATATTTATTTTTAAAATGTGGTGCAAAACTGATACTATTGTTCCAAAACACCTCGTATAAAAACACGTGTCTTCGTTTTTATACCTTTATTAACAATGGAACGTAACTATGGTTACAACAACGACAAAATCTACTCTTGTCAATGTCTCGAAGTTTACAACACAAGTCGAATTTATACTGACTGATCCGAGGTTTCCCGTCGCCCTTTTATAGTATGGTGGAAGAGTAAAGAATGATCTAGAATATTCGAGAAATAGAAATATCGTAAAAATTCCATAGTACATGATGGCATAAAAGTTATTAATGGATAATTCGGGCGTTTTCGGAAACCTTCGAAAGTGATGAAAGAACTTGGAAAAATTAAGGTAAATTATTTAAATAAATTAACAAACTAAATTAAATGATCCTAACTTTCTAAAATTCTATAACCTAAACACATTTTTGAAAGTCTGTAACATTGCCCCTTCCAAGTTTTGATCGTCTCGATCAAGTATCTTCACTGTCTTAATAACGGCTTAGCCTTTCTAGATGTACTATACTTTCATCTTTGCCTGTGGACTCTTCTGTATACGGTACACCAGATCATTAAGCCGTGTCACCACTTTATATGGTCCCTCCCATGACTTCTGTAGTTTCGGTGACCGCCCCTTGGTTCTTCTTGGATTGTATAACCAAACTTTTTCACCGACGACAAATCCCTGATGGTTAGCTTTCAAGTCATAGCGGGATTTCATACGGTCACTTCCTTTTTGTAACTTGGTACGCACCTCTTCATGTATTCTCTGTAGCTGTTTACTTAGTTGACTTACATAGTCTTCTGCTGGTTCTTTATTGGTGGAAGGTCGTCCTGTAAGCAAGTCAGCTGGAAGGCATATTTCCGTTCCGAAAATGACTTTGGCAGGTGTTTCGCCAGTAGTTTCGTGAATTGCAGAGCGGTATGCTAATAAAAACGGGTGTATACAGTTATCCCAGTCACTTTGTTGGTCATTTACTTTAATTTTCAGGTAGTTATCAAGTGTTCTGTTAAACCGCTCTACCATACCATCGGACTGGGGATGAAGAGGTGTTGTTCTTGTTTTATGGATTCCCAGGAGATTACAAAGGTTCTTGAAAAGATCGGACTCAAAGTTTCTACCTTGATCGGAATGTATTTCTCTAGGAACTCCATAGCGACAAATCCATTGTTGAAATAATACATCGGCAACAGTGATAGCTTCTTGATTTGGGATTGGGTAGACTTCTGGCCATTTACTGAAGTAATCCATCGCTACCAATATATAGCGATTCCCTGATTTACTAACTGGAAATGGCCCTGCTATGTCTATGGCAATTCTTTCAAAAGGTGCCCCTACATTGTATTGCTTCATCTTGCCATGGCTTCGTGTTTTCGGTCCCTTGCTGCAAGCGCAGTCCTTACACATTCTGCACCAGTCTTTTACGTCTGCACGATTTCCTAGCCAGTAGAACCTTTCTCGAACCTTTTCAAGAGTCTTCATAACTCCGAAATGGCCACCTCCTACACCATTATGCAAGGCTTGCAATACTTCAGGAATCCTTTTGGTTGGTAGGATTATCTGATGTTTATGGGTTTTGCCGTCAGAACTTTCCCAGACCCTTTGTAATAGGCCATCTTTAATAATCAAAGAGTCCCATATGGCCCAGTACCCCTTATGTCTTGGAGACTTGGAGGCTATTTTCTGATATGGTGGTCTTTCCAAATTTTCTGTCTTAAGTTTGATAATGTCTCCAATATCGGGATCTTCTAGTTGTTCTTTGGCCAAGATCTTTGGATCCCATTCTTGAGAGCACTGGAGACGTGTTCTTCGGCAGTGAAATTCATCAGGATCTTCATGTTCTTCTCGTCTGCTGCAGTGTTTACAATCATCCGGGCAAGGTCGTCTTGATAAAGCGTCAGCATTCTTATGGTTCAATCCCCTTCGATGTTCAATTTTAAAATCATATTCTTGAATGCGTTGTAGCCATCGTGCTATCTGACCTTCAGGGTTCTTGAACTGAAGCAACCATTTAAGTGATGCATGGTCCGTTCTTAGGTGGAATTTTTGGCCATACAGGTATTTATGAAAATGCTCTAGGGATTTAACAATAGCCAAAAGTTCTTTTCTGGTGACACAATAATTTCGTTCAGGTTTGGAAAGGACTTTGCTAAAATAGGCTATTACTTTTTCTTGGCCATCTTGCATCTGTGACAAAATTCCACCAATAGCAGTGTTGCTCGCATCAGTGTCCACAATAAATGTTTGATTTGGTTGTGGATATGACAACACCGGGGATTGCACAGGGCTTTCTTTAGGTGTACAAAAGATGCTTGGCAATCTTCAGTCCATTCGTAGCTGTTATTGTTTTCCGTAAGACGATGTAATGGTCTTGCAATATCGGCAAACCCATGTATGAACCGTCTGTAATAGGTACACAATCCCAGAAAACTTCTAATTTCATGCTTGTTCTTTGGTACGGGCCAGTTCTGGATAGCTTCAGTCTTCTCTGGATCAGTTTTTACTCCTTCTTCGGTAATTATATGCCCTAGGTACTTTACTTCTTTCTGGAAAAGGTGACATTTCTTTGGACTAAGCTTCAGCTGAGCGGATCTAAGCTTCTGAAAAACCTCTTCAACATTTTTCAGGTGGTCATTAAATGTTTTTCCAAGAATTATTATGTCATCAAGGTATACTAAGCATGTTTTCCAAGTTAGTCCCCGTAGTGTTAACTCCATCAAACGTTCAAATGTAGCAGGGGCATTGCATAATCCAAAGGGCATAACATTAAATTGCCACAGTCCGGTCCCGGTCGAGAAAGCAGATTTTTCCTTATCTTCCGGATGAAGTTCTACTTGCCAATAGCCACTTTTTAAGTCTAATGTGGAAAACCATTTTGACCCCGTTAGTGTGTCTAGGGTATCGTCAATTCTTGGTAGTGGAAAACTGTCCTTCTTCGTGACGTCATTCAGTCTTCGGAAATCAACACAAAATCTGGTGGAACCATCTTTCTTCTTGACTAGGACTACTGGAGATGACCATGGACTCTGAGATGGCTCTATAATGCCTTGTTTTTGCATGTCTCCTAATAACTTTTCGACTTCGTCTCTCTTGGCTAAAGGAATTCGCCTTGGTGGTTGTTTGATTGGCGAGGCGTCTCCGGTGTTTATCCGATGTTGAACTACGCTGGTTTTTCCCAAATCATTTTCAGATACGGAGAAAACATCTTGATTTCTTCTTAATAGTTCTTCCAGCATATATACTTGGACTGGGTCTAACAAGGATTTTGATGAAATCACCAGGTCTTGTAGAGCATCAGGTAGTTTACGTGTGGAGACCCCTGCAGGTGTGGTACAGGGAGAGGTAACTATCATAGCAGCAGGTTGACAGGTACCAACTATGTCACCTTGTTTGACTTGTTGAGGGTAATCCTTTAGGTTCATCATTCCTTTAGCGTATAACGGACTATTTTCAACTGGTTCAACTAAAACAATTTCACCTTCTTCTAAGTCTTCAAACTTTGCTTGTATAATGCTTTCTGAATTTGGCGGTAATAGGACATCTTCTGTAAGGACAACTTTTCGAATTATTGTTTCACTCCTTCGTGGAAGTCTCATTATGATCTCTTCATTATTGGTTCGTAGTACCCGTTGTGGAAGGTCTAGTACAAACTTCTGATTTTCCATAATGTCTAGGCCAAGAATAACTTCGTCCATGATGTCAGCAACAAACACGACGTGTATAAAGGATGTTGTTCCCAGGCTTATTCTGGCTTCATGTATGCCTTGAATTGGTATAACTTCTCCATTCGCAGTTTCCAAGATGTAATTCTTCTCAGGGCGGAATATTTTACAATGAGCTACGATGTTCGGCTTCACGATTGTATGTATGGAACCAGTGTCTAGTACCATTTCGCAGTCCCGACCGCACACATTGCCAGGTACTACCAAGCTGGAGCCATTGTTCTGCAGCCGGGATACTCTAATAGTTGTTGTTGGTGGGGCTTGGTAGCACCTAGCCAGCTTTCGCCCATTGAATCTGGTACAATTTCTCTGTAGATGCCCCTCTTTACCACACTTCCAACAGCGGATAGTATTTCTTCTTCTAAATGTCATACTGTTGTCTTCTTCTGTTTGTTTCTTAAGGAAAATTTCTTGCAACTCCTTCATTACTCTTGCAAAATCTTTATTTGAATTGTCTTCTTCTGGTACAAAGTTTATTCTTCTTATTCTTGTCTGACTCCTAGACGTTTGTTTGGCTGTTTCGAACTGAAGCGCGTAGGCAAGAGCTTCTGATATTTTTTTCAATCTGGCCATTCTTAAAGCCTGATTCATGTCTGGATCGCGTAGACCTTCAATGAAACTACCCACGGCTAGTTCTTGTTTTATTTCTTCTGGGTATGTTGGATATGTCAGATTAATCAAACGTACGATGTCAGCTTCGTATTCCTGAAGGCTTTCGTTATATTTTTGTCTTCGTCCCTGCAGCTGCGCCTTATAAACTTCTTGCAAATGTGTCTCGCCATATCTCATTTCCAGAAACATTACAATCGATTCATAGTCGGACTGCTTTTCTTCGGGGATGTTTCTTAACACCTCCATGGCTTCTCCTCGAAGAGCAAGTACTAGAGCTCGGGCCTTCTCTGGTAAACTCCAATTATTGCCGTTCGCAGCAGCTTCAAATTGTCTAAGGTACGTAACCCACGGTACCTTTCCGTCAAAAGTTGGTGGTTTCATAACAGTTGCTGGAGTACCACATCCTGGAACGACACCTGTACTAGCTATATTTTGAATTTGCCGGTGTAAATGCTGAACTTCTTGTTGCATTTGACCTTGAACTAACTGCACAGTCTGTTGTATTTCTTCTATATCTTCTTTGACATCTTCTTTTGTAAGTTTTAATTCAAGCAACATTTCCTTTCTCATCTCATCTTGGCATTGATGAAATTCTCCCCTCAGGTGTTCTCGAATCTTTACTATCTTCTCTTTTATTTCTTGCTTCATTTGTTCTTGTCCTTTTTTATGTCTTTTTGAATTTTCTCGATTTGTTGTTTCGTTTCTGCTTGACTGATTTTGATTTCCCGCTTCATTTCTTTTTGATTTGTTTTCATTTCTTCTTGACTTTTCTTCATTTCTTCTAAATTCGTCTGCATTTCTTTCTTTAGGTCTTCTTTCAGGGATTCTTGACTGGTCTTCATTAATTTTAAGTCTTCTTTCATGGCTTCTTGGTTTGTCTGCATTTCTTTCTTTAGGTCTTCTTTCATGGCTTCTTGGCCTGTCTGCATTTCTTTCTTTAGGTCTTCTTTCAGGGATTCTTGGGTTTTCTTCATGTCATGAAGGGATTCTTGTTTTTCCATCATTAGCTTAATAAGTGAACTTATTTCCTCCATCGTTTCAGTTTGCTTTCTTGTCTCTACTGGCATTCAGTCTTCTTAACCACTTCGGCTTCCTCAGGTAATCTCGTTCCACTTCTGACACCAAATGTTCCAAAACACCTCGTATAAAAACACGTGTCTTCGTTTTTATACCTTTAACAATGGAACGTAACTATGGTTACAACAACGACAAAATCTACTCTTGTCAATGTCTAGAAGTTTACAACACAAAAGTCGAATTTATACTGACTGATCCGAGGTTTCCCGTCGCCCTTTTATAGTATGGTGGAAGAGTAAAGAATGATCTAGAATATTCGAGAAATATCGTGAAAATTCCATAGTACATGATGGCATAAAAGTTATTAATGGATAATTCGGGCGTTTTCGGAAACCTTCGAAAGTGATGAAAGAACTTGGAAAAATTAAGGTAAATTATTTAAATAAATTAACAAACTAAATTAAATGATCCTAACTCTCTAAAATTCTATAACCTAAACACATTTTTGAAAGTCTGTAACACTATGTAAATATTAAATAGTATATTTCTTTCAGTTAAAATATTTTTTAGCATAATAAGGATTATAGGAAAATAATACACAGGTGGCTATTTTACATTATTTTTTAAATACAATAAATGTCACAAATATGTCTCTATTCAGTTCTCATTTGATGATCCTATATATCTCTGTTATTTAGTAAAAAATTACATAAAGATCTAAGCTGTAAAATAAAAAGTATTCTAAAAAAATCATAAAACAAAAATAACATTTTAATAAATATCACTTTTAAAGGCTGCTATTTAATTTTGTCGCCATACTGGTCTCTTAGTAAGACAATACTGTTATAGATTTTTACTGCGGGACCTACTTTAAACCTTAGAAGATGCAAAATATCTTTTTGACTAAGTTGTAAAAAGATTCACCGTCGATCTGATGATCTTTTAAAATGTCAATATGTGTATCACAGCCAGGTAGTGAAGTTACGAAGTCGATGACGTCATTTATTGACCAACTTAAAGGGTTTTCGCCCGAGTTGATAAAATCGTTCAGAAACGCAGAATGTTTCTTCCAAGACTCTCGTTCTGCAGGTAATATTTTCGATGAGTTAATTAATTCTTGAGCTTTTTCTTCTGCTGATGTTGTTGATTGATTCACTTCTTTTTGATTGTCTTCTTCTTCCCTATCACTTTGTTTCCTTTTATTTTTTCGTTTAGGTTTTTCTCTGGGGGTTCATTACTATGTTGTGAGGCTTCCAGTTCTTTTAACCATTTTGGTGGTCGACCAATTCTTGGTTTTCTGGAAAACAAAGAAAAACATTAATTCACCGTGTTATGTACCATGTAAGAGTTTTACAAAAAATTAACGACAAATTATATAAAAATATATTACTGCTATGTGGACCCCAATCGTTCGGTTCCCGCCTACTTTAACCGTCTTTACGTTAAGGGAGGTTGGCCTTGGCTGGTTAGCCATTTAGCCAGTCACAAAGTCTTACTTCAATTTCCAATATCAATGAAGACTCCAGAATATGCAAGAAATTCAATGCTGACTTAATTCAAGAACCAACCAGTGTTGCCAGGTGGGTTAGGATAAAAATGTTGCTTCTAATTCTAAAAACCCCTTTTTCACATTACTGAGCCGAATTTTGCTTAGAAAAATTAATTTTCTACGAAAAAATTGACAAGTAAGAAAATCTTATGTAAAACCCAAACGCTACATGATATACGCCGAAGTTTATTTGTGCTTCCACGTTAATGCCTAGTCCCCATATGTACGTGAAGTTATTGCGGAAAGGCGGAGGTTCAAAATCATGTGATTGCCGGCAGACCAATGCTCTTTCGATATTACACTTACGTGATTCCATCTTCGTATTTTATCATTTTTCTAAATAATTTAACGTACATGTCTAGGCATAAGGATCAAAGTAAAGGTATTTTAAGGTGTTTATACACCATTTCTGGAAGGTGCATAAATATTGCAAAATATGTACATATTCAACGTTAAGGACGTTATACGTTATGGCGTTCAGACTATATTAGTTTCTAAATCATTAAAAATCCTCGTTTTTACTTTAAAAATCCTTTTTTCCTTTTGTCGTCAAAAATCCTTCCAAAAAAGGGGAAAATCCGCAGTATCTGGCAACACTGGAACCAACATTGAAAATTTATCAATATCCAAGACACCTCGTGAATAAGGCCGGTTATTAATGAAATTAATAACATATGCCTCAAGTTCCTTAAAAAAAAGATTAAAGGAGTACGAAATATCCATATCTATAGCGCCACTAGTTCAATTCGATGTCCAAAAATGCACCAAACAAAATGGAAGGCGTGCATTTGAGCATATTTTGTGATGAAGCATCAGTGCGAATTGTTTCATCAGTATATGAAATAATTGTTTAGTTGCTGTTATAAATAATGATGTTACTTTATACCGTTAATATTGTTTTGGTTAATCAATGTTTTGGTATTTTGTCAAATTTGGTTTTAAATATACAGGCCTTTAAAAAATAAATTCAGCCCATGGCCAACTATTTTATTTTTAATTTTTTCCGTATTTTATCTGTTTAGAACAGAGCAAAATATTAAGTGTTATATATTGTTGCAATGGAAAGAAAAATTGCAATTTTTTAGGTACTTAGATCAAGGTGTACCATACAAAAAAAAAAAACAAATCTTGTTAATACTACAAAAATTAAAACATTTATTTTTATTATAGGTATGCCACTGGATTTAACGTACAAAGTAATAAAACTTTTGTATTTAAAGTTTGTTTCTACCTCTATAAATGTCCGAGTAATAAAAATACAATAAAAATCTATGGATTTTGAGAATCGCCATGTATTTTCAAAACCAATCACATTAGCGTGATTTTGATTGCACCATTAAACTTAACACGAAAAAGAGAACGGGCCACGAATCTTAGTTTTTTGTATCTCTTACCGTTAAGCCTATACCCTATAATCACAACCAAAAAAATTCACCCTGTACACTCAATGGACGCAGCCCGCTCGACCTGGCCAACCATCGAGTTTGGATCTACCCAGAGGCCGCCTTGCCATTTGGTCGTACGAACCCTTGCTCATTGCTCGGAGGTGAGGGCGGACAGCTCTTGCCAATCCAGGTTTGTGTGTTAAACTTAGCAAACTGACTCGCAAAAAGCAGTTGCTATCAGCAGCACTATATTTTAAACTATTACATTAGGTTATTAAAAACGTATAAATTAAAAATACAGAAATAATAAATGTTTAAATGATTTACTTGTAAAATAACCCTTTTTATGCGACACTTGTTTAAGCTTTTTTCTACACAGGTAAATCTTACAACAAGCATATTTGATAATTTTTAAATGTAATTTATCTTAGATATCAGAAAAGCCCTAAAAACAAATAACTTTGTTGGTTGTAGATAATTTGTTTTTATCAACATTGACGGTATGACGGTTTGATCATTAATTTGCGTGGAATCATGCAAATGGCTTTAAGTTGTTTTGCATATGCGCAGATTAAGAATCTTACCTTTATATCGTTAATGTTAAGCAAAACAAATTAATATTATCTACTACCAACTTAATTATTTATTTTTAAGGCTTTGCTGGTATTTTAGATAAATTACAGTAAAAAATTATCAAAGATGTTTTGCTTGTTACATTTACCTGAGTAGAAAAAATCGGAAACAAGTTTCGTATAAAAATTGTTATTTTATAAGTGATCATTTATTACTTGTAGAATTTTAGGTTATTATTTTTACTAAACAAATGTTTTATATTAAAATGTAAAGCTTACTATTTTTACCAAATTCTGAAAAATGCAGACTCGAATTACGGACACATAATGTAAATTTAAAATAAAATTAGCTTTAAAATTTCGATATTAAAATATCAGGACCGTATTTAAAAAATGTTAGTTAGTGATGCTAAAGGGTTTTTATTAAGTTTTGCTTGGTTTATTAAAGTAGTTTAATGACCTAAAATGAAAAGTTAATTATTTTTATCAATTTTCCAAAAATACAGGTATGTATAAGGCTAAACCTTTATAGAGAGAATATCGGGACCTTATTTAAAAAGTAAAGTTGATGATGATCCTACGAAAAACTTCGTAGTTTAAATAAAATACCACCATTAGATAGAGCAGAAAAAGTGGCAAGGCAAAAGTGCAATTTTTTTAAATCTTATATATTATATATTTTTTAAGTTTTCGGTTATTTCCGAATATCTCTGGACATACTCAAAATTAAAAAAATTGTAAATGGCCTATTGTTAGGCACAAAAACCTCAACTTTGTTTTTATTTAACCGACTTCGTATCACTTACTATATTTAAGATGCCTATACTGGCACCTTTATCTTGGACACGTTGTATACTCATTTAAACTAAACTACTACTACTAAGCTACTTTAAAGCTTGGTTATCAACATACATAAATTTCCTACCAAAAGGATCAATAACCTGGTAACACTGGTCATTTTTTTAAAGCAAAAAGTATAAATGATAATAATTTTAAATGTTATAATCAACAAAATAAACACAGTCTTAATCTCAACTTACGTTTTGTAGTCTTTTGGTTCTCTGGACACAGGTACCCTGACTTCTGGAGTCTTATCGGGGCTTAGTAATCTATCTGGCAAAATTTTTTCCAGATCTATATTTTCTTCTGCATAGGGACAGTATTTTTGAGACGAGTGCGTGCTATATTTCAGTCCTTTGATGTGGCCCTGCCCTCTACAACCTACTGTCGGACATTCAAGGAAGTCATACACATCATCTGGTGCTAATACAAAATACAAAAATTACTTAAAAAATAGTATAAACGTAGCTTTCTTCTTAGCTTCTAATAAAAACATTTTCTGGAAATTCTTATATTGCGGAAAAACAAATGAGAAAAAATTATGTGAAAAATTTATTTTAATCTACTGCTACTACGTTGTTTTACAGGGTGTCCCACCGAGAACTGACGCGATCGATTTCCCGAAAAGTACGCTTTGGAAAATTTTGAAAATTTGGTGACAATATAGTCAGTGGGGAACATACAACTAAAATATTTTGACAGCTCTACCACTTCCAGGTATACCAGAAGTTAATGTCAACTTCCTTATTTTAAATGGAACACCCTATATATTATTTATTTTTTAGATTCTGCGTAAAATTCTAAACATAATTTATGTATAATGTTCTATACCTAAGTCCAACCGTTTTTGACTTATTTAACGTTTATTCTTCTAAACCAAAGCCTTCAATATGAGTTCGAGTTGGGTTTCTTGTAAAGAAAGAACTTCTTTAGTAGACTGTATCAATATTTTCACAATTAATAAATACAGAGCGGTAAAAAAAAAAACGTTAAAAATTATAACGACACAAAACCTTAAGTCAGTTTTTTTTAATGGAAACCCCTACCTTTTATTACCTTATTCTATTAGACATTAAAAATAAGGGTAACTTTGTATAGGGATGTCTGTTCCAAAATTTATAGTTTTCGGAATATTAACGACTTAATATGTATCTATTCTAACAATGCATTAGTACGGGTAGACTAAAAACCAGTTACAAAGATGCCACAAGCGTCTTACAAATATAGACGGCAAACTATCGCTGTCTAAACGCGTCGTTTACATCGTGTGCGAGCAACAAAAAGGAGAATAATTGAAAGTGAGACAGAAGTGGTGACGCCGTGGCATCTTCTCTACTGAAGAGAATTTTAGGTATGCATAGTTGGCTGTGATGCCGCATTTTGATGTCAAGACCAACTACAAGCCAAACTAAGCCATACTTAAAGGCATAGATATATATTAAATTCTTAGTAATAAATTCTTAATATTTCAAAAGCTATAAATTTTTGGACTAGACATCCTTATAAAAACTAATCCTTATTTTTCATGCTTAATAGGATAAGATAAAAAAGACGACTCTTAAGGTTTTTGTCGTAATGATTTTTAACGATTATTTTTGACCACTATGTATTTATTAATTGTAAAAATATCAATACAGTCTGCCAAAGTAGATCTTTCTCTACAAGAAACCTAATATATAGGGTGTTCCATTTAAAATAAGGAAGTTGACATTCCACACTCTACCACTTCCGGTATAACCGGAAGTGGTAGAGCTGTCAAAATATTTTAGTTGTATGTCCCCCACTGACTTTATAATGTTACCAAATTTTCAAAATTTTCCAAAGCGTACTTTTCGAGAAATCGATAACGGCAGTTCCCGGTGGGACACCCAGTATAGAAATAAAACTTACTTAATGGTGGCTCCAATGGATGCCCAGTTTTTTGACAATACCCAACAGGATGTATATCGGGGCTATCATCATCGACCCAGTAGCTGTATCTGTCGGGCCAACCATCAAAATGGATTCTTATTTGGTGTTCTTTGACATCATCAACTGTGGCTACTCTTATAAGGTGGGGAACCTTAAAAATATAATTAGTATTACCTCTATCTTTTTCAGTTATAAAATCGGCAGTGCATTTTATATACAAATATATTTATTTATTTTTTGCAACAATTACCACTTATCATTTTTAAAAGTACTTACCCTTCTATCTACACACTCCAATCTCATAGATCTCTTAAATCCACACGCCGCTCTTTGCTTAAAGGCTCTTACAGGGGCAGCAACTGACTTTGTTTCTTTTAAAAACTTTTCCCATGTAAAATTCTCCGGTGTTGGGTAATCTATGGAAAAAAAATAGATAGCTCCAACATAAAATATCATCTCTAGCAATAACATAAGGGGTGATTTTTCAAAAAAAAAAAAGAAAAAACTTCATAGGAATATATATCCTAAACATCCTACTTTTAGAACTACAGAGTACAAGATTTAAAAAACATTATTCGTTTTTTCTGTAACATAAATAAATATTTTTATGAAAAGAATGGTATGCTACTGTCTTTTCCTAAAATATAAATATTTTTCGTTTAATTTGGAATAAATTTATCTCCTGACTTTTATTTTTGTCTAAGTAAATAAAAATACAAACCATGGCATGGTTATATCGCTATATGATTCTACAGTATTTATGGTAGACATGGTAACAGTATGTCCAATCATAGTTTGGGATACCATACCAATTATATAAAATAAAAATTGTGACACTGATGTAATAACAAATATTTTTGTAAGGAAATTAATTTTGCTTTAAAAATAAAATAAAAAAAAATAACGTCGAATTAGATATTAGCCATATGAAATGATCATGCCTGGAAATGGTTTCTGTTTATTTACGCGAAAACTCTACATTTAATAAAAAAAGTAAAGAGATCAAACTTGTTTCAAACTAAATGAAAATCCAAAAATATTCAAATTTGAGGATAATACAGACTCTCCTACCACTTTTTTTTTTGAAAAATATCTTCCGTCAATCCCTCACGGACGACACTGGTGAGAATGTAATAATTTTGTAAGTAAAAAATGTTCTTTAATGCAAAAGAGACGTCTCAAAAACTTCTTAAAAATATTTAAACTGGTATGAAAGTTACTATAAAAAAGCAAAATATGTATTAAAAATGTTAACAATTAGTTCCAAAAGTAGAGTTACTGGACACCCTGTATAGCAAGAATAAGCCTATAAACTAAATAATATAAAAATTACTTACCGCTAGGAGGCGTTAAATTATGCCCATATTGATCACACCACCCAACTGGATGAATGTATGGGGATGTGGGGTCTACCCAATAGTCGTAAATATCGTCCCATCCGTCAAAATGAACCAATATCCTGTTGTCCATCATGTCTCGTATCGTAGCCACACAAATTAAAGAACTATTCTTTTTATCAACTGCTTCTAATTTCATTCCAATACGAAAGCCATTGGGACAAATTGCCTACACATTTTTTAACATTAGATAAAAAATATTTTAAATGTATTGCATTTCAATTAACATAAACTCCTACTTTTGTATAAACATTAGACTGGGCCAAATAAAATGGCCTATTGTGGTTTTTAAAAATATCAAAAATATTGTTTAAGGTGACAAAAATAAAAAAATGTGAAGGTTGACCCCTTAATATTAGTATTAGGAGGTCTATCTTTGCGACTAACAGTTTTTTGACAACACTTTTGTTCTTCATGCAAAATTTGCAAATTGTTGATCTGAAAAAATTACCAACACACTCTTGAAGAAAATTAAATTCCCTACCAAGCAGATCTTATGGAAAAGTGTCGTCAAATAAGCCGTTTTCATGTAATCATTTAAACATTGAACTATTTTTTTCAATTTTGTTTCTTGCGTTTGGATTTTTGTTACTACTACAAATATAAATATTTATTAACTGTGGTAAGATGGCAAAACCTTATATGTGAGGTTTAGTGAAATCATCAGGAGAGACATTTTTATCTTGCGCTCGGAAAAATCGCAATTTTAGTAAAATATGTAAATTTTGCAACTAATAATAAAAATGCTAAATTTTAAAGATTATTAAGTAGAACCTATCTCATAATATTTGATTTTCTCCACAATATGTCCGTTTTTATTTTAATTTTAACAGCTTTTTTGAATTATAATATGATGCCATCATGAACTTTTTCTTTTTTTTTTGTAGATATCGTTATTTACCACATACATAATACAACCAAATATTTCATACCTAAGCAAATAAAGTATCTGCTTTCGACCTTTTTAAATTTTTATTACAATGAATGAACAAAAAAAAACTAAAATAATTAAAAAGAACAACAAAACCGTGGTCATTTAGGTTTGTTTGGTAAATTCTTCTAAATCTTCTAGTTCATCAATCTCTGCAGCATCAGCAGTTGTCCTTAGGGCTCTAAAAAACTCACGACTGTCCTTGTCTATAAGGGATCAAAGGGACAAAAGATCTTGCTTCTTAAGAGAGTTACTTGGTACCATATCCTTATAGGAGAGTGAAATGTCTACTGAATATAAAACAAATGACCTACTTTTTTGCCGTCTTAAATCAAAAGTTCTGAAAGACTTTCCCTCTTTAAGGATATACTTGAAATTAATAACCCAAAAGCATGCTTGTATGATAGCCATTTGATTTTTAACCACTCAAACTTTCTTTCATCTGTATCAACATGCTTTTTAATAAAGACACTATATTTTGCTAACAATTTTGAAAACGCAAAAAAATCTTTCCTAGCCGTAGCAATAACCTCAAACTTTTGTTTTGAGTTGCCCTTTTATTCTAGCGTGATCACCGTCACACTCTAATCTAGGGTGACCTGGTAAAAGAAATTTTTGATTAATAACTTCCATCCTGGCTATTTCCGACATCGCATAACTAAACATTAGAGCCATATTAATATCACGTTTTTGGCCGCTAAACGTATCCAAATAAGTGGTTACTTGTGTAACAGATTCAGGCAACGTCATTAATTTTTAAAAACACATAGGGCATTTTGTTCAGACCTTGTCCTGCGGCTGCCTCATGCCACATAAAACATTGAGTATCTTCATCTATTTAGCAGTCTCGAACAGTAAGATTATAAGTTGATAACAACCTCTTGTAATACGCAATATTTGTAGAGGGGTTACGTGTCTGATCTTTTATTTCACCATCATAAAGTATTTAAAGTGTAGGCAAAAGGGGCTGCATGAAATATCTTATTTGGCCCTCTTTAAAAAATGTCTGACATCGTATCCTGCCTCGCGAATTTTTCAAAAACTTTAATATCTACACATGTCATGCAATCTGGTAGATTTCGCGAAAACGAGACCAAGGGGTATAAATATCGTAATTTGGTCAAAAACGTGACATATCGGGTTTTGCCATATTACAACAGAAAAATTCAGAACAGAATGCATATTTTTAAAGGAAATTGGATGAGCTACAAAAAGGTCTCTTTATATTTTTCAATAAATTCACTTCTTCAAAAGTTTTTCGACGTTGAAGGTGAATCCTAAAGTAATTTCAACGTTGAATAACTTTTGAAGGAATTAATTGATTAAAAAATATTAAGCGACCTTTTTTGTAGCGCTTTCAATTTCCTTTTTGTTTTGGATTTATTTAAATATTACTATTTGTAGTAGTAACAAAAATTCAATCCTTAAAAGTGAAAAAAATAGTTCAATACTCAAAGCCCGATTATATGGAAACGGCTTATTTGACGACTATTTACAAGGAAATCATTTTTGTAGGAAATTTAATTTTGTTTAAGAATGTGTGTTAGTACATCTTTTCAAATTAACAACTTGGGAGTTTTGCATTAAAAAAGGCATTGTCAAAAACTGTTAGTCGCATAGATAGGCCTCTTAATATTAATATTAAGGGCTTAAACCTTCAAAATATCGTTTTTGTCACCTTAAAGAATATTTTTGATAAATTTTATAAACAAAAAAATTATATTTGTTTGGCCACTTTAATAAACATTGTGCACATATTATATTTAAGTAGTTTTTGGCATTCTAACTGTTTATATTATTTAAAAATACTAAAGTAACATAATTAAAACTGTACCTGACCAGCCCGATTTGCAAACAAATGTTTTGGTGCGGCAGTACTCTTAGTCACCCTTAAATATTGCACCCAATTGAAATTATCTTCAGTGTAGCCAGGAGGGGGATGAAGCACATGCCCGTACTTTTCACACCAACCCATGGGAAAAATGTCCATGCTATCTGCATACGTCCAAAAGTCGTAGTTCTCGGGATACCTTATAAAAAAACGCTCCAATTGTTATTTGGTTCATTATTTTACTACAAAAATGTGAAAATAGACCAAAACCCCCTATAATTCGGTTATTTGTATACTTATAAAGAAATCCTAAAATACGTCAATTTTTATTTTTAGGGGGACACATTTTTGGGGTCAAGTGGTACTTTATCGTAAAGGGTTTTAATCTTCTCTTCAACACACTTTGGTTTTTCAAAATCGGTTCAGTAGTTTTAGAGAAAATGTACTTTAAATAATTGGTGTTTTTAGCCCCTGAAACTTTTTTATTTTTAGAATATTAAAATAAAATTTGGTACGTAGGTATATCATCTAAATGTGCATTATTTCATATAAATTCAGTTGTTTTCTGTTACTTTCGGTTTAGCCGGAAACGACCTCAACTGTATTATTACCCTGTATATTTGTACAATGACATTTCATTTGCTACTTTTTGACACCTAACCTCTAAATATTTTAAGTTTTTAATTTGTAATCTAAAGTAGGTACCATAAATGCAAAAAAAACTTTAAATTTTGGACCAAGTAGTCACAGCAAAATAAAGAGTTGCATCCATATTGACAGTTTTATCACATTAATGACACTCTTAATCAAAGTTTAAAATATTTATAGGCTATATGTCAAAAAGTAGCAAATACAGTGTCATAGTACTCGGAATGACGCCTCCTATTCAAATAAATAAAAATATACTGGGTGTTCCATTTTAAATAATAAAGTTAGGGTCGTTTCCGGCTAAACCGGAAGTAACATTAAACAACTGAATTCATGAAATAGTGCACATCTAGGTAATATACCTAAGTACCAAATTTTATTCTGATATTAAAAAAAACAAAAAGTTACAGGTGCTTAAGACACCAGGTATTTAAAGTACATTTTTTCAGATTTTGAAAAACTAAAGTCTGTTGAAGAGATAATTTAAAACCCTTTAAGATAAGGTACTACTTGACCCCCTTTTCCATTTAAACTTTTTGACGTTAGTATTGGTGGGGGAGGGGGTAACCCTGGACAAGTAAATTTTGACACAAAAATATGTCCTCTTAAAACTAAAAATTGAGGTGTTTTAGGATTTTTTTCAAATTTACAGTTAACGTGATTATAGGGGTGGCTAGTTTTTATTGGAATGTTGTTTGTTATGCTAATGAAAGGAATTTCTAAATAATTAATAGTTTAAAAAACTAAAAAAACACGCTTTTATATGCAACCGAACTAAAAATTAAAAAATAATTTTTCATTAAAAAAATATTTTCACTTCATAGTAAAAAGCGTGGGGTGCTTAATATATTAAATGTTATAATTATTATATTTGCCAATATCTATGATGGAAAAGTTATGAAAAAATAGTAAAATGCACCCCACGCTTTTTACTATGAAGTGAAAATATTTTTTTAATTAAAAATTATTTTTTAATTTTTAGTTCGGTTGCATATAAAAGCGTGTTTTTTTAGTTTTTTTAAACTATTAATTATTTTTCATTTTTTAGTTCGTTATATTGCACAAAAATTCTTAATATAACAGTAAATTAGAACATACTATTTAATTAAGCAGCAAAAAGAAAATAACCAGCCCCCTATGAAATGACAATGGTAGCAAATTTTAAAATTTGCAAAAGATTGCAACTCACTTAAAAATTTCTTCTTCATTAAGTAGCAAAGTTTCAAATTTTGCCAACAGATGGCAATCCAGGCAATGTTTGGACTGTTGCCAACATTTTGCAATCCACTAAAAAATTTCTTCTTCATTTAATAGCAAAGTTTGAAATTTTTCCAACAGATGGCATCCTAGGTGTTGTTTTTATAATATAATGGAATTTTTTTTCCTGGCGATTAAAAAAAAGATAAAGGGATACTGTTTGCAGATTATTGCATTGTCATGGGTCCTTAATACGTGTGCAAAGTTTCAAAGAAAGCGAATAGCTGGAAGTTGGTTAAAATTAGGCTCAAAGATTCCGTTACATAGGCAGCCAGATAGATAGTTACAACCCAAGTTAATAAAAGCGTGTTAAAAATGTCATCAAAATTATGCTTTTAAATTACAGTAAAGACAAGTGATCGCTACTTGACTTGTTTTTTGGTGCCTATAAATAAAATCAAGTCCGAAAACTTACAACAACAGTTGGGATAAAGACGTGACCGTTAAGAACGCGAGCGACGTTGCCACATAGCGCCTTCCGTGTATGCAACGGCCAGCACCACACAAGCGTACAGGAGAAGGAGTTACCAACCTTCAGCGCGTCAAATAAGTCCCATATACCATATTTCAATAAATCGGTAATGTGTCTCGTTTGTAAATAATTACCCCTATTTTAATAAACCTTTTGCTAGAATATTAAAAATAGAAGCAGTTTTGCCTTGGTCTATTTTTACACATTTGTGGTTTTTAAGACAGGATACCTGTTTAAGACAAAACATATTTTTACCGCAAATCTTGTTTATCTAGGAAAGTAAAGCATTTGCCATGCATGACTTTCTTAAAGCTTAAAATTTTTGGTCCATTTGTGCTATTGTAAAGTCTATAAACGTGGAAATCTGGCATTTCTACTTACCCATCAAAATGAAGTCGAATCCGGTATCCAACAGTATCCATGACTGTTAATACACAAAAGTATGATGGATGTTGTGGATCTACCCCTTCCAACTTCATTCCCGGTTTAAATCCATTTCGAGTGTAAGGAAAAGGGTCTTTAAAAAGTTTAACTGGAGCTGCTTTGGCATTCACATGCGCCAAGTACTTTGACCATGAGAACCCTTTCTTTTTGCAAGCCCAAGGATAGGCAAACTTGTCTTGGGATGTGTCATTTGAGTTTTCTTCTTCTCCGCTAACATTATCATTGGTGTCTTTGATGTCATTGTCAGATTTGCTTTTCACAAATCTCCGCTTATCTTTTCTTTTAACACCTAAGGAAATAAAATGTAACTAATGTAGCAGACTAATTTTAAAGTGCAATATTTGTATTATTATATCTATAGGGTCTCCAAGAATATGTGGGTCCATATCTCGGATCCATATAGAAACGATGAAAATAATGTGACAAGTTCCTATAGTTTCCTTTCCTAAAGCTGCTCCTTACAAAGATATGTGCCCTTAAAAGGCGCCTCTGAAAACCAGTTTTTCTTAAATAAATTTATAGTACTTTTTTAATAAAATATGTGTTAATATGATGAAAGTTGGGACTGATTAAAATAGTATCCTTATAAAATATTTACCTTTATTAGTTCACCAGGGGTGGACTAACCATTACACAATAGTCATAATTATTTTACACCCTGTATAATAAAAAAAAATGAAAAACATATTTTTGGGTAGCTTAAACCCTTAGCTAAAAAAAAGGCACCTCATCTTATTTGATATCGATAAACTAAAGCATTTTCGAGAAAAACAAATTTTTGTTTAGTAAGGACATCCAAAAACATTAGGTTATTTTGTTGAAAATGGTTCTAAAAAATTATAAAAAATATTTTTTTTAAATTTTTATGACACTAAAAAATAATGTTGCAGCATTGTGGGGAGTCCCATAATCTTCGATAATTAAAGCTAGAAAATAAATCAAATAAGAGGAAGACTAGGTATATGGAGCCAACAAACAAAATTATTAAATACAACCTTATTTAACCTAAAAATTGTTTTTCTTAATAATACTTCACTTCATCGATATCAGACAGGAGTAACCTTTTTTTGCTTAGGGTTTAAGCTATTTTTTATTACTATTTTAATTCCTTTATTATACAGGGTATAAAAATAATAAGTTCTATTGTGTAAGGGTAAGTCTGCCCCTGGCGACATAACGAATGCAAAAGGACACCATTTTAAAGAGTCCTAACTTGTATTTATCCTACTAAAAAATTATTTAATTATACCAAGTACTGTAAGAGTTATTTAAGAAAAACCGATTTTCAGTGACGTCCTTTAGGGACGCATATTTCTGTAAACAGGGGCTTTAGGAAAAAAGTTATAGGAACTTGTCACATTATTTTCTATATGGATCTGAGAGATTGCCCACATATTCTTGGACTTGGTATATTACGCAAGTTTGCATAAAAATGGATTTTTGAAATAAATAATAAATACCATCAGAAAATTAAACCAGTGTTCACTAAAAACCTTTAAAGTTTTTTAAGTAGTAAAATAAAGAAATACAAAAATACAAGCTTAATCAAATTTTCGTTTGGTATAAAACTGTTATTTTTTCCTCTTACCTGATAGATCTAAATTTCTTTTTACTGGGCTAAATCCAGCTTCCTGGCAGTCTAAACTGCAAAAATCTGAGTTGATAAAGTCAGAGCGTATTCCATAGCATCCACATTCAATACAGTGTACCTCACGTTCCATATCTTCCTTTTCTCTGGCTTTTTTCATTTTCTTATCAAGAATTTTCTGATAATCATCTTCAGAAAGGTACTCAATAATACTAAATTCATTTAAAAGAAACCTTAAGTTACTTCCGGGCAGTACTCCAATGTTATCTTCCCATTTAAGCAGCTTCAGAGCATCTGAATCAGTGTTTTTATGTTGAGAATGCTTTTAGGACCTACTATTGGCACCTCTGGCTCTGGTTCATGTGTAACCTCCATTTCTTCCAATTTTATGTCTTCCAAAGTTATTTTTTCCTCTTTGGGTTCTGCCTGAGGTTCTTCCTTTATCTCTTCCTTTTTTATGTCAATTTCCAATGGTTCAGAGTCTGGAAAAATAATATCCATGTCATCAAAATCCTTTCGAAAACTAAACTGAGACTTTCTTCTACTTCTCTCACGCTCAGGTTTACTAGTAGTAACACTGGGTATTGTAACAACAATTTTTTCTTCCTTTCCATTGCTGGGTTTAATGATAGTTATGTCAGTATCAGTGCCAGATTTTAGGTTACTGTTTACAGAAAGATTATCAATTTTTTTGTTTCCTGGAACACACTACCAGGAAAGTTCTTTTTCAAAATGGATACCCCATGCGAAAACTTCATTGGAGCCTTTAGGTTAGTAACCGCTACATTTTCACCAGATGAGTTGCTGTCAACTGATGAAACAACAAGTCTACTATCACTCTGGTTACTAAGAGATTCTTCTGCAATAGATAACTCGTAAGATTTGTTACTGATGTCATTTTTTTCAAGAGTATTATCTTCTATTTTAACATTGCAAGCGGATTCATTATCTTCTGTAATTTCAATTGTATCCCTATCTTTCTGCTCACCTTTTTACTTTCACACATTATGGTAAGTGGCCCAGAAAAATTGGAATACTTTACTTTTCCATCAGAAATTTGAAAATTGTAAACTTTCTGACCCGCAGCTGCACCAGAGTCTTTTGAGGTACTGGTACTGGTGCTGGCATTGGAAGTAGTGTAAATTTTGTCTGTACAGAGTTTGTAGTCGCAGTAGCTGGTGGTCTATTACTTTGCAGTTTAGGCATTGGTGCTAGAACAAACTTTGGTGGTTGGGTTCCAGATTGCACCTGTAATCCATTTTGAGTCACCAGAATACCCTCTTGGGCTTTACCACTACTTAGATTTTCTGCTTGGACAGTGGTCTGAACCTCAAAGGGAGGTTTAGGAACTTGTTTGATCATAGTTACATAAGCACTTGTAACTTTAGATCCTGGAGGCATAATAGTGATGGGCTGTTTTGGTAGCATTAAGGGCCTGCCCTGTCCAGCAAAAATAACATTCTTGTTAGGAAAAGATATTGTAGGGACTGGTGTATTGGAGTTGTTAACCAAACTTGCATTTGTTGATATTGGAGTTAATATAAAGTTATTGTTATTGGGCTTACTTCCAGGATTTATCGAAGCAAAAGGAATTTTACCCTTATTTTGTATGTACACCAGGGGCAAAACCTGTGCTTTAAGTGGAAGTGCATTTGTGCTTATATTTGTAGGTATCTCAGGAGCAACAGTAGTTTGCTCACACTTTGATATGGTTATATCATCAGAATTATGCTCGATGACAATCTGGGTGTTGGGGTTGATTTTTATATTTGAGTTGTCTCCAAGTGTCTGAGGAGTTAAATACTCAGAGGCAGCTGCTGACGACATTTCTAGACAAATAAAAATAGTTTATTAGTATTCTAAGAAATCATTTTGTTATCAGAAAAATAAAATATATTTTTATTATTTACATTTTCATTTTGAGTAATAATAAACTTAAATCTACTTTAGAGTTGGACCTGCGCAAACCCTAAAGGGTTTCCTACGATAAAAACTTCGAATAAAGAAACCTCAAGCCAAAAATTACAAATAATGCAAAAAATCGCAAGTCCTTGTCTATATCACAGATTAGCTATGTAATAAACTTTCATGAAATAGTCGAATATGGTAGGCATTTCTATTAACCCACAATTATAAATTAGCTAAATTAAAGTTAATAAGCCTATACATACCAGCCAAATTTTTGTACATTTACACTTTTCATCAATAACTTTAATTTTTGGAACACAAAACTATTCCATAAAATACCAAGAATAAACCTTCCTATATTTTGTTTCGCGCATGCGTTTGTAGAAGAGAGGGTGTGCGGGGAAGTGAAGCACTAGTCTAAATTTCCCGCCTTACACATTTTTATATGGTATTTATTTAAAATTTATGATGATATCGTATTATGTACAAAAAATACTTAAATAAAAGGTGATGTAGAATTTTTAAGAGTACTTGTTTTAAAAATAAAGCCCCAAAATATTGCTAGGAATGATTAGGCAGCACCGAAAAATAATTTGGCATTTTGGTTGGCACACTAGCCGTTAGGTGCGTAAAGTTCCGTTGGACAAATATTTCTTTTACTATTTTTAAAATTCAAGCTTTATCGAGAAATAACCCAATATTTTACACATCATGTAAATGTAGACTTTTTGTTTCTATAAAAAGTCCCTATTTAACTAAAGGGAAAATAAAATGCCAGACGGAAATACCTATGGGAAATACGCAAGCGCCCTTTCGCGCTCCCTTATGGTGTTGCCAAATGTACCGATACATAGGTAAACAAAGTTAAGCTAAGTTCACACACATGCAAAACGCGAATTGCGAAAGCAAATAATTGGCAGAAATTTTTTCATGATCAAACAGCTGCTAATATTGTCCCAAATTCGGGATATATTTTATTTTCACTAGGCTACAATGTAACCTATCAATTTCTGTAGGTACCCTTTTTACTTCGTGTTTTTGATATATGATAAATAAATAATTCAAGCAGAACTAACCATTATTATTTTATTTGGCAATAAAGACGTAGAATCACTAGCGCGGTAAAAGGGATCACCAAAAAGAGAAAAGAAGGGCCCCTAGGTTTTTCAAAAGAATGTACCGTCCCAAAAAAAACATGCTATCCTTCTTTTAACAGCTCTCTTTTTACTGAAGACCTTTTTTAGAATCGCTAAAAGATAATAGGTTATAGTTGAAATCTGCGAAATATTTAAGAACAGGAAATGGCAAGTTTGACACTAGTTGGGTAAATAAAGAAATTTACCTTTAGGGATGAACATAAAATTATAAATTAACACAGAATATCCAAAAAGACTTTTGATCTATTACTTCAAAAATCTCCTGGAATTGCTTCTACGGATGTGCACATGCGAATATTTGCCAAAAATTAAAATTATCCCAAGTTTTTATTCCCAATGACCAATAAAATTGAAAGTCGCAATTCACTTTTCGCATTTGTATAAACTAAGCTTTAGTGAAAAATTAAATGATTTTTATATTAAATTGTGAAAAACCTTAAATAAGGAAACTAAAAACTAATTTGTAAATTGTTTCATTTTTTCCACCACCAAATTTGGCATATTTTACAAATTATTTAAACATTTTTTTGGTGTATTTACACATTGGTCATCCGTAGATTCGAGGTGGCATCACAGCATTTTGGTCCGAAGATGAGAGAAAGCAGCTGTTTGTTTTGACTTTCATTGACATCTATTTGTTCTCAACTAGCTTTTAAAATATCTAAAAAAATACATATACGGTGTTTAATCCTTCGTGTCAGGGGGCATAGGTTGGTAAAATAATATTTATAAAATAAGATCTATAACATTATCCATAAGTTGTGGTGTAAATATAATTTTCAGATCGTAAATGCTTGCCCTCAATTCTCGTTAGGTAAGTATCAATTATAAATATTTTTGTTTTTGTATAACGTTTAATTGATAAATGCATCGATTTAAAAACCTTAAATTATGATGTTTAGGTGCTGTTGAATTATTTTTAAAGATGGGAGGCGCAGTTAGTTCTGGTCGTAATAACGACGACCTCATTGACAATTTGCTTGAAGCAGATTATATAAAGTCCTCTTTGATTGAAAGAGTATTCAGAGCTGTTGATAGAGCTGAGTATTTTCTTCCTGAAGCAAGGGGTAATGCCTACAAAGACTTGGCTTGGAAAAGTGGTAACTTGCATATATCTGCCCCATGTATTTATTCAGAAGTTATGGAAGGACTTTGCTTAATGCCAGGTCTTTCATTTCTTAATCTCGGGTCTGGAACTGGATATCTAAGTACAATGGTTGGATTGATTTTGGGAACCAATGGTATCAATCATGGTATTGAGATTCATGAAGATGTATTGCAGTATGCCAACAAGAAGTTGGAGGATTTTAAAAAGTACTCCGGGGCTTTAGATGAGTATGATTTTTGTGAACCGAAATTTATTCAAGGTAGGTATTTTTTTTCTTATAGTGTCCTGTTTCTGCGTCATACTACATTACATATAAGTTAAGGTAACCAATAAAACCATTTTTTTAACTGTAACTCTATTTCTTTAGGTAATTGTCTGTGTCTTACCAGTGATTGCACAGCACTATATGACAGAATTTACTGTGGAGCTGCATGCCCTGAACAGAATGAATTATACATGAAAAATCTTTTAAAAGTTGGTGGGGTTTTGGTAATGCCTATAAATGATCAGTTGTTGCAAATTAAAAGGTAACCCGACTTTACATTTTTAAATTTACTTCTGTTTATATAGGCAAATTAAAAATTTATCTCTAAAAATTAAAAGGGATACTAAAATACTACCAAGAGCACACTTGTTAATATCATAACATTTCAGTATAATGTTGGTGGTCACACTCTTGAAACAGTGAACAACATCAAGGACCTTGGTGTATACTTTGACAGTGCACTGAGTTTCAATTTTCACCTCGAATACATTTGTAATCGTGCAATCAAGATGCTTGGTTTTGTAAAGAGAACTTTGACGGGTTTTAATGATGTAAACTGCTTTAAGACATTGTATTGCTCATATATAAGATCTTTATTGGAATATGCCTGTCAGGTGTGGTCTCCGTACTACGGAATACATATAGACTC
Source organism: Listronotus bonariensis (assembly GCA_014170235.1). Lineage (NCBI taxonomy): Eukaryota > Metazoa > Arthropoda > Insecta > Coleoptera > Curculionidae > Listronotus > Listronotus bonariensis. The sequence goes on from JACEGR010000033.1 coordinate 374,192, forward strand.
CTTGGAAAGAGTGCAGAGAAAATTTTTAAGATTTGTTGCATTTAAATTGGGGATCCCCATAGATGAGGTGAACTACAGTGACCTAATGAAATCTTTACAACTCCCAGATCTTCAATCGAGGAGAGTATTCTTGGATATCTGCACTCTTTTTAAGATTGTCAATGGTCAAATTGACTGCCCTGCTTTGCTGAGTTTGATTAATTTTAATGTTCCACAGAGAGTGGTTAGAGATGGTAACCTATTTCATGTACCGTTTCATCGAACGAACTATGGAATGTTCTCATCACTAACTAGGTTTTGCAGAAATGCAAACCAGTTTGCCAATAACATTGATTTCTTCTCACATTCAATAACTCAGGTTAAAGCCCGATTGAGGAGGAGAATATTCTATAGTGATGTATCGATGTAGAATCTTGTTGGGGCCTGTCTTGCTGTCTTGCTGAGATCATTAATGATTGCCTTGGTTTATTTTATTTTTGTTAAAGTATTATAAATGTGTTTAATGTTATTTAGTAGTATAATTTTAATAGTATTTATAATATTGTTATAATTTGATTGTCCTACAGAATTTATTATAAAATGGCCTGGTCCGTCAATAAAATATTTATTTATTTATTTATTTATTTATTGTTAAAGCTGGACCACTGTAATTTGATGGATGACATGTTTTGATAAAAAAAGAGTATTTCTTGTTACACACTGTTAGCAGCAAGGTTCAGGCAACTTTGCAGCTCTTCAAGCTGTAGGTATCCATTTCGATGCTCCAAACCTTATATTTTTTAGCAACCTCTCCTTAATAGCTTTAAGTTATAGTATGTCTTCAAGGCTCTTCTTCCATTTTTCAAACAATCAAAACTAAACAAAAAGTTCTTTCGGGCCAATTTAAAGTAGATTAGATTAGGAGGTGGATTGCATATCCTCTAACACTGCAACCTGCTCAGGTTTATTGTGTGTCCTCCGTCCATAGGTTAGAGCACGCTATCCAAGCCGGTCTGTTTAATCAGACTCCACAAGCTTGAAACTGGCCCCTTGGTATATCTTGCCGCTTTAGGTTTTCTTCACCCAGCCTTGCAAACCGCAGACGACAAAGGGCTTCGCAGTAGCACCATACGTGTTCTGCGGTTTCTTCCTCCTCCTGGCAGAACCTACATAGGTTTTCTTCTGCCAGGCCCATAGTTTCCATGTGTTTATTCAGTCTGCAATGACCTGTCAGTTGACCCACTATTATTCTTACTGCCTTCCGGTTATAATTCAGAAGGTCTTTTGTAAATTCTGGCGAGTAAGCCTTGATGAACACTTTCGCCTGACGCTGTCCTGGTGTTCTCCTCCACCAGTCTTGTGATTCCCTCATAATCCATGATCTAATGGATGACCTTACCTGGCATGATGGAATACCACAGTAGGGCTCAGGACCTACCATTGTCCTACCAGCCCCTCCTTTGCCAATTTATCGGCTTCTTCATTGCCTTCGTGGCCTTCGTGTCCTGGTACCCAGGCAATGGTTAGCTTGTTGGACGCACCCACCTCTTCCAGGGCAATTACGCAGTCCCGCACCAGCTTGGAGCTGATTTTGCATGAACTGAGTGCCCTGATGGCTGCCTGGCTGTCCGAATAGATTACTATGGTTTTATCCTCATAGCTCCTTCTGATGATTTCCCTAGCACATTGTTCTATGGCTACAATTTCGGCCTGGAACACAGTAGGGTATTGTCCGAGACCCAAGTTTATTTTCGTCCTTGGTTTGTCCCCATATATACCTGCTCCAACTCCTTGGTCTGTTTTGGAGCCGTCTGTATACCAGATTAGGTCGGCTTTAATGGGAGGCCCTGCCACCCAGTCCTTTCTGTCTGGTATTAAAGTTTGAAAACCTTTGTTTAGCCAGTAGCTTGGTACCATTTTGTCTGAAGGCATCTCACACACTGAGTTGACTTCTTGGTCCTCCTTGAATCTCCATTGTATGGCCCTTTCCTGTCTTATGATAGGACTCTGGCCTTGTTTGAGACGGTATTGTACCGCTTTCACTTCACCCTGTATGTAGATGTGAAGTGGCGGTAGATTAAGCAGCGCTTCCAGTGCTGCAGTAGGGGTCGATTTCATGGCCCCCGTAATACATAGACAAGCGAGTCTCTGTATACTTTGTAATTGCCTTATTGCCGTCTTTTGTAGCGTCTTTGCACCCCAGGCAATTGACCCGTAGGTTATCATTGGTCTGACGACCATTTTGTATAACCATAGGTTCATCTTCGGACTGAGTCCCCAATTCTTTCCGCAAAGTCTTCGGCATCTACCCAGGGTAGTTCTTGCCTTCTGAGTGACTTTGCTTAAGTGTGGTCCCCAGGTTAGTTTTTGGTCAAAGATGACTCCTAGATATTTAACCTCTTTTGAAAAGGGGATTTCCACTCCGTTGAGCCTGGAAGGTCTTAGTCCTTCAAGCGCTCTTCTTTTTGTGAAAGGGACGGTTATTGTTTTATGAGGGTTGACTGAGAGTCCCTCCTGTTTGCACCATTTGTCAACGATGTCTACGGCGTTCTGCATTCTGCCTGATATGTGCTCTAGGTGACCCCCATTGACTACAATGACGAGGTCATCAGCATAACCCAGGCAGTTGTACCTTTCACCAGTCAATTTGTCGAGAAGTTCATCTACCAGGACTGCCCAATATAATGGCGATAGAACGCCTCCTTGTGGACAGCCCCTCCCCACTTTAGCCTCCATTGTTACTGTGCCTAAGGTGGATCTTATGACCCTGTTTCTCAGGCTGGCTTCGATCCAGTTGCAGATCGTGTCGGGGATTCCTTTTTTCCTTAGCGCGTTCATTAGTGAGAAAGTTGGTACGTTGTTGAACGCGCCTTCTATATCCAAAAATGTTGCCAACGCCACCTCTTTGTCGTCAATCGACTTTGCCAGGAGTCTGTTTAGATCGTCTAGTGCTAGATCCACAGACATTCCTGGTTGGTATGCGTATTGGCGCTTGTTCAGAGGATTCCTATGAAGGGTGCTTCCTCTGATGTATCTATCCACTATTTTTTCCAATGCTTTCAGCAGGAATGAGGATAGACTGATTGGTCTGTATGACTTAGGCGTCCTTTCTAGGGATTTGCCTACCTTGGGTAGGTAGATCACCCTTGCCTTCTGCCATAATTTGGGTATGTAGCCCCAAGCTACACATGCTCTGAAGATTGTGCATAAGTGTGGCATTAGGATGTCCTGCCCTTTTTGCAACAACACTGGAAAGATTCCATCCAGGCCTGGCGATTTGAACGGCTGGAATTCGCCTAAAGCCCATCTGATGGAATTGTAGCTTACCACCTCAGCTGCTTTTTTCCATTCCACTTTCTTCGGGCGTTTTGGCCTATCAGTGGGTTGGGTTAGCCTTGTTGAGTTGGTGATTATTGACGAGCCCGGGAAATGTGTGCTTATTAGCAGCTCCAGGCTCTCCTCCATTTGTAGTGACCAGGGAAAATATTTCACTACAGTAAATAAAATTATAGAATTGTATTTTAATAATTGAAAATAAAAATAGAGTTAAAATTAAATAAATAAAATAAAAATAAATTTAATTAAAATTTTATGGAAATAGAAATAAATTTATTTATTTGGATAGAAAAAAAAGAGATATTATTTATTTCAATGAAAAAAAAAGTTTTTTTTTAATGATTTATTATTTTTAAAGACTAAGTTCTAACGTAAATTTAAATAATTTTAAAATATTTTAAAAATAAAAAATTGTGTTAAAAAGTATACAAGATTAAGAAAAAAAAGCTGCTAAGTTTTTATCAAATTAAATTTAAATAAAATAAAAATAAAACAATTTAATTATTTCAACTAAAGAGATGCTTACTTGAAAATTTTCTATCAGCTATCCAAATAGGAAATAAAATTAACCATCACTTTTATTTATCTTTTTCCCATTTCGACTGCTTAATTTAACTGATACCCGAAAACTGGAACAAACAAAAAGAGTTTGGGTACGAAATCCTCTTTCCACTTTCACTACTTAGTCGAGGACAAATATCACGCCATTCTGGTGCCGTGTGAAATACCGAGTGCAAAACTGGCCACCTGCGGTTGTGCACGCGGTACTACATGGAAATTTCCAAGAAAACAAGCTCAAATTTTCGCTCGGTACCAAAGTAACCTTGCACGTGTTCTTTGGATGAAACAAAGAACTAGGACGATATAAAAAGACCTCGAAACCGTCTGAAAAGTTAGTTAATCGTGAACATCCATTGCTAAAAGTTCAAAACGAAGAAATTGGGTCCAAGTTAAAACCCAGACCGGGCGAACCGGAAAAGTTAGTACGCGAAAAATGTATCTTCGATGGGTCTTTGATCGCGGAAAATAAAATCCGATTTTCCGTTAAATAATTAAGACAAAAGTAGGTGAATTCTGCGTGTTTTATGTATTGTAAAATATAGTGAAAAATTGTAGCAGATAATTCAAGCTTGAAATTATATTAATATTCATATCACAGTAAAGTGGATAAATATTTAAAATAAAAAGTGTTATAGTGGACTCAGTGTATTATTGCTTATAACATAAATTTGGAATATATTTTTTAAACAACGATAAGTACAAATAAATTTAAGCTCCCTTTCGAAATTGTCTACGAAGATTTAAGCTCCCTTTCAAAATTTCTAGAAAGCTTTAAGCTTTAAAATAACCGAACCCATTAGAAAAGCTGTAGCCGCTACTTTGAAAAAGAAAGTCAGAAAATAAATAAATAAAAAAGGGGTTAAATTTGGAGTGGCGCTACACATTGTGCTCACGTATGAGCCATCTGACCTCTTTAGCATGCCGGGTTCTTGATCAGAGCCCTCTTTTGCCATGATTCTGTGCACTCTAGCGCACACGGGAGTTTCTGAAATCTCCTCGCAGAATTGTTCCCAGGACTTTCTTTTTGCCCTGCGAATCTCTTTGTTGTACTGCGTGAGTTTCGCTTTGTACGAGTTCCAATCATGGTTGACTCTGGTCTTGTTAAACAGCCTTCTCACCTCGGCCCTAAGGTCCTGGAGGTGGTTATTCCACCATGCTGTCTTTCTTTTCAGTTGTCTTACCGTTTCTGGACAGTTTGCCTCGTAAGCCGCCTGAATGGCTTCGCTTATTTGTTCTACTGCCAGATCAAGATCTCTCACTGTGACTATTTTAGCTATTCCGCCCCCAAGCGACTCCTTGAGTGTTGCTTCAAAGCCATCCCAATTTGTCCTCCTGGGGTTGCGGAATTTGCTTACCGTCAGTTGTGAGGTTTTTATGTCATACCTTATGTGGCGATGATCCGAGCACTATGGCTCTTCGGAAACATGCCAATTAGTTATTTCATCGCTTACATTGTGGCTACAGATTGTGAGGTCAAGGACCTCAAGCCTAGTTAATGTAACGAAAGTTGGTTCGGAGCCTATGTTGGCTATATATAATTTAATATATATAATATAATATAATTTAAAGTAACTTAAATAAAAATTAAATGGTAAAATAAATAACTGAAAAATAGAACTCAAATTCACTGCTTTGTTGCTAATCCTTTAATAAATACCTATCTGTATTATGACGGATACTTTTTAATATAGTGAATTATACAAATTACTAGAAAAATATAAGGTTATATAGGTAGATATATTGGATTAATTATTATTAAGAATTATTTGAGAAAAAAATACATATCACTAAGTTTTTTTTTTAAGTTTAAGCTACAAATATATCTAACAAAGAAATTTTCAAATTTTCCAAAGTTGCTGCTAATTTGAAGATTAATTGAGTGGTCATAAGTTATCAATCCTCATATCCTGCATGACTTAAATCCAAAACTTTGTAACTTAACAAAAATAAAGATTTTAATAAAAATTTGTTATTATTATGAGGCACCTGATGGATTTAGAGCTGCTTTTATAATGTTGGGTCAACTCTAACCTAAGGTTTAAGCTAGGAATGTTTAGCCTAGCCTAGCTAAAAAAGATGCCAATGTCACTCCTTGACATTGGTAGTATTTTGATTTTTATTAAATATGGTTTGTTTCTATGGTAGTAGTATAGTAAACCAAGGATTGACATGACCTATTAAAAGCGGCTCTAAGAAAATTGTTTTTGTGGCTAACTGTTTGCGTCATTAAAATTATGTAAGAGAGTAAATATTTTCTAACTTAAAGAAACTGTTGGGGTTTTGCAAGGTGTTAAAAAATCTGGATAAATATTTATTAATTCAAGTTTCATCCATAAAAACCTGTAGTTTTCTAGCACAAATGCTACAAAATAAATCCAATATATAAAAAGGTCGACTTTACAAAAAAAAGTCATTAAAAAAACCTTTTTTTGTTTTCAATGTGCAAAACCACTGTGTAGTCTATATGTTAATTTTTATAATAGGTAACTTGCGACATTTAGCCCTTTTTTGCCCATATGATGTTTAAATATAATCCTTTTATTTTTAGGCAATCTGAAACACAGTGGAAAACTAAAACGTTATTACCTGTATCTTTTGCATCTCTAATTTTGCCCCCAGATGATATTCAAGAGTGGGTCAAGCCAAGTAAGATAATTTTGTTAACAACTATGTAATGATATTAATATTAGTACATTTATTTATGCAAGCCAGAATCATACAATAAAACAAAGTAATTGGGATACAAAAATTAATAAATAAATAATAAATAGATATACTGGATGTCAAATCATAAATAAGTAAATAAAAGTCTTTATTAGGAATTATAAAAGTTACAAGTTTTTAATGGTACAGTCTAGCTAATTAAAATAAGCTACTCACCAATAACTCTTTTAATATCATTATATATAATAAAACTAAGTTGATAAAAGGTGCGTGCCGATAAAACTTGAAAAGGAGTGCCAATACGATAAAGGGACTTATATAGTGTGATAGCCCTTTATCCCCCTCGAACAAGAAAGTTCCCGTTTTACCCTAAAGGGCGTATTTTTAAAGATATAAGGACTCTTCCAACCCTTCAACTTGGAAATTAAGTGTAGTGGCTGTTGTCAAGTATTTGAACTTCATTCAGAACAACGGTTATTTGGGTCTCATATCAACTCCCGAGCGAAGCCGGGAATCATAGCTAGTTTTTTTATAAGGTCTTCTAAAATATTATTAAATAAATTAAAGATGTCATTCCGCAGGTTTTCTATAGTTTTCTATAACCTTATAAAAAGTTTTGTCTTCTATTATTAGCATAAATTAATATTTTTCGTATTATTACAACCTCAAACTCACTTCTGGTTTTACTGTACCATCAACTCTATTATTTTAAAAACAAGTGTCTACTTTTTACTAATAAAGATTATATTTTACTTGGTTTTATATTTTGTACATATATTAATAATTGTGTAGAATAAAAATTAACAACCTAAATTTTTTTGTAAAAATGCTTTAATATTATAATGTTGTATCATTTGTATTCTGATATAAGCATTTAAGGGGGAATTCTGGTCTACAAACATAAATTTTACATAATTTTTTGAGGTGCCGTAAAAAAGGCAATCAATATTTTGACCATACATTTTTTTATAAGTTATTTATTAACATTTTAAGAATACAGAAAAAAATTAAAATTTAAAAAATTAGCAGCTGATGAACTCAAAACATTTTCACGTGACCATACCCACGATTACAACCTTCATAGCAATCCGAAAAATAAAATAAAAAAGATTATTGATCTAGACTAATGTCGCTATCGCCTGAACTACAATTTTTTTTCACAAAATGGCAAAGGGCTAAAAAGAATAATTTGTATCATTTTTTCTGTACTTTCGAATTTTTAAAAATAGTTTTTTTTCATCTTTTCCGTAGTTAAGGCTATAACGGCATTACTCAAGATTAATAATATTTCTTGTTTTTGGATTACTAGGAGGGTTGGAATTGTGGGCATGGACATGTGCCAATTTTTCGAGACCTCCCCCACTTCATCAACTGCTAATTTTTTAAATTTTAAACTTTTTCTCTTTTTATTTTTTCTTTTTTCTTAAAATATTGCTAAATTATTTTTAAAAAATGCATAGTAAAAATATTTATTGTTTTTTTACCTCACTTTAAAAATTACCTTGAAATCCCTGCCTTTAGACCAGAATAAAAGTTTCCGCGGCCGCCATGGATATTCCAATTGAAAGTGAAGCAATGTGATAAAGAAAAAAATAAAGTATGTTAATAAAATATTGTGTGAAAATTAAGTTTTTAGAAGTTGTGTGCAAGAAGAAGGGGTATATAGTGAAAATAAGTCAAATTTGCTTTTCTGATTTAATGGTGGATATCTTCAATCAATATTTATTGAAAAAGTCAACAGCTGTACAATATTATTTTCTTAAAACTAATACAGGACAACTACTAGTAGCACTAATCCTAATTTTCCCAGCAAGACGAATAATATTTTAAAATTACAAACTATACATACATACATAAAAAAAAAACTAGTAAGAGAAAGTGGTAGTATATAAGTAAATAAAATAAATATAATCTTTAAAGTAATACCAGAAATTAAGACAACTAACTCTATTTACACTTTACACAATGGTGTACTATAAAGTATAAATACCAATTATTTTAAAATAGTCATTTATTCAACTTTAAAATGTTAAACTTATACAAAATACATACAAGCTTATAATAAAATCCAAACAAACAACACAATCATCTTTTTAAAATTCAGTTTCTATTCTCATTGAGTCATTCAAAATGGGAATAGTGTTCTATTTTTGTCCAAAGAATAGTAGGCACTTTCCATCAAAGCACTCCTCAACAGTTTATTAAAACGCTTGATATCAAGCTGCCTCAAGCTTAAAGGAATTGCATTAAACAAATACTTTCCACCGTGATGCAAACTATTTTTGGTAACCATACTGTCGGACTGGGTAGGTGTAAGTCCTCCCTTATTCGGGTAGGATAATTGTGGATATGGCCCTTTTCTCCAATTTTATTCCGTGTAAGAAGGTGACACTCTCATAGATAATCATGTCATACAAAGTAATGGCGCGCTTACAAATGCATGGAATTAGTGGCGCCAGTCATTACTTGCACGCCAGTTTACAAATCATTGCAAGTGTAAATCTCTACTGGTCCGCCAGTATATCCGTGCGTGCATAAATGTCAAAAGTTAGTTGCCATCTTACTTTTCTAGGCGCCAGTAGAGACTGGCGTACATAAAAATATTTATTGCAATGTGTAAGCATAAACTTGCGGAACGATTCGCCAGTTATAAGCCAGTTTTCAGAAAACTTTATATATAATATTTGACGAGTTGTTAATTTCAAATAAAAAATGAGTAAAAAGTGGAGTTCTGCAGGAATTATCACGTTTCTCAACGTTCATGAACAAAACCCGTGTTTATGGGACGTTCATTTTAATACATGTAACGACAGAGATCAGAGATTCTCGGAAAACCCCTACAATCGCTTATCAAAAGCGATGGGGATTCCAGGATTTGGTATTCCAGAAGTTAAGGATAAATTTCATCAATTAAAGCTTTTAAAAACTGAAACTGGCAAGCAAAAATACTATTTCTTTACATGCAACAAGTAAACTTTTACTGGCGCGAAAGTTAAACTGGCGTTGGTAATGGCGCCATGCACGTGTAAACGCGCTATAAGGATTTTTAAGGATTTAAATAATGGTCTGCACTGCGCATTTCTATCTGCTTTACATATTAGTCTAACTGCTCGCTTCGGCAGGAAAAATATTATATTACAACTGGCAAGGATTGTATACTGGGTTAGTAAAATGTACCGCAACTTTTAAATATCTTTAAAACCGCTAAAGCTACATTTACCAAATTTGATATTAAAGGGGTTTTAGACATGTGGAATTTAATAATGATATCGGCACTGTTGCCAGATTTTCCAGTTTTGTGCTATACGTATCTTTTAAAGTTTTTTAAATGGAACGTCCCATTTATTTTTATTGCATTAAATTAGGTGGATCAAATTTAGTAAGTTTCTAAATTTTCCAAATTTTGTCTTAATTAGTTGTCGAGATAAGATACACAACACTTTTAGCAAAAGTGACTTAATGCCTAAATATCTCTATAACCGCTAAAGCTTTGTTTATAAAATTTGATATTTAGGGGTTTTTCGGCATGCCTAATTGTTTAGTGATATCAGCATTTTAATAAAATTGCGGCGTTGTCATATCTCGGAATCAGGTAAAGATTGAAATTTAAAAATTGAAAAGTTTTCATAAGCCGGCATGCTTCTTTTATTACAATTAAAATAAATAGGGTATTCCATTTTGAATAATGAAAATATTACATGTAGCACAAAAGGGAAAGATCTGGCAACAATGACAGTATGACTATTCAATTCTGCCTGCCCAGAAACCCTTAATTGCCAAAATTTTTACACGCAGCTTAAGCGGTTTTGAGGATATCCAAGCGCATCTGAAATTTTTACCTAAAATGAGCTGTTGTGTGTTGGGGCGGCCGAAAAAAGTGCCCTTCCCTAGTAAAAATATAAATCCGGCACTGCTTTAAGGATCATATCCATATCAATAATTTCTATAGAAAACGTTCTTATGCCAAAAATAAAGGATGACAGATTTTACATACCTGAATCCCAATATCAATAATTTCTATAGAAACCGTTCTTATGGCAAAAAAAAAGGATGCCAGATTTTACATACCTATTAAATTAAAAACTTACTTCTTTCTTCTTCTTTGTCAATTCTTATTGAGACTGTGCCTCTTTTAAAAACACCATGGATTTGGTTTTTGAAATGTTAAGGGCCAATTTATTTGAATCAAACCAACGCTTAATCATTTCCAGATCTTTATTTATTTGGTTTTGTAGTGCTACTGGGTTCTGGATTAACACCAGATGTATCATCTGCAAAAAGAGTAGTTTTACCACTAATTTTTAGCTGCGCAATATCATAAATATATAGCGAAAACAGCAAATTACCCAAAACCGAACCCTGTGTAACACCGTAAATCACCTTTTAAAGTGTTACAGAGTCTTAGTGCCTTTAGCATCAGTTAACTGAACTGCCTGTTGTCTGTGTGATAGGTATGACCTAAACCAATCCAAAGAAATACCTCTAAACTCATAAACATTTAGTTTATCTAATATCTGATGATTAATACAGTCAAAGGCTTTTGCCAGATCGCAAAAAACAACTGTTAAATTTTGATTACTTTTATTAAGATTACAATAAACTTTACTCAAAAGATTATAAATGGCGTCCCTGGTACCTACATCCTCTTGAAATGCAAATCGACTTGCATCTAGTATTTTACGCTTTCTAAGAAAACTCTTCATTTGAGCTTTTACCAACGGTTCGGTAATCTTTGAAAGAGCCGATAACAGAGAAATCGGGGGAAAATTAGAAGAACACTTTATATTACCTTCTTTATCTATTGGAACTATAAGAGAAAGTTTTGGCTCATGTGGAAAAATCATAGATAACCTACATTTAGATCCGCAGTGGCAAGAAGCATTTTTCGGATTTTTACGACCTCGCGCAGTAAACAAATGTATGGATGGACGAACATGCGCACTTAAAAGCCGTGGCAAAATACAAACACCGGCGCCCCGTATCCTCCGTCCGCGGTCTGACCGTAACGCTCATAAGCTACCGTACTCCGAACAGAAAACCAGGACGCCGTCGACAAATTCTTTCCGATAATGCGGATAGTCTGTTTGGCGCCAGGCGCGTTTACCCTCGGTTTGCTTGCGCACAAACCCGTTTTTCGCCCATGAAATGTAACTTTTGTTTCGCGCAGGTAATAACATTGGCAATCCATCGAGATCAGTGGAAAAAATGCTTTCTTCAAAGAGAGCATTGATGACTTTAGCGAAAATTACACTCACCTATTTGTCTACTCGACAATTATCACTTGATTACAGCGATAATTACACAGTAGAAATCAAAAATTGCACTGTCATGTTTTCAATTGTTGAATTTGACAACCACATCCTAACAACAGCTTTATTTATTTAATATGTCAGTTTGGCATTTCATAAATTTTGTAAACATTTATGTATAAAAAATGTTAAGATTGGGTTTTGTTGTATTGTTAAATAAATTGTTTAGAAAATTATTATTCCTTTATTTGATAGTTTCTCTTTCTTCAAGTAATTTTCTCTTTTAATTAACTCTAGTAGTTTTTAGGCAATACGCTTTCAAGCAAAATTATCGATAATTTTGATGCACTTGTGAAAGAACCCCCGATAATTTCGCACAATTTTAGTCTCACACACCACAATCTTTTTACAAGTCCTGAAGGGATTTCACCCATTTCGGTTATCCGCTTATTTTTTAATCCATTGACAATTTTAAAAATTCCTCCTGGATTGGTTGGTATTAAATAAAAAAATATTTAAATGATTAAATGATAAGGTACAATGTTTGTATTTAGGTGTTTAGTTGTCTCTTCTACTACTGTAATATAATAATTCTTTAAATGTTGTGCAACTGAAACCCGTACAAACCTTTGAGTTTATGTTTACGTTACCCTAGATTTTTTTACTTTCCTACCACTAATTTTATTTATTATATTCCAGGTTTTTCTCTTTGAGTTTTTTGCGCCCCATATTTCTTCAAAATAAAACTTTTTTAGCTAAATTTTAGCTCTCTTTAAATTGAGTTTACAGTTTTTAACATAGAAAAGAAAGCTCTGGTTATCTGTATATTTAGCAATGTACGACAAACACCTTTTATTTTACTAGATATTCTTATTCCGTTGGTTATACAGTGTGTCCGCCTAAGTTCTCTACATATGGGAAACTTTTTTATTATTAATTTTACGAAAAAAATCTATTCTTTATAAAAAGTTCTGCATAGTCTAAAATCTAAAAGCAATCATCTCAAAAGACATGAATTTTGTTCAAGAGGAAAGTACCCTTATTTTTGAAAATATCGAAAGTTATTATTAGGAAAAATGTTTAGAAATAAAAATAACTTTTAAATATCCATTTATATTCAAGAAAAAGTTTTTTTATTTTTGTAATAAAACGATTAAAATTTTACTTTGTACATTCGTAAATAGTTATTTTGAAATTTAATATCTAAAGAAAGCTTAAGAACTGCCAAAACAGTAAAGAGTCACAGAAACGCTCGTTATCGCATAAAAATTAAAGAAAAACTTTTTTCTCGTAAATGAACGAGCTTGCATATTTAAGAGTTATTTTGAAATCTAAACATTTTTCTTTAACAATAATTTTCGATATTTTCAGAAATAAGGATACTTTCCTTTTGAACAAAATTCACATTTTTGAGATACCTCGTATACTACTGAAAAAAATGAATACCTAATGATTGCATTTTAGGTTTAAAAAAAATAACTTTTTTTGTAAAAGTAATAATACAAAAGTTTTCCATATGTAGAGAACTTAGGCGGACACACTGTATACTCTTTATGACTATTTATAATTTATTTTATAAGAATAAATTATATTGGAAAGAACAAAATGTGGCTCACTAAAAATTCTCTCAGATTCGTGATCTACAAAAATAATTTATAATATTTTTAGTTGATATTCAACCTTTGTCTCTACAAGTCCTGTGTAGGGCTGTAGTCCGAAACATTTTAAGAAAAATATAGAAAAGGAACATCCTCTAAATAAAAGACCACCTCCGGTTAAGGTTCCTAAGAAAAAACGAGCCTTAAAACGTTTGGTTGTGCCTCTTTTTGATGACGAGGATAGTTCTGAAGAAGAAAGGCAAGTGAGGTTAGGTAAGTAGAATGGTGATTTTCCGATCATGTTTTGTTTCCCGATAAAGTCGAGTCAAAGTCAAATATTCTTTATTGTTGGAAGAAAAAAATTCCCGTTAACAAAGATTATTAAAGTTTTTAAAATTTACACTACAGGGCTAATAAGTAGAATAATTTAAGATTAAATACATTTAACGTAAGCTTACTTTTTTCTATTTAAAAATTGAATTTATTTAAAAATAGTTCCTTAGTCTAAAGCTAATGGAAAAACTGGTACTATTCGTACTATTGTAAAATTTAGAACAGAACACGGACAAGAATATAAAACATAGTTAATTTAATAAAAAAACATAAAAGCACCAAAGTGAATTACGGCAATTATGTTTAAATTTTAATTTGTGTTTCGTGTGAAAATTAAAATACCAGTGACGTTTCGCCTGATTATACCAATTCCATTTAAGTAGTTTCAGTATAGTAGGAGAGCTAGTAAACCCTTCGAGTAACGTTATAAGGCTGTTATAAGACTTGAAGCTTCAAGCTTGATATTTTTCTAGGATTTAGTTTATTCATAGTAAGGTTTGAAAAAAATTGACAGGCATTTTCGATGAGCGCAAGTACCTGCCAGGCGAATTGAGAAGTTTTTTTTTTAATGAGGCTCACTGTATATTATGTTACCATTAAAGAGATCGTAAAAGGGCTTCAAGAAAATACCACACTAAGGTTGCAAATTTTCGGTGTAGATAGATTGGATTTTATTGCTTTTCTTCAAATTTTCCCGGAAATTGCACGATTTTTTGTAATACTTCCAAAATTTGCATTTATGTGGAAATACTCGCGAAATTATTTAAAACGCCGCATAGTAAGGTACAAACACTGTAAGTTTAAGACATCTACGTCATTAACAATTAAATGTTTACCTAGAAAAGCACCGACTTGCCATGTATTTTTTACTAAGGCATTGGTTAATTGTAGCACAGAATAACTAGCTACCGCAAATTGTAGATATATAGTTTATGTAGTCGATAAGACGTGTATTTGAAGCATTTTACTGCTGTCAAAGTATGACGTAGGTGTGCAACTAAGAGCGTTTGAACTCTACGATGACGTAGTTGGAGTGTGCCTACATCACAAAAGATACAAGCTACGACATTCCTTTTCTATTGCTTGTTCCTTTATTGGCATATTTATTTAACGTGACGCTTTTTACATAAGCACTGACAACATTGTAAAGTTGATCGAACTTGCAAATTGTGGAATAAATTTTAATCAACTTTAAAAATTATTTTCAAAAAACTATAGACAATTTTGTTAAAATTTTATTTTTTTCGGGTTGGTGACGTTTCTAACTATTAAGAGTCTATTCAAAAGTTAGGAGGGGGTCCTGACTTTAGACACGCACTGTATATAACAGATGCTATTGGCCTCAAGGGAAAAACTTTGGTCTCGACTTTGGTAAAGAAAATTTTTTACTTTGGAATTTGCGAAAAAATATCTGTCTTTTCTTATAATTATAATTATAGGCATTTAAAACTCTTGCAAAAAAAAATTTTGGGATTTGTTGATAAGAGTCGGGCGAAACGGAAATATATTTACTACCTGTTCCCATATATTCATTTCTTTTAAGGTGGTGAAAGAAATAGAGACGCAGGTCGTGCTGTGTTTAGAAGAGACGATGATGGTATTTTTAGTTTTTTCTTGGGTATAGGAAATAGACGTGGCTCAGGTAATTCGTTTTTTTTTTTGTAACGCAAACTCTAAATTGCCCTATTGCATAAAAAATAATAAAAAAAGCCAATTTTTAAATTACAAAAAAAATTATCAACTTTTTAACAGGCATTTTTTGGACTTTTGACATATTTAATCCATATTTGAATAAAATATAGTTTTCTATTAACAACAGTATTTGTGTTGAATTTGTTTTTATTTTGGGTGTCCCACGTCGAACTCTGGCTATTGATTTCTCGAAAAGTAGGTTGTGGAAAATTTTCAATATTTAGCAATGTTAAAGGTTAGTAGGAGACATACAAATAAAATATTTTTACAGTTCTAACACTTCCGGTTATACCTGAAGTTGATGTCAGCTTCCTTGTTTTAAACCCCCTGTACATTATTTATTTTTTGGTTTCTATGTAAAATTAAAGCATATTTTATGTATGATGTCCAATTTTTAACTTTAACAGTTTTTGATTTATTTTAAATTTTATATTAAAAATTACGTCTGCAGGCCAATAAATACATAACCATTATTTTTTCCAAACAGCTAGAATCAGGGTTGGGTTTATCATAGAGGAAGAGCTTCTTCAGTGGATCGTATTGATATGTTGACAAATAATAAATACAGAGTGATCAAAATTAAAGGTTAAAACTTACATTGACAGAAACCTTAAAAGTCATTTTTTTCATATATTCTATCCGCATGCCTTCTACTGACCTTACAGTCTTAGCAAATTTTCCAAAGCTCACATTTTGAAAAATCGATAGCCGCAGTTTGTCGTGGGACACCCTGTATAATACTCCTATTTTTGTAGGTAGTCAATGTATAAAAATATTTTATTTTAACAGGTGGCGATAGAGACAGGCCAAATTTAAATAGAAAAAATAAAGATAACAAAACTACTCAAGAGGCAATGGACACTGATAGTAATGTAATGGAAGATAATTCCAATAAAAGGTAAATCTTTATCTGTCTAATTTTGACCTTAAATTGTGGTTTAAAGCAGGGTTTTAACCTTCAGTTTAAATACTGCTTCAAAAAATATGCATTGTGTAATGTTTTTAAACTTATTTTTTTAACTTTTCTAGTGGTAGTAGTAGTGAAACCACATCTCAACAAGTCCGAGCCGTAATAGAGCACCATCCCAATCCAGAAAACAATAATGAGAACAATCAAAATCAGGAGGAAGAACATCTTGAAACAATCAATGAAATTAGTGATGTCATCGTCGAGTGTCTTGAGGTTTTGAGAAGAGAGAGGGCCAATATAGAAACGGAAGAGGAGAATCAAAATAATGAGAATGAAGAAAATGAGCAGAGTGAAAATAAAGAAGAAGATATTGAGCACAATAAGTCTAGGTAAAGACTATGAAGTGCATTTCTGTAATATCTTCTCCCTTTATTTTTGAACGGACCAATTAAAAAAAATTTAGGGAAACAAAATTGTTGCATAAATGCTATATTTTAAAGTGAAATTGGCAGATAAAAATTTCAAGATGGCTAGGCGCCATCTCGGAAAAATTTACATGAAAATGGGGTCGTGAGTACTTGGTCCAACATTTGCCGTTTTATCGCATTCATGGTATCCTACGTTAAAAATGTTTAGATGCCATGTTAGTTAGATATCAAAAAGTAGCAAAAGCAGTGTAACTTGTCATTGTCATTTTTAATACAAATTTGTAAAAATATACCGGGTGTCTCTTAAAAAATAAGGTTAAGGTTGTTTTCGGCCGGAAGTGATAGAAAACAACTAATCCATGAAACACACACACATTTATGTGATATAACTATATACTAAACTATTTTGATTATTAAAAAAATAAAAAAGTGAAAGGGTTGAGCCACTGGTTGGGAATTTCTGGTTTTTAAAGTAAATGTATGGAAAATGAACAGAAAAACTAAAAACTGTTCAAGAGCTAATTTTAAACTTTTTAAAATGAGGTATTACTTGACCCTGTTACCCATTTGAACTTATTAACGTTTTTGTTGGTGGGGCGAGGGGATAACCCTCGAGATAACTCCCAATGAGTAAATTTTGACATAAAAATGTGTCCCCTAACCTAAAACCTAAAAATTGACGTGTTTTACAAGGTTTATTAAAAAAATTTAAAATAATTTTGTATTAAATCTATACTAATGTTATAAAAAAATAAAGTTTGTAACTTTTTTGTTTGTTTGTAGCCGCTAATCTTTCGAAGTACCGAACTGATCAAAAAATTCCTTTACAATCAGAAATACACTATTCACGAGTGTTATAGGCTGTATTTTATTATGAATAAACAAAAAGTTCAGATATTAACGCCCAACGAAGTGGGCACGGGTCGGTATCTTGGATAAACTCCGTAATAAAACTTTATAATGGCTAATCTTTGGAAATTCTAAACCGATTATAAAAACTCTTTCACAATTAGAAAGCTACACTATTCAGGAGTGGTATATAGTACAGGCAATGGGGAGCGAGTTACTCTTGTCTATAATGCATAATTCGCCAGGAGTTATTTTTTTACATATAGATGGAGTATGACGTAATGAACCTAAAAACACAAAAACTTACAAATATGGCGAACGGAAGTGCCGCCATTTTGCGAAAAACCGTTTGGGCCTGTACTCTGTAAGGCCTCTGCCACGATACTAAGCGTCAGCGGCCAGCGTTTAACGGAAAATGTGAGAGTGCATTCTTTAATCTTTATGCAAAAATAAAAGAACTTTTCCGCTCAACGCTGACGCTTTGTATCGTGTCTGAGGCCTAACCGTGCACTAGTGGCCCACAATTATAAGGAACTTTATTATAGATAATTAAATGTCCTATCTTTTATATTTTATATTTTTTTTTTTCGTATCACTTACCGTTTACGATTTATAATATTATTACTGTTGGTTTATCGACTTCATCGTCAAACAAACAGTAATAATCTTATAAACGAACGGTAAGCAATACAAAAAGATATGAAACAAAAAAATTTAATTATCTATAAATAACTGTTCCTATAATTATGGGCCTCAAGTGCACTGTTACCAAGATACAGGCCCAAAGGGTTTTTCGCAAAATGGCGGCACTTCCGTTCCCCATTTTTGTAAATATTTTGTGTTTTTAGATGCACTACATCCTACTGCACCTATTTGTGAAAAAAACTCCTGGCGTATTTTACAAGAAAAAATCCTCTATTTCCTGTACTAATAGGCTATATTTTATAATGATTAAACAAAAATTTTAAAGAAAAATAATGAAATATTTATATCAATCTCTATTAATATTATAAAGAGGTTAAATTTTTAACTACGTGTATAAGCTCTGGTGGTCCAGTGGTAGAATGCCCGCCTGTTACTCGGGAGGCCCGGGTTCGATTCTCTGCGGAAGCAGATTCATTTTGTTTTATTATTATTATACAGGGTGATTCAAAAATCGATCACGAAACTTAAGAGGGTGATTCTACTTGACAAAATAAGGGTAGAGCTTCACATACATTTTTTCAAAATATCATTCGTTTTCGAGTTACAAGCCGTCAAAGTTCAATTTTTATTTTGGTTTTTTCGCCATATTGCATTTATTTTTTAACCAATCCAGTTGTAATTTGGCACACCAATCGAGATTTGCAGATTCTAAAATTTTAAGACAAAAGTACTTTTTTAACACGATTTAACTTGGGTTGTAACTATCTATTTATCTATCTATCTATCTATCTATCTATGTAACGGAATCTTTGAGCCTAATTTTTACCAACTTCCAGCTATTCGATTTCTTTGAAACTTTGCACACGTATCAAGGACCCATGACAATGCAATAATCTGCAAACAGTATCCCGTTATCCTGATTAGGATCGCCAGGATAAAAAAATTCCTTTATATTATAAAAACAATATTGAATGGCGAATGCGCTAGATTATTAACACCTGTGTTGCCATTTTTTTGCAACATCCCAAACTTTTCTCAGGAACTTTAAAGAAAACTGTGTTTTTAACACGCTTTTATTAGCTACTCTTGACAAAATGGCAAAGGAATTTTTAGTGAATAAACTGGAGCATTTTTACATACATACATACATGCATATCGAACTAAAAAATGAAAAATAATTAATAGTTTAAAAAACTAAAAACACGCTTTTATATGCAACCAGAACTAAAAATTAGAAAATAATTTTTCATTACAAAGAGTATGTCACTTCAGAATAAAAGCTTGGGGTGCTATATTATATTAACATTTAATATATTAAGCACCCCACGCTTTTATTCTGAAGTGACAAACCCTTTGTAATGAAAAATTATTTTCTAATTTTAGTTCGGTTGCATATAAAAGCGTGTTTTTTAGTTTTTTAAACTATTATTTATTTAAATACCGCCAGAGGGCACTTTACCTAAAACTTAAAATTTATTTACATCATAACTTTTTATCTTGACAGATATTGCAAAGCTGGGGGCGCCATGTTATAGACAATCAAAAACCTAAAAATAAGGTACTCTTTATTAAATTTGATTAACCTCACCGTTTGGGCACCAATAGACATCAAAGTTTTCATCAATTTTTATTAAATTGCCTACATACATACAGGGTGTCCAGTAGCTGAACCGACAAACTTTATGGGGCGATTCTATAACAGAAAATAAGAAAAAAACTTCATATAAACGTATGTTCTAAACGTCTTAGTTTTTGAACTACGGTGTGTTAAATATATATAAAAAAACAGTAATAATCTTATAAATCCCAAACCAAAACAAATAGATATAAAACAAAAAAAAATTATCTAAAAATAAAGGTTTTTATAATTATGGGCCTCAAGTGCACGGTTACGGAGATACAGGCCCAAAGGGTTTTTCGCAAAATGGCGCCACTTCCGTTCCCCATTTTTGTCAGTATTTTGTGTTTTTAGATTCATTACATCCTACTGCACCTATTTGTGAAAAATAACTCCTGGTGTATTTTGCAAGAAAAAATCCTCTATTTCCTGTACTAATAGGCTATATTTTATAATGATTAAACACAAATTTCAAAGAAAGATAATGAAATATTTCAGTCTCTATAAATGTTATAGAGGTTAAGCTTTTAACTACGTCTATAAGCTCTGGTGGTCCAGTGGTAGAATACTCGCCTGTTACGCGAGCGGCCCGGGTTCGATTCTCTGCGGAAGCAGATTTCTTTTTTTTATTATATAAAAATAGATAAGAATAAAAAAGCAATGAATTGACTTATTTTTAGTAAATTTTTTCTTTGATATTTATTTATACTAATATTATAAATAAAGAGGTAAAGTTTCTAACTTTGATTTTTTTTGTAAGGGTTAATTTTCGGTAATACTGAACCGATCATGAAAATTCTTTCACAATCATGAAGCTACACTATTCAGGAATGCTATAGGCTATATTTTATCATGATTGAACAAAAGTTCAGAGAAAAATTTAATTAACGCCCGACGAAGTAGGCACGGGTCGGCTAGTACAGTATAATTTTCACAAAACCACACAAAATCGCTTTGGAAGTAATCGTTTTTTCCAATAAACATAAATATTTAATGATGTTTTCCGCAAAATGTGAAGAAATCTTTTGTTTTTATTATTATACCTTTTTAATTTTCAGTGATATTTCAATATCAAATATGTTAGATTCAAAACCAAGTACTAGTACAGCAGCAAAGAAAAATAGCAAACGTGAAAAGTTTGACAGTGGTTTAGGTGATGAAATAATTGAGGCTCAAGATTCCTCTGATGATGAAGAAATCATGAAACTAGATGCTATTTCTAGCTGCGATGAGGATCATACTTTAGACAAACGTCATAAAAGAGGTATTAAAAAGAACCCTCAAATTAGGAAGTTTAGAAGAATTGACTATCGACGTCATCATCTGGGTTAGTTTTATTGGCAATTGGTGGGGATATATGGGCAATAGATTGCCTGGAAAAACAGGGTGCTAATCTATATGCTTTTTACAAATTTACCTAAAGTAGTTTACATTTTTTAATTACACTTTATTATATTAGGCGCTAGACAGATATTTTAATTTGAATCATATAATATATTACAAGACCTACGAATTTAATGGATTAAAGTAATCAACATATTTTGAGCATAATTCTGCTTGGAAAAGAGTTAAATGTACAATAATTTATTAAAAACACAAGGGCTTTTATTTTAAAACTAAGTCATGAGACCACAAAGCGTGTGGCAAATTATTTTCCAAACACAATAATGTAAAAATTGTTTGGATAGTTTAATGAATTTGAATTTGTAGGTCGAGTGGTACAGATTAAAACCAAAAACAGAATTTTATTTATAATAAAATTTGACATTATCTAAGAATTTCGAACAGTTTAGATTAAAGATATTTATTCGCGATTACACAGAACTAGTAATTTAATCACTCATTTATATAACATTTATTCAAAAATGATGATGTCTGATTGGTCTATTTTATAATAAAGGAAGTAATCACTAACCAGAACTAACCAGACCTATAATTTTAAAGTATTAAACTATCCAACATGAGCAAGATTTTTCTTGGAAAATAGTTGAATGTACAATAATTTAATAAAAACATGATATGGTTTTATTCTAAAATTAAAAATTTCAGACCACCAAGCAGTCAAGGGTTTTTCAAAATTATTGTTTGTGAAACTATTTGTTAAGTTTAATCTTGCAAAACATATTCGGATAATTTAATTGATTTGAATTTGTAGGTCGAGTGGTACCTCTAGATTATTTCCTGAAAAACGTTGATTCAAGCCAACAACAAAGAATTTCAGTGATAATAAAGTTGGATATTTTCTATTAATTTCGACAACCAGTTTGGATGACCGAAATTTATTTCCTGTTAAACAGTTGTACTAGTGCTTAATCACACAACAAAATTTAATTAAGCAATGGTGGTGTCTGTTTGGTCTGTCTATATTATAATGAGAATCAACATTAACATTGTTTCTGATTCTCATTATTTATAATATGTTACATTTTAGATTTAATGGATCTACTTTTCTGCACCATATATTCGTTTTTTTTTCTGAAAATTTAAATATTAGTGTATTTTATTAAAAATACAGACTGTTTTAAAATTTGCTACAAATATTTTAAGGCTATATTTTTGAGGTCAAAATATTACTTTTTATTATAAACATATGTCCTAAACTCTACCTACTACAAGCAATGACAAACACATGCGTTTAAAGAAATTAACAATGCTAATAATAATAAAAATAAATAATAATAAATACGACTAAAATAAGGAGTCACCGCCTAGTACTACTACCTGTCTTTCATGTTTAATTAGATGCAATTGCTCTCCTTTAATCTTAATGTCGTAGTAGTTAGATTTATCAAGAAAACGAAAGAGATTGAAAAATTAAATTTAGGTTGGAGATGTTTCTATGATTGACTTACTAATGTAGTTTAGCTTTAAAAGAATAATAATAACGTAGGCAAAAAATGTTGGCCATCAAAAGCAATTGTCCCTAAAGTTGGGTTTTACCTTATTAAGGACGTTCCCAAGGAGTAGTACGACAGTTAAAGTCTCGAGAGGCGCCGACACTTGGAGCTTGCTGTAAATTTTTCTCCTATTGTTGAGGATAATTTTACTTTCGAATAATTTATAAAAGTTAAGGATTATCTCTGATGCTAAAAAACTTAAAATTGAAAATATTGAAGAATCGATAAAGGGTGAGGTTCCTGATGAAAATGGGATAATTTTGTGGAAAATTTTAGCAAAAAAAAGTTTATTATCTTTCACTTATCAGTTTATAACATAAATAGTTAAAACCGTAAAAAATACCTAACTTTAAAAATTGTGTATAATAAAACGAGTACCACTCGTTGGTGTTTTTTTTTAAGAAAAAAATTGTTATATCATCGATTATTGATTCTCAGTTTTTGGTAAGAATCGTTAAAAATGTTTCATTAATATTTAAATAAACGTTTGTTAGAACATCCGTCAGGGTAGTACTTACATGGTAAATATCGATTGTCTAGTTCACAAATGTTGTAAGTACATTTTTCAGAAAAAGTGACTTGTATACACCAACATATAATAATCTACAAGAACTTTTCTATGCACACAAGTAGCAAGTAAAATATTTAAACTTGAAGATGCCAGCTCCATTTTCCAATCGTGTTAAGTATTTTTAGACTAGAATTATGGAAAGTTTTTAAAGTTCAAAGTTTATATAACTTAAAAATGCATTTTTGTACTTACAACATGTGTGAACTAGACTATCGATATGCCAATATTAAAAGCTTATATTTCGAAATTTAGTGCCGCAAGCCTATTAAAATATAGGATCCTCACTTAAAGTATGTGTATTCGAACTTTAAAAAATCGTAAAAAAGTGTTTTTTTCTTGAGGAACGCCCTTTAGATAAAAAAATATTACATCGCTTAAAATAACGGGAGTTTTTTTGCCACAGTTCAAAATAATAGATTTTTGTATGAAATTTACAGTGGCTGTAGCTTAGAGGAGATACATTTCAGAACACATGTAAATAGGAAAAAGGTCTTTTAACCTCAAAAGTACGCCATGAAGAATTTAAAAATTATATTTTCAAGGTTGCCAAGTTTATAGCTTTCTCTTTAGGTTGGGAAATTTTAAAATTTTGGAATGGAATACCGTAATTTTTATTATTGTAATCAATTGCTTGTATCAACTTTATTATGACCTGATATTATAATTTTTTTACTCCTGTCAATTTCGAACATATGGCATCAAGCTTGATTACAGTAACGACCAGGTATGGTCAATTATCTCAAAACCAATTCAACCGAAATTCGTCAAAATAAGTACAGGGGAGTAATTTGACATTATAAATTCAGGAACTGCATTTGCGATGTTTCATGATTAAATTTCCTTATAATCTTTCCTTGATTTTTTTTTAAGATTCTTAAAAACGTCGCAAAAATACTATTTATGGATTTAGAAAGTCCAGTTTTACCACTGTACTAATTTTGACGAATATTGCTTGGATTGTTTTTTAAATAATCGGCCATATCTAGTCGTTTTTGTATTAATTTCTAAAAAGCATGATGCCATATCTCCGAAATTGACAAGCAACCTTGCAAATATATTTTTAAATTATTCATGTTTAGTTACCCCTTGGTACGGAATTTGGTTCGTTTATATGTGACGGTTGCTGATATAATCCACCGTTTCTGTTTTTTCTACTAACCCTGTATAGTGAACTCTGAAACGAAATTTTATTATACATTTTTAGATACAAGTAGTGATACTGAAGAAGAATCAAAACTGACTGACAATGAGATGAAAATGTATCAGAGTCCATTTACCGAACACATGAAGGCCAAAATTCAACAATTGCCACTCCCACCTATCTTGAAGAGGTATCTCAACTATTACAGAGATTTCTGAAACATCAATTTAAGAGTAAGAAAAAATAGGTATAGAGTTTTCTGTAAAAATATTTGGTAAGTTTAAGAAGAATATAAGAATATTTTATTTTATTTTTTTATATTACCAGCTAAATTTTAATAATTTTAAACCTTAACTGAATACCCTACTGTATTTATATGGAAAACTTTTTTTTTTATTGTTTTTAATTTAAATATACTGGGATATTATTTTTATTAAAAAATTGTTTTGGCACTAATGCAGGGTAAAAAGACTGAAAATTTGATAACTTAAAAAGTAATAAATATAATATCTAAATTAAAAAAATAATAATAATCTGGAACGCTAGAAACTTCAATATACAGGGTAGCTAGGTGGTGACATATCTTAATATCTCCAATCCAAGATATACAAGCTGTTACAAATTCGAGGAACACCATTAGGATCTCGGAAACGGTAAAAGATAAAGGATTAGTTAAATTGGAGCAAAGTTGCGCATTTTTATGCTTAACAATATACCGTTTTAAAAATTTAAAAATTTTTAGCCGTTCCGGAATTATCCGGAAAAAACCGAAATTTTGCGAAACAGTTTTTTTTCGGTTTATTTGATGAGATATTTTAAAACTAATGACACATTAACACTGTCACTTTTTCTGTTTAATAAAATGATGTCACTAAATTTAAGATCCGACGTTTCGTCTTTTAGCCACCATCACCAACTTTTTTTTTAAATGGGCCTAATATTTGGTTGTAAACTTAATACACTCGTATTTTAATTCTGAATACAACAATATATCACACTTTACATTCGTGCGACGTTTCGAACCAAAAACCACCATTAACTATTTTTTCCATTATAAATTACGTTTTAATTTCAAACGATTTTAAATATTTCCACTCGAAGGTAAGTTTGCATCCATTTATTTTTATTACTACTCATTAATATTCCTTTTATTAATTTATTTTATCATATTTTAACTTACAAGCTACAAAAATTAAGGACATTTAAATACATTTACTTATACGTAATAAAATAAAGCATTTAATTTAATCAAACGCCTCTATCAACTTTATCGCAGCCTTTCATATAAAAATGGATGCACACTTACCTTCAAATGAAAATTTTCAAAATCGTTTGGAATTAAAACGTAATTTTAATGGAAAAATAGTTGATGGTGGTTTTTTGGTCCGAAACGTCGCATAAATGTAAAGTGTAATATATCGTTGTATGCAGAATTAAAATACGAGTGTATTAGGTTTACAACCAAATATTTTGCCCATTTAAAAAACAAAGTTGATAATGGTGGCTCAAAGACGAAACGTCGGATCTTAAATTTATTGACACCATGTTATAAAACAGAACAAGTGGTAATGTTAGTGGTTGTTAGTTTTAAAATATATCATCAATAAACCGAGAAAAAATTAAAACTGTTCCGGAATTCCGGAACGGCTGCAAATTTTTAAAACGAAATATTGTTAAGCATAAAAATGCACAACTTTGTCCCAATTTAACAAACCCTGTATCTCTTACCGTTTTCGAGATCCTAATGGTGTTCCTCGAATTTGTAACAGCCTGTATATCTATGAAGGTTTAAATCAATTTCTAAAAAAAAACTAACATGTTACTACTACAGTGTTTTAAAGACAAAAAGATTCTTCATTTTTGTAGAAGTAAATAAAATTTTTGGATGTATTACAAAATATTGCAAAAATAATAATTTGGCACACTCTTAAAACGCATTGCATGTTAAAGGACGGAGAGATATGTACAATATTTTTTAACCGACTTTAAAAAGGAGGAGGTTCTCAATACGCCTGTATGTTTTTTTCTATTCATTGTTTTAAACTGCTTACTTATTTTTAAAGTAATTTTGTTACTTTAATACACCGTTTTTTTCATTATTTAAACTTCATAAACAGGGTGTCCAGTAACTCTACCGGAGGAAAAAAAATATTTTATATGAATATTTGTTCTTAATAAGAAGGTGTTAAAATTTTAAGAAAATAATATATCGTTTTTTTGTAATATTTTTTATACCTAAATAGATATTTATGAGAACTTTTTGGGAAACATTTTCTATATATCAAAAGACATTTTTTAACGTACAAGAAAAAAATTACAAGTGACATCCGTGGGGATTTACATTACTGTTTTTTATTAAACAAATAATATGTTTTTGAAAAATTAAAATGTTTTTTGAATTTTCTTTTGTTTCGAAAAGATTTAGTTTTTTTAAGTATGGTTTTTACGTAAATAAGTACAAACCAATTCATCGCCAATACTTTATTTATTTTAAAGTAACAAATATAAAAAAATTATTGTTGCTTATTATTATTAAATGTCTCCCAAATTGGTGAAAAAATACTGAATTGGTTTAAAAGGTATTATTAAAAAATATATTTTCCCAAAAGTTTAGTATACAATTTGAAAAGTACGACGTTTAGGATATATTTTTATATGATATTTTTTCCTTATTTAAATAGAAAATCACCCTGTAAACAAATTAAACAAAATTAAACTTTTATTACCAATCCAATTTTTAAAAATATAAAAAAGTTTTCCTTTGTAAAGCTTTTCTTCACTTCAGTATAATATAATACAAGAAATTAATTTAAATTTTTAGAATTATTCGGTAGGTGGCCAAAAGAGCGAATTATACTTGGCAGCTAAAGAAAGTGATAAAAGTTTACTCTGATTTATTTCGGTTAGCCCTGTATATTAAAAATATATATATATATATATATATATATATATATATATATATATATATATATATATATATATATATATATATATATATATATATATATATATATATATATATATATATATATATATATATATATTGGTCCTTTATTGATCAACAGTCTTTGTAAATAGGTTATGGTTTCTATTCTTCTTAAACTAAGATATTTGTAGTCTAATAGAAAAAAAAACATGTTAACGCTGTAGTTATTTTATACTCAAGAAAATTAAAAAATGTAAAAAACAAATTCAAATATTAAAAATAGCCTAATATCTTATTTTATGTTGTAATTTACAGATAATACGTTTTTTTAAGGCATGAGGAAACAATAGAAAAATTAGATAAGCTTACAAGCGTTTATTTTTATTTATTTTTTAACATAGGAAATAATGATAAACTACTCAATAACATGGATAAAAATTTAAAAAAAATACCGTTTAAACTATACTAATTAAAGGCATTTTCCAGTACCAAGAAATTAGTAGAAAGAACTAAAAAGTTTAATTCTTTTAAAATCTATTTTTTTATTGTTCCTAAGAATGCTTAAGTTGATTTTTGTGCAGATATGGTCATTTATTAGTTTTAGACTGAGGAGGTACAAGTTTTAATACTAATTATGTTTAAATGTTTCGTTAGTGGGTGATCTACTCATTCTAAGAAAAATAGTTACAAGGGAAAAAAGCTCTTAACACTGTATAGAATGCAAGAAAATAAGAACTTTTTTCTAATAAAATTATGTTGGAAAAATGCTTTGTTTCCGAAATAAAGGGTGCTAAAGTTTTAAGGGAAAAATTCTTTCTTTATCATAACTTTTCTACCACTCCAGATATTTCCACAAAATTTGGTACACTTTTTATGACTATTACATTACATTTTTTACTCTACAAGTTTTTAAAAAATGTTACCAGTTGCGTTCGAACGAGATTTTAATTCAATTAAACAAAAATGGTACGCCACTGCTTTTTCTTCGAATCAGTTACTGTCCGGTTAATTTGTCCTTTTAATATTTTTTCGTACGACGGGATTTTTTAGTAAAAAAAAAATAAAAGCCATTTTGATGCATGGCAAAATTTCTAAAATATGATATGGTGTTCTTGTATGAAAATTCGTTTTTGTCTAATTTTTATTAAAGTAGGGTCAAATACTTACCTAATGTATCCTTTTATTATACATTATTAAATTTTTGAGCTTATTTTAATATTAGAAAAAACGAATTTAAAATACGAAAGACCGTATTAGATTTAAGTCATTTTGCCATGCATCAAAATGATTTTATTTTTTAGCAGACGTTTTACGAAAAAATAACAAGAAACCAAATTGAGCCCAAACTAAATAGGTACTTTAAAAATAACATTAATTCAGAGAAAAAGCAGTGGCCTACCATTTTTTTAATTCAATACAAATCTTGTTCGAACGCCACTGGTATTTTTTAAAACTGTACAGTAAAAACGTAATAGCCAAAAGAAGCATACCAAATTTTGTGAAAATATCTGGAGTGGTAGGAAAGTTAGGATGAAATAGGGTATATTTTAAGACTTTAACACCCTGTATTTCGGAAACGAAGCATTTTCCAACATATTTTTATTTAAAAAATGTTCCTCTTTTCTTTCATTCTATACAGTGTTAAGGGAAATATATCAACTTAAAAATAACCCTGTATACTGATGTGTTAGATGTCTAAAACTTAGAAATGTAGAAATGTCTTATTTTTACTAATACATTATGTGATATTTGAAGATTTATTATGTTAATATTTTTTGGATAAGCGAGATTTTGTAGATTGTTACCAGCAAATATGATATAACCAATTTTTGGTTTTAAATTTAAAATATATACGTTTCTTTAGTGTTTATCTAAATGTTACTATAAATAGTGGTTCTACAAAATCTCGTGTTTCCCAGAAAATCTATATATTTTGCCGTTTTCGTGCATATATTTTATTCGTCCTTTATTTTAAGCATAATTTTAATTTATACAGTGTTGTTTTATGAGTTAATAAATATACATATACTTTAATTTAAAAATAATGTGGGTTTTATTTAGTAAGCATCTTCCGTTTGGCTTTTACTCATCATTGTTTTTTCCCATTTTTAACGAGAGTGTATCATAATGTTCCATTAGATTGTTTAAATAAGTGACTTGAATTAAGATGAATATTTTACTTACTTAGTTGAGCACGATCGGAATCTACATTTCAATGTAATGTAATAAAAAACATTAATAAAAATTCTTAAATTTTTATAAGGTCAGCTGCAAAGATCTAAGGTTCTAAACCCGCTTGATCAGGGATGGCGAAAAAAAGGCACGCGTAGTAAAATTTTGGGCACGCGAGTGTGTTAATGTTTTTTTTCTGTGAATATTATACAGCCGGGAGGGCCAAGGATGGAAGTTAAAAGCCTTTTTTGCTCTTCGGTGTTTACCTTACTCTAAAAATATTTCATGGCTTAATATAATGAAGCCTTATCAGTGACGTATTACCCACTTGGCTGACTAGGCTCCCGCCTAAAGCGCCGTGATTAAATAGGCGCCAAACAGGAGAGGACTTTTTTTTTTTATCTTCAATTTTATTTCTGATGAGAGCGCCGATACAAAAATAGGCCTTTTTTTCCTCTTCAAATTTTGTTTTTTTGCTGCTCAGTTTTCTTTTAGTTGTTAAGCGAACCGCCCCGTGGGATAAAATAGGCGTCCCAACAAGTCCAGCCTAGGGCCCCCTAAAAATTAATCTGGCCCTGAGTTTAGTGAAACTTTAACCTAACCCAAATGAAGTATTTCATGGCAAGCGTAGGACATAATTATACATTTTTGTAGAAAAATGGCACGAGATACGAAGGTTCGCCATCCCAGCGCTAGATTGTTTAAAAATACCACTGGTCAACAAAGTTTTACCTGTTTTTGTTACACAGCTTTTTTATCATTTTTAAAATATATTAAAAAGGGAATCAATAAAATAAAAATAGAATTTGTATGAAAGAACAAAAGTTTTAAGTGTAATAGGTATTGGTTTAAAAAAATTAATATGGATATTTCGTAAACCGAGTATTTAAAAAAATGCGGCTTTTTTATACAGTAACGGAAATAAAATTTCGTACACTTAGGTTAACATTTTATGTCAATTTTTAATATTTTGGTAAACTTGGCTTTTTACATTTTTCTCACCTTAATTGTTATTCAATAAAATACATGACTAATTATATAGTTTATTTTATTTAAATATTAAAGAAAAAACACTGGCTTAATATTTCAAAGCGGCACCAATTTTTTTCCACTAATAGATTTAAACGTGTGGGCATTGATGCAATCAGCATTTATGCAATCAGCATTTGTGCAGGGTAAACATTGTAATTATTTCAGGTTTCTTCAATTTTATTCCACAAATCACTGTTTTGTGGATGGAAATCATTGTTCTTGTTAATTTCCTTTACGATATATCTCCAAACGTTTTCGATTGGATTGATATCAGGGCTTCTTGAGGGCCAAGGTAGCAATGAAATGTTATTTTGCACTAGCCAGTCCGAAACTCTCCTTGCTGTATGGACGGGGCAGTTGTCATGTCATGTATATAAAATTTTCTTGTGCAAATATATTGTTTACCGACCATATCGGTCAAAAATGGCTTTTTAGCAGTTACACTGCTTCTCAATTCCGAATTTTTCCCAATACGATTTCTTGCCGTTGTTACTGTCCCAGGAAAATTAGTTTGGTTGTGTGCTTCTACAGCTGTCTGAAATGGATTGTTTCGCAAAAAATCTATCAGATCATTATATTGATTTTCGTTTGAAAATTTTCTTCTACCACTTCCAGCCCTTCTCTCCCATGATTCCATTTAGTTCTGAGGCTTTGAACAGTGCTTCTTGGTTTCCCAACTTGCTGAGCTATTCTTCCCAGAAAAACACCTTCTTCGAATAGAGTAATTACTCTCGCCTTCTCTAGTTCATTCATTTTCCAAAATTAAAAAAAGTAAAATAATATAATTTTGAAATGTGTGATAGATAACAATTTGTCAAGTAAGGTATATTTCCAGGTGATCCAGGTACGCAAAAGCCAACATCACACTGTGACAAATTAGGTGTACAACATTTTAATTCCGTTACTGTACATTTCGCCTCCAAAATATTCCTGTTTACTATCCAACAGTAATATAACAATGTTTGGACTGCATTTGCTTTAGTACTTTTTCTGTAGGTTATTACAGATAATGGTAATTTTCTAGAAAATGGGAGCAACTCCGATTTTGACGAAATTTGGTATACGGGGTTTTTAGGGCGCTGATCACGAATCTGAAAGAATTATTTGGCGGAAACGTTTCGTTCTCGAGATATCCATCATCAGAGCTGATATTTGAACTAACGTTACTTTCACTATATTCCCCCTCTTTTGAACACAATTCTTGATTTAAAGCTAAAGTGTCACACAATATTTGATTTTCACCTTTTAAAACCCCGTTTTTCTACGTTTTTACATTATTTTTGAATTAAATTGCGTGGCTTTTCTTTGATAATCCGGCAACCATACATACACATAGGGCTTCATGGCAAACTGGGATTAAAATGATTCAAAGTATAGCTATGCAGTTTAATGCAAAAATAATGTAAAAACGTAGAAAAACGGGGTTTTAAAGGTGAAAATCAAATATTGTGTGACACTTTAGCTTTAAATCAAGAATTGTGTGCAAAAAGAAGGGGGAATATAGTGAAAATAAGCTTAGTTCAAATTTGAACTTTGATGATGGATATCTCGAGAACGAAACGTTTCCGCCAAATAATTCTTTCAGATTCATGATCAGCGCCCCAAAAACCCCCGTATACCAAATTTCGTCAAAATCGGAGTTGCTCCCATTTTCTAGAAAATTACCCAGATAATTAATAAAGAAAAAAAGTTTTTTTTTAACTTTTTATACGCTATCGGTGATAATCTCCACTAGTGTCCATCTACATACATCATATTTTCCAATTGAAGATGTAGAAAATGAAATTTAAAGCTTTTAAAATTGTTCTTTCTTCCTTAATACTAGAAACTATAAAAAGCCTGAATTCGTGGTAAACAAAGGTTTAAAACAATCGGTAATTTTCACAAACATTGTGTAAAGCTTGTGTACGTTTTGAGAGAGAAGATTTTATAATATTACCTTGTTATAATAAATACCTTGTATCGAAAAGTAAGTTAAATTATTACTATTAATTGTAATGGGAAAAATACATTTTTATTGTCTTAATAAAGTAAAAGGTATATTAGAAAAAGAGTGTCTCATATCAACACAAATTGTGTAAATATGGTTTTATACCATGTTCTTAGTCAGAAAATTATACGAAATTAGGGTGATAGTTAAAAAAAATAATTTGTTAATTATGATCAAATTTTATCGACAAATATATATATATTTTTTAAATTACATATATATTTTTCAAAAAACTCTAGCCAGTTGAAAAGTTTTCACTATACAATATTTATTTTGTGCATGACTTTCAAATGCCTCTATTTACAAGAAAAAGACCGATATTTTTGCCAATTTTAAGATTTGTTATTAAAATTTAATCAAATATATAAAAAAATAGAAAAGAATTGGCTTTTAATATTTTTAATTTTCTCAGGGTTTTACCAGTTTACCAAAAAAATAACTTTTTTTTGCAAATTCCAAATTTTTTTTTCTATAGGGTTCCTCTTACTGCCAATTGGTATATACAGGGTGTTTCTAAACAAATGCAAAAAACTTTTGAAGGTGATTTTTTGTTCAAAATAAAGGGTAGTTTGCTTTATAAACATGGGGTTAAAAGTTAGCCATTAGGGAGATATCGCGGTACAAAAATAACGAAAAAATAACGTTTTTATTTTTTATCTCAAAAACAAAAAGCGTCAGAATAATAAAATACTATAAAAATATTGCTGTTATAAAAATGCACTTTTTAAATATTTTTGCACATTTTTAGAATTAATGAAAGTGGTAGAAATAGACTATTATCGTTCTTCCTAACCAAATTTAAAGGCAAATTTACACAATGACTTTTAAAAACATAAATTTGGATAGACTGGTCTATTAAGAAATGTTTGGTTCTTGTGCTTTTTCATTAAACTTACCAATTTTAAATAAAAAATAAGGTGTAAATTATAACGTCTCGGAACGGAAAAATTTATTTTATAAAAATTCTATTTATCTTGTCTGTCTTTATTTTAGATAACTTGGTAGTTTATATACAATACTCATTTTGTTTTTAAGAAAAAAATAAAGATTTTTTGGTAAAATTTTTCGCGATATATCCGTAATGGTTGACCCCATGTTAAAAAAGCAAACCACCCTTTATTTTAGAGAAGAAATCACTTCCTAAAATTTTTCGTATTTTTCAGAAACACCCTATATATGGCGTAAGTCCCATGTCTTAGTTTTTAGATACTTTTGACCCCATGTTTAAAAAGCAAACTACCCTTTATTTTAAAGAAGTAATAATTATGTTTTGCATTTGCTTAGAAACACCCTGTATACAGCATGAGTCCCATGATTTAGTTTTTAGATAAGATAATTTAAAATTGCGCCCCTGGTTCCAAGAAAGAAACTCCAATATGTATAATAATAAAAAATTGTTTTAACAACCTAATAAATTAAATGCCAATTAAAGTTAAATATGTCCATGTTCTCCATTCCTCTAAACAAATCACAAAGTACTTGCGTTATGAATAAGAATGAAACATACTACTAAGTTCTCGTATTATTGATTTTAGAGAGCGCTGCGCATACTACAAATTTTATTTCCTAACTTTCTACCCCATATTGAATCACGCTCAGTCCAGCGTTGCTACATTGTCCGAAATATCAAATGTTTGTTTGCTTATTAACTTTTTTTTCGTACAAAGCATATACAGGGTTTTTCCTAATTCCGGTAAAAAAATTAACTTCTTATTCATGAGTTAATTTTATGAAAAAAAAGTTCATATGACATGGGTCTGTAAATATTTGGAGAATGTTGAATGAAACTTTTCAGAAAACTTTAAAATTTCAAAAACACTTATTTTAGTAAAATTTTTAGGACTAGATGTAAACGTAATTTAAGTAAATATTTGTTGTTGTTACATATATCTGCCAATAAGTAATTATAGCACTTAATTTAAAAAGAAAAAATCCCTTCATCCTTCTTGTATGGTCTACGAATATGCAATTTAGCGATTTTTTTCTGAAAAACTGAGCAAACTTCGTAAACATATAAGAAAACAAATAAGTTTTATTTTTATTTGCCTAATTTAAAAGAAATATAAAAATTGCACAGATCAAAGGCATACATTATTTTTGACAAAAATATTTGTTCATGACACACCTATTAGTTAAACGCCAGTACTCAATGCGAAAGGGCCTAAACTGTTTTTCACTTTAGAAAAATGACTTTTAACTTTTTTGTTTTAATCTTTTCATAAATTTAAACATAAAATTAATGAAGAGCATCTAAATATCTTTTAAAAAGGTCCCTTTGTTGCATTAACTTTAAATAGACGTACGTTTAAAAATCCCAAGGCACAATTTTCGGACACACTGTATAAGTAGTAATTTTACATTGTTACTTTGTCAATTTTGAAGTATACAAAAATGTTTACACTTGGTATATAAATATAGAAAGGTATCGTATCTCGCACTTAAAAAGATAAATTTGAAAGTCAATAAAAAACTAATTAACAAATCATGTTCATATAGGACAATTATCCTTTTAAATCCGACAACATTGCTTCCAAGGACCCGACTCCGGTGTCTGAAAAGTTTTTAATCGCGGATATCTACCTCTTTTTTCCGCCAACTTCTTACAACTTTCTTTAACTCATTAATACTCACCAAACGCGTCGTAAATCTTTAAAAAACTATTATAAGTGACTTTTAGTGACGTGCCTTACAGGTAAAATTAGTTTAAAAGTTTTCTATTGCATGCGTAGTTTTGTTTAAAGTGAATATATTGCGTTTATATGTTTCTAGGTTAGGTTTAAGATGACGTGCTTGACGTAGGGAAAACATTATTTGAGATAAGCAAATAAATCCTTGCGGCAAGTGTTTCAATTGTCGACTTGATAACTTTGGTTTTTGTTTATATGTAATTTATTCTAAACAAATGCAACTCATTTTTAAAAAGAATGTCAATATTATTAGGCGTCTTTTAGACGTTTTGAAATTATTATGAAAGTTTAATACTGTTGATGTTGAGCTCCTGTTTAAAAACACTTGTTACGTTGCGCAAGGTAGAAAATAAATGTAAAAGAATAATGATTGACCTTCATAATTTTTAAGATGCTCTCTTTTAGTTAAATGATGTGTAATTTTTATGTTTAAATTACAGTAATAAAATAAATAAAGGAAAAATAAAACTTTACCTATTATTTCGATTTAAAAACTGTTTTTTAAATTTATAGAAAGACAACTTAAAATCCTTTTGCCATTTAAATCTAAGTTTTTTTCTTTTTTATATATAAATAGGTACGAATTGTTAAATGAACTGCGTGTCATATTTTATAAAATTAGGATATATATATGTGTAAATAAACGATAATTAAATATATACGGTTTTTTATTTTTTAGTTTTTTATATAAATTAGTAAATAAAATAGGCCAATAAAGTAAGATTGACTGATTAAACCTAACCTCTATGGTATTACTATACCTATACTGTAAAAATTTGATTTGATTATGGAGTCTAAAACAGTTTGAAAAAAGTGTGGCAAATTAAAAAGTATTGCATCAATTGTATTTTAAATAGGGTTTTAAGGAGGAGCGTATATAAAAGGGTAAACATATGGCCATGTAGTTCTATATCAGTTATTAGATTATTTTTTCAATTCAATTTTTATTTCAAGAAAGCTTACTTAGGATGATTAGTGGTCTTAATACCTTTTAGATGTTTGGGTAATTAATTTTTTTATGTAACTTTTTCGTTAATTTTAGGAAATAAAAAAAAGAAAACATAAAATACAACTTTATTTATTATTAAGATTTAAATATTGATTTTTACAAAACCAACTGATTGTCTTTAAAATTATATGATTTTTAAATAAATATAAATACAAAATGTAAAACAAACTGCGTGTCATATAATGCAAAATTAGAATAAACGTTTGTTTAAGTAAACATCAATTAAAAGTATTTTCTTCTTTATTTTTTACCTTTAAATAAATTTATAAATAATTAGATAAAACAATAAAATAAAATTAAATGCGTAAACCTAACCTCTTTGCTATTACGAAATTCTACAAAAATAATTATATAAGTTTAAAAGGACAAATACGGATTGACAAAGGTAATTATATTGTATACATTTAATTTTAAATATGCTTTTAACGGCACATTTTTGCCTATTAAAAAGGATTTATGAAAATATTGCCATTTAGGTGCATGATATACACTAGCGGAAAAAATTAAAGGACACAAAAAAACTCCAACGTTTTTTAGATAGCTGTATTTTGCTTAAAAATTATCGTACCGAAATTTAAAGAAAAAATTAAACGCCTAAAGTTCCTAGTTTTAAGATCCTACAGTAAAAAAATGTTTCAAGTAATGTCTACCACGCAATCCTAATGAATACCGAGAAGATTTTTTTTTGGTCTTAAAACTTGGAAAACATTTCCAATTTAACCACTATATGGATCGGATAACTTGTTCATTCAGCTTTAATTTTCTTTTTTAAAAGTTTGATACGACCACTTCACGCTGAGATATTGAACTGAACCGAAAAAGAACCTTTTTGTTTTTAAATATCAATATCTTAGCAACCTCTGATTGCACAAGAAAATTAGGAAGGGTTTTAAAATCCTAAATAAACACTCTATAAAAATCCATTATGCTTGTATAAAAAAAGCAGTTTTTTAATTTTTTACGTTAATTTGAAAAATCAAGAGAAAACGGTCTTTTTGTGGTTTTTGGGATAATCAGAAGCTGAATTTAAAATATCGAAAAAACCAGTAATGTGCCTTTTACAGTTCAATATGCCTACGAAAATCCTACAAAGTTTTGATATATTCCATTAAGCTGTTCTTTTAATTTGATCGAATTTTTGAGAAACATTTAAAGAATAACAATTTTTCCTTTAAATGATTATAATCTTCAGCAAAATATAAACAAATGTTTTAAGTTTTTAATGCATTTTTATTAATAAAAATCCTTAAATGTATGGGACAAAAATTAAAAAAAAATCAAAAATTAAAAAGAAAAAAACATTGAATAAAAAAAAATTGAAAAATCCGAAATTTTTCAAAAAACTTTTTTTAAATTTTTCCCTTCTAAATTTTAATACTTTTATTAATATAAAAAACTTTAAAACTTTTTGTTGCATTGGGCTAAACATAATAATCCTTTAAAATCAAAATCGCGCCCTTTTAATTTTTTCAAAAATTCGATCGAATAAAACAAAAAAACGGCTAAATGGATTGATTCGAAACTTTGTGGAGTTTTTGTAGACATATTAAACTGTAAAAGGCATACACATTACTGGTTTTCTCGATATTTTTAATTTAGCGCCTTACAAAAGCCAAGAAAAGCCCCTTTTTTCTTGATTTTTCAAATTAACGTAAAACATAAAAAAGGTCCTTTTTCGTTAAGTGTTCAATATCTCAGCGAGAAGTGGTCGTCTTTTAAAAAAGAAAATTAAAGCCGAATAAACAAGTTATCCCATTCATATAGTGGTTAGGTTGGATTTTATTTTCTAAGTTTTTAGACCAAAAAAATAGCCGAAAAAAAATTTCCGGTAATCAATGGGATTGCGCGGTAGACGTTGCTTATTTTTTTTTTTACTGTAGGATCTTAAAACTAGAACTTTAAGCTTTTAAATGCTTTTTTAAATTTCAATACGATAATTTTTAAGCGAAACACAGCCGCCACTTGACAAGCGGCAAAAAATTTGGAGGTTTTTTGTATTCTTTAATTTTTTCCGCCTGTGTATTTTTTTATTATATTTTTACAACATTTTTAGATAATTTTTGGATATTTTAAAATCGATATTTCCGAAATTATAAAGTTGTTAATTGCATTGTTTCCTTTAATAATAAAAGTATATACATAGTATCTGTTGGGGTCGTGTCGTAAATTATAAGGCTGATAGAGTGAGCCAAAATAATGTTAGTACTTTGGATAAAAAAGTTATATATCGCGTTTCGTCTAGAAACTATTGACCTTTATACTTAGGGATCCCTGGACCATTTTTCCAAGTCATTACTAACAAGCTATTTTTTTGTGAGTAGCTTTATTTTGACGAGACGCCCAACTTTTTTCTTTTCAACAATTTTTGTTGGTTGTAGCTTACAGGGGTAGCAGGAATTAAGTGTTTTGATTTGACAGATACCAAAAATTTATTAGAAACAGAGATTTTCTCTGTTAATTTACAGGATAATTATCTAAATAAGCAAAAAAAAATGTTCTACAAAATGTAAGGTTTCCCCAACCACTTTTAATATGTATGGTTAACGATGTCGGGAAAAATAACTACTAACCAGCTAAATTTATTTTCCGTTGATTAAATATTATTTAAGGGTGTTACTTAATGGTATGTCATAATTTGAAGGAGGCATTCCTGGACCGATTTTAAGTCGAAAAGTTCATATAAACGTGGGCCCTAAAATGCTTAGTTATTAAGATACAGGGTGTTAAAGTTTTATTTTATTTTCACTTTTTAATAAACTTTTCAAAGACGGTTTGAGATATTGAACTGAATTTTGGCACAGGATATTATGGCATAAAAACACACTTTTCAGATGTTCATTTAATTTTTTTGCAACCAGTGGCGTAGCTATGACGAATTTTCAAAACAATTTTACAAAAAAAATACTACGCCATTGACTTGGGAAAAAATTTATGGTTTTATAATAATTATCAATCAATTATAAATAAAAATCCCTTTTTTATTTTTGCCGTAAAACTTACCGTTTGGGAGAAATCGTTAATTAAAAAAATGTCTTATGTACTCAAATTGCATCTTGAAAAATTATTATTGAAATAAATCAAGTTAGCTTTGCTCGTTGCCAGCGATTGTTGTTTTGAGAGCCTACCAAAATCATTGGATAGGCCGTGGAGGACCACAATTTTGGCCACCTAGATCGCCTGACCTGAACAGCCTAGATTTTTATTTGTGGGGACACCTAAAAACATTAGTTTATCATACACCAATTGTGACATTAGAAGAACTCAGAAATAGAATTATTGACGGATGTGAAACTATACGAAACACGCCTGGAATTTTTGAAAAGGTTCGTAATTCAATGAGAAGAAGAGCAGAAGCCTGCATAGAGGCGGGAGGTGGTCATTTCCAACATTTTTTGTAAATTATGTATGTATTGTATTTAATTGTTATTGCTTTTTGTTCACTAGTTTGTAAGAAAATAGCTTAAAAATAAATATTTGAAAAATGTATTTAAAATTGAAAATAAAATAAAAGTTTAACACAATCAAGAATAATCATTAACGTCAGTGTCATAATGTTTACAACATAACAACAATCGCTGGCAACGAGCAAAGCTAACTTGATTTATTTCAATAATAATTTTTCAAGATGCAATTTGGGTACATAAGACATTTTTTTAATTAACGATTTCTCCCAAACGGTAAGATTTACGGCAAAATTGAAAGAGGGATTTTTGTTTATAATTGATTGATAATTATTATAAAACCATAATTTTTTTCCCAAGTCAATGGCGTAGTATTTTTTTGTAAAATTGTTTTGAAAATTCGTCATAGCTACGCCACTGGTTGCAAAAAAAATTAAATGAACATCTGAAAAGTGTGTTTTTATGCCATAATATCCTGTGCCAAAATTCAGTTCAATATCTCAAACCGTCTTTGAAAAATTTATTAAAAAGTGAAAATAAAATAAAACTTTAACACCCTGTATCTTAATAACTAAGCATTTTAGGGCCCACGTTTATATGAACTTTTCGACTTAAAATCGGTCCAGGAATGCCTCCTTAAAATTATGACATACCATTAAGTATAATATATCACCCACATTGTCCTAAAAATTACGTGGTACGTCAACCTGAATTTTAGTATTTATCAAATCCAAATATTTAATCTCTGCTGCAAAAAAATGTACGTTATTTTATTTGATATCTTTTACTGTCCTTCATAAAATTGAGTTTCAATAACATACGTACCAGACCAGCCAGGCACGTTAAGAATAATAATAACAAAAATTTGATTGGAAAAATGTTAATTTATAGATATCTGGGTAAATACAGCGTGTCCACTTAAGTTATTCTTTATAAAAAGTTCTGCATGGTCTAAAACCCAAAATGCAATTATTAGATATTAATTTTTTCTAGTGGTATATGAGGTATGTCAAAAAATATCAATTTCGCTCAGGAGGAAACTACCTTTATTTTTTATCATATCGAAATTCTTCATAAAGAAAAGTTGTTTAGGATTGAAAATAAAATTTAAATATACAAACTTGTCCATTAAAAAAAACTTTTTTAAAACATTATATGCGTTAACGGTGAAAATTCAAGTTTGTACATTAGTGCTTACTTATTTTAAAATGTAAGATGTAAAAAAGCTTAAGAACTGTGAAAATAGCGAAAAATCACAGAAAAGTTGGTTATCGCAGGAAAAATGTTGAATAAAGTTTTTTCTTTTAAATAAACCAATTTGCATATTTAAAAGTTATTTTTAATTCTAAACATCTTTTCTATTTAAAAAATTTAGATATTGTGAAAAGTAAAGGTAATTTTCTTTTTATCCAATTTTTTTTTTTATATACCTTGTATACCACTACAAATAATTAATATCTGATGATCATAGTTTAGGTTTTAAATCACGCAGAACTTTTTATAAAGAATAACTTTTTTAATTAAATAAAAATAAAAAGTTTCCCATATGGGGCGAACTTAGGTAGATACGGTGTATAAATAAATATATTATTAGATATCATAGTAACTATTAGGCCTAAAAAGATTTGCCAGTAAAAAAATACACTTAAATAAAATAATATCACCACATTTCGTGCTCCAAGTAATAGTTTATTTAACAATTGCCAAATTTTAATAGATTAAATTTTTTGTTTCAAGATTTTAAGAAAAAACCTTTGTCTGGATGTTTTAGGGTTTTTTTAAATAAATGTATTAGTAAGTACTTGCTTATTGTGTTTATTTTTATTTTTGCTTGATCACCTTTTGTAAGAACATAGAAGGACAAAAGAGGGATATAATGAAATCGTATTTTCGTTTTATTATTCCTAAGTTAGACTGAGTTTTATGAGTCCCTGGCTCGGCGTAAACTTCTCAAAACTTTTACAAACTTTTTTGCTTTCGTACGAAAAGTCGATACTGAAGGAAAAAGTTTTTCCAGGGTTTTCCTGGATTTTTCTGTCTTTACGTTATTTCTTGTACTGGAAGTATTTAAAAATATATGGAAAAAACAACACAGTATGTGAGTATTGGATAAAAGATATTTTTTTGAGGAAATCTTAAACTTTGTCTATGGGTAATTAGGACTACAGGCAAACCGTCATTATTACACTATTTTATTAGTTTTTGCTATGATCTAAACATGATGGAAAACAAAAATTTATTTAAATGGTAATTGCTACAAAAAATTTAAGAGTTTTTATTTTTGGCATCAATTTAAAATATTATTGTAATTTTTTTCAAGTACCTAATTCAACTTAAAGCTTAGCATCTCGCAGTGCACATTTTATTTTAGTATATTAAGTAAAAGACTAATAACTACTGTTTTAACCGTTAGAAATAATTTAAAAATATCGTTTATTAAAGTCAGTTAATAGAATTTTTAGCAATATTAACCGTTTTTGATATCAAAAAATAAAATTGTACATTTTCGAATTGATATTTAACAGGTAATATTAAATAGTAAAGCGGCTTGTGTTATTTTTTTTTAAATATACAAATAGAGAGAATATAAAATTGCTATAAGATATTGTAGCGACCTTTAAACTAAATAGTTGTTTGAGTTTTGCTGTTTCTTACTTTTTTAATATATTATCAAAATAAAAGCATATCAGAAAATTTAAAAACCATGAGGCCAACTTCAACGAAATGGTAAATCTAGAGATATTTTGCTAAAGTGTAACTCATACTTTAATTTAAAGTTTGATATTATAAATTTATATTCCTACCTTTCTATTGGTATTTTTATAGTATAAATTTAGTGCTTAAACTTCTTTTCATAATAAGATTTAAGAATTAATTAAACTAATTTATTATTTTTTAAATTCTTAAAACAGTATACAGTTACTATGACTAAAAATGTAAAATTATGTTAGATCAACAGTAATTTTTGGTAAAAAGTTTAACACATTTTTGAGACGCGACCAGGGGTTTAGTTCACGTCTGGCAGTCTTGTTAAGAACTTATTTTAGTGAATTATAATAAAATTATTTTAAACAGATGCTTTTGACCCTATCTTTAGGGGTTGCAATCTTCTCTTCATAAAAGTAAAAAAAAATTATATAACCTAAACAAAAATAATTATTTTATATTAAATATTTCATTAATTTATTTCTTTTAATTTTAACTTTTATTATATATTGCAAGAGCAGAGTACTTCTTTATAATATATAAAAAGTTTATTTTTATTATATATTTAATAAATATCTTTATTCTAGAGAGAAGCCAAATATTAATTTGTTTAAATTTAAAGTCCCAGAAAACAAATTAACTATAAAATAGGCAGTGACATTTTTTGCATTAAGGGACTAATTTACAAATAATTTTAGTGCATTTAATAAGTCTAGTGACGTCTTTACCAGTGCCGTAATAAGCATTAGGCTGACTAGGCTACAGTCTTGGGCGCTGTAAAAAATAGGCGCCACAAAGAGGAGATTTTAAGATTTAAATTTTGGCTTTTCAATTTGATTTTTAGTAGGGCGCCCTGGGATGAAAATAGGTGCCAGGCAGAGAAAAACCTTTTTTTGCTATTTAAAATTTTCGTTGCTCTTTTTTTTTTTTAAATAGGCGCCCCAACAATTCCAGCCTAGGGCGCCTCAAACAATTAACACCAATTATTCTGACAAAAGTATAGATACGATACTGAGTTTTGTGCAATTTTTATATTTTCTAATTTAACTTAGGGCAATAACTCTACAGTTTTTTGTGTTTTAAATTTTTTTGTATGTTGTTTAGTTCCTGGGAAAATACAATATAAAACCCACTTAAATGCTTATCGCTGAAAGATATAAAAAAG
Source organism: Listronotus bonariensis (assembly GCA_014170235.1). NCBI lineage: Eukaryota > Metazoa > Arthropoda > Insecta > Coleoptera > Curculionidae > Listronotus > Listronotus bonariensis. The sequence goes on from JACEGR010000033.1 coordinate 417,751, forward strand.
CATATATGAAATTTTTCTCTTAAAAATTATGATTTGTAATTTCTTATTAGCAATAATGTAACCACAACTAAAACAAATAATAAATAAATATTATTTATATTTATTTATCTTTATGACAGCCCACGGAAGCTTAAGCATAAGTACCAGAGTACCGTAGGTGGGGGCTTATTAGATGTTTAACCTCTGTTTCTTCCTGCTTCGTCAATGTTGTCCAAACACTGAAACATGCAGTTTTTGCATTTCACAGCCCCTTTTAGATAACGCCGTAGTGCCACCATGCGCGTTATTTTTAAGTATCTAACTAAAATATATCCCCGGCTAATGATTAAACCTGGGCTTTCTGGATAAGACATCAAAGACGCTGTTCACTACGCTGCCGGACAGGGGCGGTCATAGGAGGGGGGCATGGGGGCCATGGCTCCTCCGCTTAATGCCACATCCTTAGTATTTCATACATATCTAATGGCAAATATCAGCATTTTGGGCATTTGATGATGTTATGCCCCTCCCCAGGGCTGGTTCGAGAGGTGAGGGTGATGATGGAATTGAAAAGTGAGGACCTTTTTGCTCTTCAAAAAATTTAAACCTCCTTTAAAATTCAATTTTCCTCGGCCTATGCCCCCCCTCAGAAAGTCGATATGACCGCCCCTGTGCCGGGAACAAATATCTGCGCAACAAGATTTTGAAAGTCTCTATAAGTTTGTTTCTGCCACCAGTCCGCAAATGATATTTTGGTAAGATATTGGCTTAGTCAAACTAATACATTTTGTAGGGAAATATCATCTCACTTTGCACTGGGTTTCTGCCAGAAAGTATAACAAAGAATCAGCCACTGCATCCTCCACAATGTCTTGACAATATAGTGAGTGACTTGGATAAGTGGAATGGTCACTTCCTCGTTTTGCTGATTTTTCGAAAGCCTTCGACACTTTGAACCATAAGTTGCTTTGTGCTGCTTTCTGCTCCACTGTTGACGGATGACAACCGTAAGATTTTGAGTCATCTTTCTGAGAGGTCACAAGAGCAGCGCCAAACAGGCAAACGCTACCGTTGTTGCCTGTGGTATCGGTGCTGCCAGTCCAAACATTGGGACCGCTTCTGTTCCTGGTATACACGGCAGATTAATTCAAAAGATAGAGATAAGCTCATATCAGGCATATGCTGATGATATTCAATTACACTATAGTTTTTTACCATATGAACATCATATTGCAGAGTATATCATGAACAAAGAGCTGAATATTATAAGTGACCTATCTAAAAACACAATTTTGTTAAACCCTCAAAAGTCTCAGGTCCTCCAGGCGGGCTGAACGCCTTAGCAAGAGAGTCAACTTGATCATTGACGGACAATCTGTGTCTGGGGTAAGATCGGCTAAATCGTTGGGTGTCATAATTGACACGGGACTCAAATTTGAAGAACATATTAACTCTTTATTAGGAAAATCATACTGTGGCTTGAAAATTATTTATGCCAACCGAGAATTTCTTTCCAAGAAACTAAAAGTCATGCTTGTAGAAAGCCTGGTCCTTTCTGTTTTTTAACTATTGTTCATTTGTTTTATGGTCCGTTTTTGACGTCGAGTAATGGCGGGAGGATTCAGCGAGTTCAAAATTCGTGTTGTCGTCTTGTGTGTTCTCTGCGCAAGTTTGACCATATATCAGAAAGTATCAAGGGTTTAAAATGGCTAAATATGGAGAATAGAAAAATTGCGGTTTGCTGTTTTCTTGCAAAAATTATAGAGTACTGCATTCCTAAGTGTACCTGCGAGCGAAACTTAGACATGGGACACCCTTCACAATAGAGTTATACGAACCGGGTATGTTGGCAATACCACACGTAACAACTTTGTTTCGAGAGAGAGGCTTTACCTATCAGGGCTGCGAGTCTTTTTTAATAAACTACCGAACGATATTAAATCATTGAGTGTTGAAGCTTTTAGAAGGAGATACCGAGCGTCACTGCTTCGAGAGCAGTAGGTTTAGGCATTGGCATGTGTATTTTTTGATAGGCTGAATGTGTGTGTGTATGTGTGTGTGTGTGTGTGAGTAAATTAAGTAGTTATTATATGTAGTTTTAGCATTAGGATTTTTTTTTAATTGGTATTTTTTTTTTAGGTTTTTTTAAGAAAACATTTATATTTTTTTGCATAAACTCCAGCCCTAATATGGTTGGCTGTGATGAGGTTAATTTTAAATAATAATTTTGTATGCTTCTTAACTAATTGTACTGATTGTAACCTTGTCACCCAATAAAAGACGTTTATTATTATTATTATTATTATTATAATTTTACTAAAATGGGGGTTTTTAAATTTTTAGTTTAAAGAAAATTTTAATTTGATGAAGATACCACGTCCACTTTTTTGTAAGGTAATATATTTGAATTATTTAATGTTAGTCTAAAATAACATTACCACAGCTTCTAAAAAACGCAAATTATTTAAATTAATATTGCCAATTAGTTTCTGCTATTCACGCTTCATTACCGCAGCAATACTTAATTTCAAAGCAAGACTTTTTAATTATTCCACAATGAGGTATAATTTTACCTTTTAATCAGTATTCAGCTGTTTACTTCCAGATATCAGACCCTCATTGTTTATAAAAGTTTTCCAACTACTTGAAAAGTTTTCTAATAAGGTATTGATTTTGCACTTTGCAAACTTCGCCGCAACTCCACTTCCTATCTTGAGACAGACTTACTTCACTTGGCGGTTAGTATTTTATATTGTTTCTTTGCAGTAAAATATTATTGTGGTTTAACCAAATAGGTATAACAAGTAAGATTTATAAGTAGATAGTAATAACTAGTTTGTAATTTAAGACCTTGGGGCAAGTCCAGATTTCAAAATTATTGGTAATTCAAGGAAAATTGTTTAGCACATACACTATAATTATTATAGACAACATTATGTTTTACATACATTTCAATTGTAATCGAATAAACAGAATCTGGGTCAAAGAAAGGTTCTTCTGAATTTCCGATATTTTTAGGTTTCCACATCTTTATCTAAAATATCGGCTTTTGAAACATATATCTGTAGCTTAACTCTTTACTTTATTTTTAATGATTTTAATGAAAAACAAACTGTGCATATTTGCATTTGGTAATGAGAAAACGCTTTCAGATTTCAACAGAATTCAATTTAAAATAGCAAACTTGGATTTTTTGTTCAGACTAGAAAATTAAGCTTTAAATAGGGACTTAAAATGTTCGGTAAGATCGTTATAATATCAACAAGGCAAAAACTTTTTTGGGTTTCAACAAATATAACTATTAGAATACACACTTAATTGTTAGTATGCAGATTTTTCCCGCGTGTTATATTCTAGCCATAAATAATTTGAACGTTTGATGCAAACATCATAACAATCTGGAGTTGTCCTCTTTTTAAAGATTTTATGGCGACGTTAATGTATTTTGGACTTGCCCGATTTTTGCTTCAAAATATGTCGTCAGTATAATGTTTAAAATTCTGGTAGCGACGTTATTATGCTTTGATCTTGTACGATATTTGCACCAACCCATGGGGCTTCAGAAACCACAACAGTCAGAGCCGTATTAACTGTTTGAGGCGCCCCAGGCTCCCGGAGCGCCTATTTTCCACCAACAAAATTTTTGAAGAGCAAAAAATCCTTTCCTCCGTAGCGGCTATTTTGAGTGCCTGCTTAACTTCACCACCCGAAATAAAATGTAATGACCAAAAAAGCTTATTCCCTTCTTTTCGCGCCTATTTCATTCCAAAGCACCTTATTCACAGAAAAATTAGTCACCAAAAATCCCCACCCGACCTAAACTTTTTTAAAAACTCCCCTGTCTAGCTCCTATTACTCCCCTGTCTGGAGCCCTAGGCTGTAGCCTAGTCAGCCTAATGGTTAATACGGCACTGAGATAGGTGAGCAGTGGTTCCTAACCTTTAGTCCTTGGGTAATGTTGTGTCGGCTTTTGTCATTTAATTTTTGGCATGGTTCGCGGACCCCTAACATGCTTTCAGTCCGCGGACCACCGGTTAGAAACCACTGCTGTAGATAATACGACCACGTGAAAATGTTATTTTCGCTGAAAAATGAGCTTGCCCGGTTTTTTCCCAAAGTCTTCAATTTAGATGCGCAACTAGGACTTTTATCTATTTTTATTTAAAAAATGGGACATGTCTAAGTTACAAGTATTAAAAAAAAGCAAGAAAAGTTTGATATTGAAATTCCTAAAAATAAAATTTTAAATGTGAAATTATAACTTTTTTTTATCTTTGGACAAACCACGAAGGCTAAAAGCCTAAATACTAACGTACCGTGGGTGTCAGCTGTTTTTAGGCTTACAAATATAATCGATGTCTCCTAATTACGGTAAAAAAATTAAGGGGCCTATTTCTACACTATTTTTCTGAAAAAGTTTTATTAAACATGGGTCCTCAAATTTTCTGTTCTCAAGATACAACAGGGTGTTAAGCTTTTCAGAAATCTTAAAAATTTTTAAAACTTTTTTTTGTAAAATTTGTTATTGTTGTAACATAATTGTTTATAAGAAGTTATACCACTTAATTTTTATAAGAAAAAAATGCCCTAATGATTCTTCTTTGGTCCAGAATTACCTATGTAGTTTAGTGGATTTTATTTTTTTTTCTAGAAAACTAAGCTACGTAAAAATATATAAATACCAAAAAGTTGAATTTTTAGGTGTTGAAAAAATATAAAAGTTGCAAAAAGTTAGTGGCATACATTTTTTTGTCAATAATATTAACTAGGATGCGCCCCACGCTGCCACTGGTCTCACTAATTAAAATTGGTCCAGGGCTAAATTAACTTCCTATTGTAACAAATGCCACAGCCAAATTTTATTAAAATCGGATATGGCGTATTTAAGATATCTGGCAAAAATGTTTGCTCCCTGGAAATTAAAAATATAGGTACAAGCGTTTTTCCTTAAAAATGACCTGGAGTGTTCAAAATAAGCTCTGTTTCGTTTTCAAATTACCACCCACGCATACGCTTAAATAAATATGACAAAATAATTAAAAAATAATTTTGGTGGGTTAATTTCTTGGTTATAGCTTTCTGTTTTTTTCTATTTTTTGTGTTTATTTATTTTTGGACAATCCACGAGAGGCTTAAAGCCTAAATACTAGCGACTACCGTGGGTGTCTTAAGACGAGGTATAGAGGAGTTTGTTGACACGGGACTTAAAAACTTGAAGATTTGGCGGAAAGGAAAGACCTCCGCGGGCAGCAGGTTCCACATTCTAAAAACTCTAGGGATAAAAGAACGAACAAAGTTGGAAGTTCGAGGGTCTGTCCAGTTGGACCGTGTAAGGATGCATACGCGTGGCACCACGAGTTTTTTGCTGGGAACCGTGAGTGGAGGAATTATACTGGACAATTTCTCAGAGCAGAAGCCATGGAAGTACCTATAAAAAAGCGATAATCCCCCACAGCCCGACGATGGGCAAGAAATGAGACAGATAGCTCTTCTTTAAATAAAATCAAGAATGCTGAGGTTGCAAGGGACGCCATGTCCCAGGTATGAGAACAATATGCCAAGGAGGTCGGATTTGGGTCACATATAACGTGTATAAATAAGAAAGGGAAAATAATTTTTTGGCTCGAAGGAGAAATCCAAGCATTTTAACTATAGATACAATGTGTTTGTGCCAGTTAAGGTTACTTTCAAATGTAACGCCCACAAAGATTGAAGGTGTCTTTGCTCTGTAAAATCTTGGCCGCTCATAAGTAGGGGATGAGTATTTGATGACTCTTTTCGCGACAAGGTACCATGATTGTGTTCTGGATACATTAAAATGGACAAGATTTTTGGCGCCCCAATCCAATATTAAATTAAGATATTTCTAATATATGACATTGTATTACAATTAAAAAATGCTAATAAAAAAGCTTTACAAAGCACCATTACCACATTAAATATATTTATCGTTTAGAGCTTTGAAAATTTAGTCATCTAAATCTAAAAAATAATTTTACATTTTAATGAAGGCGCATTCTCACGATTCGATTTTACTTGATCAACTACAATCGAATTGAAATAGCAAAATAATATTAATAAGGCCACATAAATTATATTATAATTTATTAGCGTCTCTCTTTGTTTTAGTTCAAATCGGTTTTAGGTATTTTTAAGATTTTTGGATGACCTTGTATACAGTTTGCCCATTAAGTGTGCAATAAATAAAAACCTTTTTTATTTACAACTAGTAAGACAATTTTATTCTTTATAAAAGTTAATGCATTGTCTCAATCTATGCTAGCAGTAGTTAGTTTTATTAATTGCCTAATTTTATTATTTTTTAAAATTAAACACAATGTTACAAAAAAACGTTTATTAAAAACAAAACGTATTCCTTATTGATACCAAGTCTTGGCGCCCGCTCTTAAATTTTGATTTATTTGCACCGACTTTTATGTAGAATAACATTTATTAGGAAAAAAAATGAAAATGTTCCCAATTTGTTCCACACTTAATTAATCACACTCTATGTAAGTTTTTACCCTTAAAAAATAATTAAAGGAGAGGTTAAGATCTAAAAATGAATAACCTAATAATAAACACTAAAGTACTAATTATTTTTTTAGTTAGCATAATGACTGGACGACCAAAGAGGAATAGTCACTCCATTGAAGACTTATTGCAACTAAAACCGTCCAAAAATCGCTTAGAAAGAAGTACCGGTGTTTCTAAAAGAATACCAGAAGGACAGGCTCAATCACTAGAAAAGGTAAGTGATACCATCCGGATAACAGTAGTTCTTTTAATTAATATCTTACGTTTAATATTACTAAATAGATTTTGTATGTTAGTCATTTACAAAAAAAAAAAAAAAAATTATTAAAATGCTGCAAAAAAATGTTGCTTGTTGGTTTCCATCATAAAGATAAATTATGCCACAAAAACACATGGCTTTTATTTATAAGTAAAGCTATTAAAATATACAGGCAAGTAAATCACGAAAATTATTTTTAAAAAATTACAATTAATTTTATTAAAAGCTTTGACAACGTATTCATAAATTTTTTAGATATGTCCCTGTATAAAATATAGATCCCTTCAATGAAAATAAATTTAAGTCAAGTACAGGAAGCTATAAGGAAAGAAATTAAGGGTAGAGAAAAGTTTAGCCGTTTCGTATTAGATGGCGTTATGAGTATGAAATGTTAATAAACTCGAAAACAAAACATTTTAAATAACATTATGTAGATACAGGTTTTTTGATCTACAATGTAAAACAAATCCTATATAATTAAATCGTTCAAAAAATTTGGTAAAAGTCATGTTGGAGGCAGATTTAAAATTTATAAAATTAAATAAAAGAAGGTAAATTCTGAAGAGAATATTAAACTTACAAATGAATTAAAATAATAATCTAAGATTCGAATAATAAGCGACCTGCACCCATTTATTTACCGGATAAAACCAATTTTATATTAAATATAGGTAAACAAAAAAGATAAAAAAACAAAAAAGTAATGCTACAGGGTTGCCTAAAATATTATAGTCAAGCCTATATTTAAATTAAAAAAATTACCTCAAAACTTATGATACGCCCTTTATAATAGCAACCCTTATTTATTTAAATACATTCTTTGGCTAGTTAATAAAATATGTATGTTTTTAATAAAACAGAACGTACCAAAAAATTGTAATAATTTTTCAAAATTTGAAATTTAAACAATACATATAAAACTGGAGAGATAAAAATTAATCGATATATAAGACCTAATGTCATGTAGGTTAATAAAAACTGCCATTATACATGGTGTGTCCGAAATTTTAAGGATGTTTTTTTTTTTTAAATTAAAATACATATAGCCTTGACCATAACTTTTAAGCAACCCTGTAGCAATGCCTTTGTTTAAATACTATTTTTAAAATAAAATAGTTTTTTCCGATAAACAGATAAGTGCAGGTAGCTCCCTTTTCGGATCTTGGACTATAATAATCATTGACTTGATCATACTTTGTGTTTACGTCGTATCTTTGATCAAAATAGTCCGTTATCCGCTAAGCAGTTGGGTAAAGATCGCTTTTAATTTGAATTTTAGCATATTTAAAAAATACCAGTTGTTCTTAAATTTTTAAAGTTGACATACGGTCATCAGATCACTGGTGTAAATAAGTTTTTACTGTTGTTTCAATTTACTATTATTTTATTGCCTATATGTGGGTTATGTATGATTAAAATGATTAACAATTAAAAAAAGGTAATTATAAAACACGACCTTAAAATAACATTTATTAAAAATTTGTTATAATTTTATCATAGATTGAAAAAACAAAAAGGTATTTTTTTTTAACAGGAAAACGATCAAAATTATTTAAAGCTTTTTCTATATCCTAATTCATGTGCTCCAATTTATGCATCATTACTTTGAAACACACTAAATAAATATAACAGAAAAAATGTTACAATATTTGTGTTCCATATAAAAATAAGAATTAAAAAAAGGGGTGTTAAAATTAAACAATTTAAATTTTTAAAACAAAATAGTAAGGAACATATAACTTAAAAACATAAATAATTTAAAAACTTAATTTTAAGGTGAAATCGACATAAAAGGGCAAAACCAAGTAAATACACATATTCGCTTTTTATTAAATATAGAGACTACAAAGAGGATTTATATGTCATGTTAATAAACAGTGTGTCTACCTAAGTTCGCATCATATGGAAAACTTTTTTATTATTAATTTTACGAAAAGAAGTTATCCTTTTAAAAAGTTCTGTAGGGTCCAAACCTAAAATATTAATTTTTTTGTAATTTGAATTTTGTTCAGATGGAAACTACCTTCATTTTTTTATAATATCGAAAAGTTTTATGATAAAACAATGTATAGGAATAAATATACCAATCAAATATGCATAATTGGTTATTTTTAAGAAAATCTTTATTTTAAAATATTTTATGTGTCAACCTCAAAAATGTGGGGTTTGTACATTAATGTATACTTATTTTAAAAATGAAATATGTAAAGAAAGCTTAAGAACTGCCAAAACAGCAAAAAGCCACAGAAACGCTTGTTATCGCAGAAAAGAAATGGTAATAAAAGTACTTTTCTTTAAAAAAACCAATTTCCATATTTAAAAACAATTCAAAATTCTAAACATTTTTTCTTTATAAAAAAATTTGATATTAGAAAAAGAAAGGTACTTTATTTTTAGACAAAATTCATATTTGTTGACATACCACTGCATAAAAATGGTTATCTAATGATTGCATTAAGGGTTTTTAATCATGCAGAGCTTTTTATATAGAATAACTTTTTTTTGTAAACTTAAGAATATAAAAGATTTTTATATGGTGCAAACTTAAGTAGAAACGACTTTAGAACATTTAATTTATAAATAAGTTTTACAAACAAAGTTGTACAATCTCCAAATTTAAATTTTTATAATATCTAATAAAAAACACATAAATTTGAAATGAAATTTATTATTTTCTGGGTTTGAAAACTCTGTTATAGATGTAGTTCTGGCCTATAATTGTTTCTTTTAAATCTTTAAACAATCCACGAAGGCTAAAAGCCTAAATACTAACGTACCGTGGGTGCCTTAGTTTTAGCGCTGAAAAATCTATCCATTGATAATATAAATGAAGATTGTACATTTTAAAACTAGACCCTAATATTAAAAAGATTTTATAGGTCAAGATAAACAATAACACTAATATCAGTATTATTAAAAAAGTTTAGAAATTACAGATTTAAATAAAAAAATAAGTCTATTAAGTAAATATGATCTAAAAATTTTTATAAATTATGTATAAAATAAAAAATAAAACAACCTTCTGTACTTTTATAAATCACTGTTTTCAAACTATTTATATTTTATAGATTTTTAACACAAACCGTTTTTTTAGTAATCACTGCTTGTCTTAAAATTAAATATTAAAACAATTCAGGGTTGCATTCAAAATATTAGTGTGTAAAAAATTATTTAAAAATAAGTTCAAACTAATGTAGACTATTGGCGTCCAAATATTTTATCATTTATAGTCCCCTATTTTCACATATTGTCAGCACTCTGTCATAACATATAAAACTACAACACTAAAAAAACGTTAATAGTATCACATTAAACATTTTTAAAAACAAATATATAAATAAAATAATATTACTTGGTAAGCCGATTTTATATTCAATTTCCAAAAAGGAATATATGAGATAATTCAACAAATATTTAACAAAGTTACATTTTTCCATAATAAAAAATATACAATAGCTACCTTGCTTTTTCCTTGAAGAAAAAAGTCAATTGTTTTTTCTTACAAATGATTTTTTGTGTTAATTGATACGTATTGCTTTTTAAAATGAATCAATTAAAAAGTCGTTTTAAATACTGGTTTAAGTTGTCCAAACATTTTAATTTTTACTACTTTACGTTACTTGTAGGGCTTTCTTTTAAAAGCCGGTCCTGTATTTTAAATTATACAACCTAGAACGACAACTCAAATACATTTTTATTTAGTAATACTAGATAAAAGAATAATAACAGATCTAACATTTTTGATAACTCGCCGGGAAGGAGTTTTATTTTAGGACTATTATTCTTTGTGTTTTTATAAATTCATGGGCTGATAAAATGTCGCATGTCACGCGACGTACACTGTACAATCACGGGCATATCGTGGGAATTTCGACACTCAATAAACTTTACTACTGTAAACATGTTTCGGTTTACAAATTACCTACATATAGCTTTAAAGCAGTGGTTTTCACACAGTGGTCTGTGGACCACAGGTGGTCTGTAAGAATCAATAAAGTGATTAAGGAAATAGGAAACGGATAATCTAAATATTTATCCAGAAAAACTACAGAGATTAGTACATTTCCAACATTTTATGGATTTTACTACATTCACGCAGTATTACCCCATTGCATTATTTATAACTTATTGTCAGTTTTGACTAATTGTTTATAGTTTTAAATACACTTCTCCAACAAATTAACGCACCAGCCTGATTTTTTCCATAAGCTTCAATACAAAAATGCTTAAATTTAAAAGGCCATAACTCTTTTAATAATTAAGTTATCAAGACAATAAAAAGAAAATTTCAAGGAAAGGTGAAGCTATAATTTTGGCGTAACCGTTGTTATTTATTCTAAACAATACATCTTACAGGGTGATTAAAAGTTTTTGAAAAAATTAACAATTTTTAATCTCTCTGTATGATGTGCCCTTAAAAGAAAGAAATTAAATGTATGATGATAAAACATCAAAAATAAGTAAGGGTATAATTTATTCGTAAATAAGATTACTGCCTTTCAACAGCACATCACACAGGGCGATTAAAAATTATTTATTTTTGCCAAAAACTTTTAATTATCTTGTAGAATGTATTGGTACCAGTAAATAACAACGGTTATGCTAAAGTTATAGCTTCACTATTTCTTAACATTTTCTTTTTTTAAATATCTTGATAACTTAAATATTAAAAGTGTTATAGCCATTTAAATTAAAGCATTTTGTTTTAAAACTTACGAAGAAAATCAGGCTGGTGCATAAATTCTTGGAAAAATGTATACCATTACGTTATTATAAGATAAAAAAAGACATTAAAATAATTTAGCTACTAATTTAGCAATAACCACATTATTCACATTAAATTTATGTGATTATTTTTTAACCCAATAAAATCTACCACCATGGCTCACGTATTTAGCCCCTGTTCTCCAGGGACACACATCCGAATTGAATCGTTTCCACAAATTGCTAACAAGTTTCACTTTGCCGCTTCTAAGAATGCGATCATTTCGCGGATTTATGGACAACGACGAGAATTTACGGTGCCATTTCGATCGTCGTAAGAGAGCAGTGTGTCTCCACAGGTGACATTTTGTATTGCCTTGAATACACCTGACTTGGATATAGATGTCTTTATTCTACAATCTATTAGTTTTATGGGCTTATACTTTAAGCAAGACAGAATATAACATTTTATCATTTAAAAAAAAATACGAATATTTTTTCTACTTGCGTGTATACCGGGTGATGCATCGCCAAACTGTTCATAGGTTAATTACATTCTAAACAGTGTATAATCCACCAATCTGACAATTTGAGAGTGACGTAAAGAAAACAGAGGGTTACAAAAAGAAAGTAATTTTGACGGTTTTTTATTTTAAAGAAAATTATTAAAGAATAACGAAAAATATATAATCCGATACGATCCAAATGATTTCTACAAACCGAAATGATAACAATATTTTTTGACATATTTAAAAATCAATAGCCGCTTCCTCAACCCATAAAAATGTATATATTATATAACATTTTTTTCTTCTTATGTCTAAGCTTTGCAACCCAATAGGTCTCTATGACGCTCGAGTAAATCCATATTTAGCATCGTGGGCTCCCCTACTATATTGGTTCCCCTCATTTCTACGCTACCCAGTTTGTTTAATGTTTTATTTTTATTATTATAAGAGTAACCTAGAAAATTGTTTGATTTATACTTTTTAAACCTTGACACCTCACGTATATTTTTATGTAGCTAAATTTCCCAATGTTAAGTAACCCAATTAAAATTTAAATTTCCCAAAAATGTATATTTTAAAATTCCCAAAATGTATACTTTTTTTATACTGTATGAAAAACTTTTTGTAAAATCGTTGCATACCTGACACATGCTGTAATGAATCCACCAGTAATGAATAAATAACAAAGAATAACTAATAAAAAGTTAAATGTAATTTAAAAAAACAGACATTTTATTTATTACTGGTGGATTCATTAAGGTATGTATCAGGTATGCAACGAGTTTACAAATAGTTCTGGTTAGTTCTGGTTCCTAAATAAGTTTTAATTGGCTAATCAGAAGATAACAAAATTTAGTGTGTAATCTTAAAAAAAACAGATATATAGTTGTGTCGTTATTTTATTACCTAAAACCACCGACTTAAATTTCGTGATTAATTTTTAAATTACCCTGTATATACCGGGTGACACGGGATGTTGTTACCCCCAACTTTTTTGTAATTTTTAAGAGAGACTAATAAAAATTTACAGTAATATTATAGCATAAATTAACATTTTTTTCATCATTATGAATTCAAACTCATTTTCGGTTTGAGCGGAAGTACCATAAACTTCATTATTTATAATACAAGTATCTATTTTTTTCTATATTTGCATTCTGTATAAAATTCCCTTTTCAATGATATATCATGCAGGGTGTTTTTTTCAAAATGGTGACCAGAGAAGGTTTTTAAAGACAAACAAGTGCCGCCATTATTTCTGTTTTAAATATATCTTTTTGCTAAGTAGGCTGTGAAAATAAAAGAATAGCCTCTTTTACTTTTATGGGTACTGACATATTCTATTTTCTTTAATAAATTAGTTAGATTTCGTAATGTCAATAATTAATGTAATTAATGAATGAAAATTCAGAATTTGACAAACATTTTAAATGGAAACACACCTATTTTATTTTTAAATTACACACTAAAATCTCTTCCCAATGACGTATCACAACATATTGTTTATTTTCAAGATGGCGGCTATAGATCATTTATTGACGACATCCGAATAATGGAATTCTTTAATCAATGATCTATGGCCGCCATCTTAAAAATAAACAATACGTTATGATACGTCATTGGAAAGACATTTTAGTATAGAATATAAAAATAAAATAAAATAGGGGTGTTTCCGTTTAAAATGTTTGTCAATTTTTGAATTTTCTCTTATTAATTACAATAAAAACTTAAATTACAAAATCTAAGAAAATTATTAAAGAAAATAAAATATGTCACTACCTGTAAAAGTAAATGTCATTCTTTTATTTTCACAGCCTACTTAACAAAAAATTATATTCAAAACAGAAATAATAGCGGCAATTAATTTTCTTTTAATATCTTCTTTGGCCGCCATTTTAAAAATAAACACCTTGTATGATATATCGTTGAAAAGGGAATTTTATACAGAATGCAAATATAGAATAAAAAGTAGGTACTTGTATTTAAAATAAGAAAGTTTATGGAATTTCCGGTTAAACCGGAAGTGATTTTGTGGTCATAATAATGACAAAAAATGTTAATTTATGCTATAATAATACTGTTAATTTTTTATTAGTATCTTTTAAAAACTACGAAAAAATTGGGGGTTAACAACATCCTGTGTCACCCGGTATAATTAAAGCATTTAAACAGTAAGATTAACTGAAATCAAAACACTCAAAAAAACATCAAAGAAGTACAAGCCTTTTGTAATTCCGCAAATTTGAATCCGAGCTAAGAGAGCTAAAAATTTTCATTTGATATTAACTTGATCCCCCATAGTTTGAAGCTTAGTGGCGAAACCAGAGAAAAACATAAAGTCGAGAGCCTCACACGTTTTAACCTTATTAACTGAGCACATACAGAATGGAGAAAGAACAAAAAGGGAATCAAATCTCTCTCAGAGGCAAAAACAAATCCCTGAATTTAATTAATGACGTTTTGAGAAAGAGGAATGCTTTGTGCTGGAAGGTCCGAGTGGCCGGCAATGTTCTCTGCCTTTGAGAACAACGTTTGTCTAAGCAATCAGTTCAATTATTCCGAAGAACGATTCGTTTGACATGGCCTTTCACATACCTACCCTTTTCTAAATTCGTTGGATAAAGAATTTTCAATTTAAATACACTTTTGTCTAATGTAATCGAATAAAATAAAAAATGTATTTTTTTTGCTTTCAGCTTGACATAAAACAGCTGACTTTAGTTATTTCATTGATCTTTGTAATCGCCAATATGGTGATTTCAAAGATCAATAAGACCTCTGGTGTTCAACGGCGCAACCTAAGAAAACAGGTGATCGGTCATGTTTAACCAATAAAATGGATATAAATATATTATTATTTATTTACTTTGTTATGCTTAACACGCGTTTTTGAGCCTTGTGCGTGAATAGCTGTATGTTTTGCTATCATTTTTATTTAAAAATCTTTCTTTTCACCTATAATAAAACGTTTATTGTGGCATCAGAGGAACCATAAACATCAAAAATAAAAAGACGTGTGTATAATCAAAATAATATGGTTGGAATTCAAAAATTTCTTCTCCTTCCAGTGTACGAATACTATCGAGAGTGCAATTAAGGTATGAAAAAACTGAGTACTGAGCTTAGCGTCAAAAACAGTTCTTCACTAATTCCGAAAAAAGTTTTTCATGGCGCTTTCATTACTAATCGCGGCTAACAAAAAAGTCTGTTAAACTATCAAGGACACTACTTTAATTAACAAATCGAGTTTTAACACACTTAATACGTATGAAACTATTCAAATTCACGGCAGTATTGAAACTCGAACAGTATTTTAAACCGTTTGATTACCCGAAATCCGTAATGGGATCAAAGCTAGCTACCTGCCTATTACCTGCTTTTTCGACTTTGTTTACGTTTAACAGCGCCCCCATTGGTAGTTAAAATAGCCAATACATTAGTTTTATTGTAATTTGAATAAGAACTAAGTCCAGGAAGTAAAACTAAATTTTAACCTATTTTTTTATCTTTATGACATTCCATGAAGGCCTATGCCTAAATACCATGAGTGTCGGGATACTAGATGTTTAACCCATCTTTTTCCTTGTTCCATCAACGTTGTCCAAGCACTGAAACATGCAAGTTTGCATTTTACACTACCTTTTAAACAACGCGGTAGTGCCACTACGGACGTTGTTTTTTTAATAACTTTTACCTTAAAATGTCTCTTTGGCCGAGGATCAAGCCGACGCGACGACTTCTGATTTCCGAGACCAAAGCTCTGTTCACTATCTCACCGAAGAGACAATTTTGATCGCGAATAACTTCAGAATAAACAAAGTTATTAAGGTGTGGTTTTTGCAGAAAGCCTTAATACAATGTATATTCGTTAACAATCTTAGAGATAAATTTTTCTTTTTAAAGCATTTACCCTAAGCTATGGGTATTTAAAAAACAACCCATTTACTAACCTCTCAAAAATTGACTGCGCGGCAATTAGGACTCTCTCAGAAACGATACTATGGTAGGGGAACCCAAGAGGGGATTTACTACAGCGTGGCATATTATTATACCGGAGGATACTTTGTACAAGGTTAAATACCTTCACCAAATATGAGCCCCGTATACAGGGCCGATCATAAAAAACAAAAATCTATCTATTAGAAATTTTCGAGCGCGTCAGATTAGGATGGGGGAAGTTAATTACATGCCAAACAGTGTATATTCTACTAATCTGACATTTTGAGAGTGACGTAAAGGAAATAAATGGCTACAAAGAAAAACGTCAGATTAACATTTTGGATTGTGACATTTTTTCTTATTTTGAAGAAAATAATTCAGGGCGAACGATTATAACAAGCCAAAATCATAATAGTATTTTTTTGACATATTTAAAAGTCTCTAGCCACTTTTCCCACCGATGAAAAGGTATACATTATATAACCTTTTTTTTCTTTTTATCATTTAAGCTTTGCAACCCAATAAGTTTCGAGTAAATTCCCATTTAGCATCGTGGGCTCCCCTACTATAAGCGTAAGTGTCGATACACAAATCGGTGGTCCGAATTAATCAATCATGTTACCTGTTTTTTTACCGAAAAACGAATAAAATCTGCAGTTTTAACTAAAGAATAATCAAGTAAAGCTGACCACAAATTCGTGCTCAGGTAAAAAATCAGGGTGGCCGTCTATACTTTCACCCCATTTTGATTGCGAATAAATTTAGAATAAATAAAGTTATAACGATGCGATTTTTGGCAGAAGGCCTTAAATTTTTAAAAGTATTTTATTATATCTTTGTCATTAGGTTGTGACTATGTTGTGACATTTCACACAAAAACAAAATTTCCAATTTTCCGATATACGGGAACTTTGTTATTTTAAATGGAACAACATGTATATTTTTCTATATTCTTAAAATTCAATCTATTTCCTTTAAAAAAGTAACATAAGCTATTACTGCATGAAAATTAAAAATATTATTTGACAATGACATGCTTCACATAAGGTTTAAAAAACCACAATACCAAAGCTATGTCACTTAGAGTTCTCGCCAGTAGAGAAGATACCACGGCGTCGTCACTTTTGTCTCACTTTCAAATATTCTCCTTTTGTTGCTCCCACACGATGTAAACGACGCGTTTAGACAGCGATAGTTGATTGCAGTGTTTATTTGTATGATGCTTGTGGCATCTTTGTAACTGGTTTTTAGTCTACAACATAATAGTTGCAGTGAGACTAGATTACTGTTCTAAAAACTTTTGCTAATATTGTATACCGGGTGGTTCATCGCCAGACTGGCCATAGGAAATCCCATGTAAATTTTGATACCTTTAAATATTGTGTCCCCTATTGATTTTACAACAAAATTGTATTAGACAGTAATGAATAATTAGTCGTAAAATTCTTAAATTATCTTTGTAGTTTTTCCTTAATAATATTTAACTGGAATATTAGAAAATAACAGAATTTAGTGTGTAAGCTTATACTATCAATGTCTACAAAATAGTTTTATACAATTTTGTTGTGCAAATATTAAGGGAACCAGTATTTAAAGCTATCAAATTTTACATGGGATTTCCTATGTCCATCATGTTATATAAATTCTTATTAATATTTTTATAACGAAATAAAATACATATAGAAAATGAATGTCATTTTATGCGTTTATTGTAGCGTAAAAATATCATTAGTTTCTCTATAAAATCAAAAAAAAAAAAAAAAAAGAAAATAATAATAAATAATGGGGGTTACATGTTACATCTTGTATTACCCGGTATATTCCAGAGCACATCCAAATAATCATACTTAAAAAAATATTTCAAGGATAAGAAAACTGATGTTTTAGCCAATTAAATTAGGCACAGGGTGGTCTAAAGGTTGTTACAGTGCTTAATTTTAAACGAGCCCGACAAGCATGACGTATTGCTATAGTGGAACATTCATTTGGGGACGAAGCCATGAATATAATTGCATTAATTATTAGTCGAAGATGCAGGCTAGACTATTCTGCGACAAATGGGACAAAAACTATTCTGGGGAAAGCGCCAAGTAGCTAATTTTCTGACAATAAATTTACGACAAAGTATCAAAAATGTATTTGATTAATTAAGTGTATGCGATTCTGAAATTAAACAGGGTGACTTGAAAGCGCACAATAATTCTAGTATATACCGGGTGACATAGAATGTTGTTACTCTCTATTAGAGTAAGAGCTCGTAAGCGGCAGACCTTTGTTATTTTGTAAAAGCTGAAAGTTTGTCCGTGCATGCTCCTAACATTGGTAGAAGCGATGGTAGACTATAAAGTTTGACTCATAATGGCTTTAGCAGGTACCAGGTACCAAGGGTAAATGAATTGAAACTTAACTTTTATCATTTTGTAAAAGCTGAATTTAGGTACCTATTAGAAGATATTTCCTTAGTAGCTAGACAATTTTGACAGTTCTAATCTTCTGGCAGACAAACATTTAGAGGTGACATAATAATTCCAGGAAGTCCAATAGTTCTGTTATTTAACAAGGAATGATAAATATTCTAAAAAATGAGAGTTGTAGGTTTACAAATTGGCATGTCGTTGAAATATTTTGATGTATACAAAGTGTCCCAAAAACAATAAAAAACTAATCTCACAACAATAACTTTTTAAATTTTTTATGAAAGTGTAAAATATATTATTTGAAATTAAAAAATAAATAAATTAAAATTCGGATAGGAGTCCATGACTTGGTATTTAGGCGTAACTTTGATTCCAAATAACTTTTTCTGAACATTTTGTTATATTTTTAAAATTAAAGCACTTTACTTTTAAGCAGTTTTATAAAAATATTATTTTGAGTTATCTTGTACATCACTAAAGTTGTAATAAAACTAACCACCTTCTGTATAGTAATAAGGAATAAAAATATTTGACAAATTGCAAAAACAAATTTTCCGTTTGCTGCAGACTTAATGAACCACACTGTATAATTACATTCTCATTCTCACTCCCATCTACTAAGAATTTCCGAGATAGAAGCTAATCACCCCAATATATTTTATTATAACAACACAAATATGTCCATGCGGCAGGTGTATTAATCACAAATGGCATCTGGAAGCAGCGTCCCCCATAAATCTGCAGATGTCCCCGCCAAGGAGGATGTAAACAATAGGAGGTGAAGAACCCGACCACCTAGACTACCATAAATATCTTTGAATTCGTAATCCTAGTCGGTTTCCGCTTGAACGCCTACACATTCCTGGCCTCTTCCTGCCGCCATTATCGTCAAAACTTTGTCCTGCGATTCGATAATGGGATATTGAAGTTTCGATATATTATTTTAGCCTTTGTCCTTTCGGGAACATGACAGATGTTGTTTTTGTTGAATTATAATTAATTTTATATACAGAGATAGGCTCTTTAATAATCTCCTTTACATTTAAAAAAAAAAACAATAATAAAAAACTTTAAATTCAATTGTTTAAATTTTGCTGTTTTTAAACCTAATACTAAGTTATCCAGCCAAATAACAGGTGCTAGTTTGGTCATAAGCCAAGTAAAGGTTCTAACGACTCTTAAGTAAGTTTGTTAAAAACCCAAATTGTCTCACCCGTAGCGCAGTGCACAGAGTTTTTGATTTTAACCCAGGCGACCCGGATTTAAATCCCAGCCAAGTAGTCATTTATTAAAAATAAAAAGGTGCTGTAAAATCTAATAGCTGCATGTTACAGTGCTTGGATAACGTTGAAGAAACAGGAGAAAAAATGGTTTAAAAATCTAAAAAAACAAAAATAGTGTAATAATATTCTTGGTCCACTTAATTCATCAAGGCACAGAATAAAAAATTAGGAAAAATGCTAATGTTGCTTTAGTATTGATCAGCATTTTTAACATTTTTTGTGCCAAAATATTATTATATTTAACTATAATTCTTAAATTCTTAAAATATACATAATTTGTTTAGATATGACCGGCCTTTGTTTGACGCCGTGGTCGCATCGCGTCAGTTCAAAATCATTTACATTTAAATAGTTCCACCGATGGGCTTATAATTTAAAATATACACAATATACATTTTAAGCGCTCTACTCTATATTTTGCATAAATAATACAACGTTAAACCTATTACGTCGTGAAAGAAATAGTCTTAGCTCTAAGAAGATAACCGGGCGGGTTCCGAATTTGCATTTTAAAGGCAAAACCCCATGAATACTAACAAAAAATGCCGCACTCTGGCAAAACGTAATAACCGCGGAAGACGGCGTATATACTTTGTCTCAGACCTGAATAAGTCATCAGGCAGTTCTTATGGGAAAGTTGTTAAGTCTTGTTTCGGCCGGCGGCGTAAAGAAAGGGTTGAAGATGAATTATACGTGGGATATTTAAGAACTGTAACTGGAGGAAACGAACTTATATTGAAGTAACTAAAATGCCTAAAGCTGGCAATGAATAAATTCTAATTAGCCGAAAGAAATCTTGTTAAATCTGTTCAACAAAATCTTACTGGATACTGTATACAGGGTGTCCCGAAAGGTGAGGTCATAAATGATGGGGGTGATGAAGTGAGCCAAAATAATGTTAGAAATTTATTTTAAAAAAAAGTTCTATTGCGCTATGTTAAGGATATGTTGACCTTCAAAGCTAGAATTAAAAAAAATCATTTCAATTATAATCTTGAAACTGTTGCCACACTACCAATGATATGTGGGCAACTAAATAATCTCATATTAATGCTTCTTTCCATAGATAAACGGCTATTAAGTAAGTCGAAATTATATAGGGTAAGACGATTTTTTTTATTTAATGTATGCATTTTTAACACAGGTGACACATTTGACATTTTGCTTTGACTGTTTGATTTCTTAATCATTTAGGTACAAAAAGTATACTATATTTAAATCGATATCATTTACCGTTTTTTATATAATCGCATTTTAAATCCAGACATACCAGCCTTTTATATGTAATAAAGAAATATTTTTTGAGAAAATTATTAAAATATGGTAAAATTGTAAAGACCAGTCTTTATTTGTAAAACGGTCCAAGATATCGATTTAAATAAGGTGTACTTTTTTTTAGAAAAAAGATAAAGGAATTAAACTGTCAAAGTAAAATGTTTAATTTGTCACCTGTGGCAAAAATGCATACATAAAATAAAGAAAAATGTCTCACCCTGTATAATACCGACTTACTGACCAAAAGTACATCGTAAAAATCGAATCTGATTGGACGGATCCCATTGAACCTAATACTGTGCCCTTCGTCCTAGAAGTTATCGGATGCAGATATTCCGGTTCTATTTTTTTCAATTTGACACAGATAAGTATATGCAATAACAAAGAGAGCAAACAAATAAAAATAAACTTCTAACCTTACTTTTGTGGTATTTTTTAATTAATTTTAAAAAATAAAGGCAAAATAACGCAAACCACTAAAAAGCACTATCACAATATTTTAACAAATATTTAAACTTATTTTATTTTCCAATATTTCGTGTCTACACTCATTAGCTGTTTTACTTAACTGTCATTTTTCAAACCTTTTCTAAAATAAATAGTGAATATCGTACAAATATAACCTCCGATAGGACTGAACTTAATTCAAATCGCTTGAAAAACAGGTTTGACATATGGCGTCCAATCCAATCCATTAGTCAATCTGAAACGTGTATATCAGAATTTTTTGTCGGATTAAGTTTTATCCGATCGGTTAAATCGGATTCAGTATAACGATAGACCCTTAGTCCATGAACAGTTGTTTATCTATGGAAAAAAAGCTTTAGTATAAGGTTATTTGGTTGCCCAAATATCATTGGTACTGTGGCAACAGTTTTAAAGTTATAACTAAAATTATTTGTTTTATTGTAACTTTAAATTATTTTTTATATATAAAGTACTAAAATTATTTTGGCTGGCCGAATACCCTGTAGTAAGCATAAAAAGAAAACGTGTTAGAGAAATGCATTAAGCTGAAACTTTGCATTACTTTAGGGGAATCTACTTAGGGGTAATAATATCAGCTTAAATCTCACAGTAAAAATCGTAAAAAAAAACAGAAAACTATGTCTTCCACAGCTGAGCAAGAAAAAAAAGTTTTTCTCTAAGTTTGAAGTAAGCAGAACTGAGTTGAGAGAGACGCCTATTTTAAGACATGTGAACAATATTCCGGACACGATCTGTATTATTTGGTAAACATACAAGTATACAGATAAAAAGGAAACAAACAGTTTTTTGATTTAAGAATAAATCCGAGCTTTTTCAAACCAGCTGTGCGTACTCTTATGCCAATTAAGATTGCTCTCAAAAGTGGGCGGTCCTTTCAAAGTTAAATAAATTTGTGTTTTGCAAAACTCTGCCACTCGAAGGCTACAACACACATGTTCATGTTTTTGAGGTATTAACATTGAACTCAAAAAGATGTTTCGTGCCTCAATCCAAAATTATTTGGTTTCTGAAAAAGATTTCATTCAGATTGAATTATCCCGCCTTTGTTTTCCAAATCGGTCTTAAAGGTTGTCTTAAAAAATTGAAGAGTCTAAAGTACCAAAATAAAAAGTTGGAATAGAGTTGCTGTCAACACTGTGCCCTGTTTCAGTCCGGTAATTTGCTGTCCCACACCTTTTTTCTTAATGCTTTAATTTAAATACTTTAAAATTTAAAAAGTAATAAACATTTACTCCTTGAACGCTGTAGGTATTGATAATTTTAAATAAGGCAAAACATTTAGCTAACTATTTTAATAAGGGTGATTGATATTATACATTTTCTTTTTAAATGTGAACACCTGTCATACCTTTTATGGTTCATTGCCGACGTAAGATTTAACTGAGTTTTTAAGCTTTACCAAAATTTAAGGGTTATTTTAATAGTCGTAAATTTATTGTACTATGCCTATCAAAAAGGTTTTCGTATTTGGAATAAAAGTTGTAAACAGATATACTATGTTTATTTCTGATCCACACACGTTTTTTCTTGTACCGTTGCAGGTTGTGTCGATGCCCACGAGCCATGTCAATTCTCAAAACGACTGATTTAAAATCATCCGAGTCAAACTAAGGCCATCTCAAAGAGATCTAGTCATATTCCCTTTTCTCTAAAACGTGTTTGGGATTTTTTAGGTCTATGTCTAATAACATTTTAAAAATAGAAAGACTCGTTAATTCTTCTTCCAGTTTATTAAGTTTACATACCAGTCTCATGTATCTTCACAAGTAAAGCACTTTTTTGCAAATTTAATTTGTTCTTCTGGTATATTTTTTTTGTTGCTGCCTTTAATAAGTTGCTATTATTTAAAATGTAAAGCATTTTATGTATTTCAAAAAAGAAACAAATTGGTTTTATTACGACAACCCCTGTACGAGACCAAAAGACATAGAAGAGATGTATTTATGCAGTGTGTAGGGTCACGTACCGACCACAGCCACCTACGTCTTAGCAAGTTAAGACGCGGCGACGGGCAAAGAGGCTGCGGTCTGAATTGCGATCAGGTAGCTCAAGAAAACTTCCTTTGAACAAGTTGAGGTGGTCTTAACCGAGTTTAGTATGTGTGTGCCCGACTACTTCTTATATGTGGACACATGAGAGGAATACAACTGTTTGTGAATCTGTCAAATCCCATGCATTTTAAAGCCAACTGTCCCCTTATTAACTAAGACAGTATTATACAGTGTGTTCATAAAGTTAAGTCAATTAACTGCCTATAGAACTCGTAAATAAAAGTAAATTTTCCCAAAATCGTTTTTTAAAAGTTTCCCAATAAGCCGTTAATATTTCGACGACTTACTGCGGCTGCATTTTATTGTCATTTGTCGTAGGGTACTAAAGTTAATATACAGGGTGTCCGGAAAGGTGAGGTTAAAAATGATAGGGGTGATAGAGTGAGTTAAAATAATGTTGGTACTTCATATAAAAAAGTGCTATCGCGCTTGTGTTGTAAATATTCATCGTCATCATAAGTGCCTCTTAATAACACATAATATGGCATACTCCTTACTTGATGGTAAAAAGCCCTTCGGGTTTAATAAACTTTTTGGCAGAGACTTCTATCCCTAATTATCTACCCGAAATTGCACAAGTCGTGGTTTAAAATGAAAAACGTCAGATACAGCATTCCAGGGATGTCATGAAGCCCATCAAATTGTGGCGGGAGAACCTTAATTTTAACAACGAAATATTCTTAGCCCAGTCACCCCTACATCGTTTGGCCAGAGGGTAATTAACTTAATTATACGATGTAGAAATTTGATGATTTCTTGTAAATAATCGTTAAAAAAGTGGACAAGAAATTAAATCTAACACAATAAAAACTATTTGTGCACCTAATTTTATAAGTTGTTTAAGCAAACATAATGTTTTGATTTAAAAAACGCCACGGAAAAAATTATTGTTGAAGTAAAGAATATGTTGCCTTTAGAAACACGGTACGCTTATGAAAAAAGTAAATTTTATTATTGTTCCTTAAAAAAAAGAAATTGTTTCCTCATTCTGCATTATTTAGACCACTTGTAAAAAAAACACCGACAAATCGTATTAGCAGTTTTTTCTTTTTAAAGAAAATCGCTAAAGAATCTTCCAATAACTGTTTAAATATACCCATAGTCAAAATTTACAAAAAATGTAAAGTAGATGATACAAAAACGAAAAATAACCTTAGGGTAAAATTCTGACCACAGATTTGTGTTTAGGGGAAAAATACATCGAAAAGCATATGTCATATATCACATCTTTGTGAGTCCAATACTATTTGTCTTTTGTAAGTTACTATTATACCTGACATCTATATTTTTTCACTATACAGGGTGTTTTAAAATTACTATGATTATTTTTAGGGTGTATCTTTGAGGTTGAAATAGGTTTTTTTTATAAACTTGTATTCTAAAATGCATCCTCTTTAAGCAATATCCATGGTAGTTTACTAAAATTTGCACACAATCCTGTTACTTTAGGCAGTGTACTTTTTGCTTCTCCTAAAAGGTAAAAACCCAATTTTAGGGGAAAATAGTTGGGTAAAGACGGATGATTACCACATTTTAAATCTACACTATTTTTAATGGATGGTATTTATTTGGGTACACGCCAAAATAAAATTAAAAGTACTAAAAAACCAAATTTGACATTTAATGTCAAAGTTTTCAGAATATCCTAGAAAAACATAAAAATTTTGAATTTTAAAACCTAAATAATAGTAAGTTTTTATTTTTATTATTTTTATTCCATTTGTCTTGACAACGGTGGCAGATTTGCCACCGAAACGTCGAATTTTAATTATCTTTTACTTGTTTAGATTTTTTTTGGTTTTTAGTACTTTTAATTTTATTTTGGCGTGTACCCAAATAAATACTATCCATTAAATGAATCCGCCAAACTACAGAACATATCTTCAATACACTATTTTTTTTAAGTGAGGCTATACTAGTCACAGAGAAAATCATATATTTGGTTTTTGTGTTTTTATGCCTCCACAAACGGTTTTAGAGAAAATGGCGTTTGAATAAAAGATAGCATTTGCGTATATTAAAACAATTAAGAAAAAAAAAACAGTTAGTGGGCTGTGAGTGCTTGTTTTATTAATGTTAATTTACGTTGTTAATTATTTATTATTAAATTACCACTGTGTTTAATATTGTTCTCTTTTTTAAAGGGGGAAGCAACTAACAATGGCTGTAGCTCCAAGGGGTATATTTTGGAAGATTTTTTATAGAAAAAAGTCAAATTTTGACCTCAAAAACATATGCTTAAAATACTTGAATTTTAAAACCCCTAAAAACCTTTCACTCATGTACATACTGATTAGCCAAGTTTTTATTATTTAACATTTTTTTATCCATCAATAATACAGAATATGTAATAACTTAAAACATACGATATAATAAATATCTTTTTAATAGGTTGATATATGAGATGTAAATGTGCCATCTGCCAGAAAGACGTGGCACATAAGGAGACAATAACTCAGATCTGTCAGGCATTAAAGGAAAAGTGGAAGTAATGACTTGAAATAATTCGATGTCGCCAGCGTAAAAATCGCTTTTATTCATTTATTTTCGGTATGACTTGGATTTTTCTCTTCGGTAGGTTAATGTAGTGGTTCGTTATACAAGGTGTTCTCAATGTTTCGTCATTAATTTTAATAACTTGTGAAACTCATAAAGACAAAATAAATTCACCAGAACACACAGGGTATCCCAGAATATGTGAGCAATCTTTCAGATTTCTAGAAAACGCATAAAAACGTTATGACAAGTTTCTATTCATTTTTTTTCTAAAGCCCTTCTACAAAAATATGTGTCTTTAAAGGACGCCGCTGAAAATTGGTTTGTCTTAAATAACTAGAAAAGTTCTTGTTTTAATGAATTAATTTGCTAATATGATAAATATAGGTTAGGACTTTTTCTCAATAAGCCAATAGGCTGCAGTGCAAACATGGTTGAATGACAAACCCCGCCTAAAACCTTAAGAAAAACTGTGTCATTAGATAATTATTGCAAGTTGCCTTATTAGGACCGATTATTATTTATACCGGCCTTATTAAAATAGTGCCTGTACCACAAAAGTCGTAACTTGAATATGAATATATGACATTTATGCACCTGTAAAATAAAAGTCACTGCCGAACGCGTTTCGGCATTCAGTGCTAATCGATGGTAGCAACACCAACTTTTTATTCTTCCATGCTTGCCACGCTAATAGCGTGCCAAGACACGGTACAATTCGTGCTTTTCAGAGGGGTTTTCCAGTGACGAAAATTTTGGTGCATCACGCTCCAGAGCTTGAAGCTCTTGAACTGCTCTGAAAAGTTAGTCACTGGAACGCATCCGCAAGGACAGAAAGCTCCAGCTGGTAAAAAAACTTAACCTTACTTTAAGTAATTTTAAAATTTCGTTTTTGTTGCGAAAACAACGTGGATTAATGGATTATTTATTTATTCTCTCTTTGCTAGTTTAGATAGCTATGGAAATTAACGTTGAATAAATGTTGAATGAACAAATAATAATTTTAAAAATCTATCCTAACCTTAATAAACAAACTTTTGACGTTTGGAGCACGAAACACCTAAAGGGGGTTGGTGCATGAGAGGCAAGGGGAAAGGAAAACGGAGCAGTTAAGGTGCATAAGACTTTCCGTCACTGGAACGCCATAAAGTAGAACGAAATGCTCCTGAGCTACTCGGGAGCGCTCTGTTTGCGTCACTGGAAAGCCCCTCAGGTTTACCGTTAGCGTTGTGGAAGCTATGATGTCACATGTGACGTCACACCCTAATGGTGACAGTACTTACGGGTCGGATCGTTAGCATCGTAAGCATCGACGTTTTTGGCGCCATTTATTTGAACCAAGGTGTCCGTGATTTCAAGCGTCCAAAATAAAATTAATCTATCGTCACTTTTCCCGATTGCAGAAAATCTTTGAACTACACTCATGTTTATATCAAAAAATGCCTTTTTAGGTTACGTTAAACTTGTTTAATTCGTAAGCACACTCACAAGTGGTCCGAATTCTATTCTATTCTATTTTTTTGTTTTTGGCTCTGGCCCCTTCAGGTCCAATTCGCCAGCTTTTCTCCTTCCGAACTATGCTTTTCAGGGTTTTGTCAGCAAAAAATTTGGATAATCGAGCTCGTAGCACCCAGAAATTAAAAAATAATAATAATAATAATTTAAACTTATTATAACCTAACAATACATTTTTAACGTGTAACTGGTGCGCATTTTAACATCTTTGCATTTTCTTATTATACTGGGTAGAACAATAAATTATAACAGCAGCCTCCTCTAGCGAACTAAAGCACGTAAATATAAAATAATGACACCATTATATTTAGTCTTAACTCATATACGTCAACATTTTATTATAATCAGAAATTTAAAAGTTATTTAAGAAAATCCATATTCGGCGGCGTCCTTTAAGGGGTTCTATCTCTGTAAAGAGAAGCTTTAGAAAAAAATAAGAAAATTGGAGATTGCCCACACATTTTGGGTCATCCTGTTTACAAGTTGCAAAAAAACTTTTATCAGTATCTGTATTCATGTTGTTTTATTAACATTCAAAATAATACATTCCTTATAATTTAACCGGTGTGTTTTCAGAGAAAAACAAGTGCACTGAAATTATTTGCTATAAGGTTTAAATTTTTCTTTGAGTATACGACAAGAAAATTTGGTCTTGCAATAAAAGCAGTAAAATTAATTTATATTTTCCGCTAAGGGTCCAGAGTAGGTACTAAATTTCACTTTTCTTGTCTAGACCCACCCCTTTGAATTAAATTTTTGTTGACTTTAGACAATGCCCCAGCGGCCATTCCTTATTACAATGTCTTAATTGTTTTGGTCGAGATTGCCTGGCCCTATTCCTGCGGTTTCGCACATAAAGGGTCCTTTCTTATATACATACCTCGTAAGCGAAGGGCTAGCTAAGCTCTAAGGGTACATTTAATATGTTACTGTTTCTTGTTTTAATGCAAATAAAATTTTATTTCTCTATTTCACTGTTGGATATGTTGCATATTCAAGGTGTTGTAGAATATGCTGGAAAAATATCGGGACATATTCTATAAGCGATTCAAATTAAGACTCGCAATGTTGCAACTCGGTCAGTCTGCTGATAAAAATAGGTATCTAGATCCAATTTAGCAAAACATATTTTTATAAACTACACTATTTTTGATTTGTGTCTTGGCTAGAAGCAAGCGCTTGTAAAATAAATAATAGTTTAAAAAACTAAAAAAACACGCTTTTATATGCAACCGAACTAAAAATTAGAAAATAATTTTTCATTAAAAAAGATTGTCACTTCAGAGTAAAAAGCGTGGGGTGCTTAATATATTAAATGTTATAATTATTATATTTGCCAATATCTATGAGGGAAAAGTTATGAAAAAATAGAAAAATGCACCCCACGCTTTACTCTGAAGTGACAATCTTTTTTAATGAAAAATTATTTTCTAATTTTAGTTCGGTTGCATATAAAAGCGTGTTTTTTAGTTTCTTTAAACTATTGTTTATTTTTCATTTTTAGTTCGATATGCATGTATGTATGTATGTATGTATGTAAAAATGCTCCAGTTTATTCACTAAACAATTCCTTCGCCATTTTGTCAAGAGTAGCTAATAAAAGCGTTTTTTTCTTTAAAGTTCCTGAGAAAAGTTTGGGATGTTGCCAAAAGATGGCAACACAGGTGTTGTTTTTATAATATAAAGGAATTTTTTTATCCTGGCGATCCTAACCAGGATAACGGGATACTGTTTGCAGATTATTGCATTGTCATGGGTCCTTGATAGGTGTGCAAAATTTCAAAGAAATCGAATAGCTGGAAGTTTACATTTTGAAATATTTATTGCATAAAAGTTTTCTTGCTGCAATTTTTCGATCTGCACACGCGCACTTTGCAGCAATTTTTAAAAAGAAAAAAAGGCGCGTGCGCAAATCGAAAAATTGCAGCAAGAAAACATTGCACGCACGAAAACTTTCAAAATGTAAAATCAGTCATAGATGTATTTAGTAGTGTCTGGCAAGTGTTTATAATATTAAAGAATAAATTATTGAAATTAAATATTTAAAATTTATCACCACAATGCGGGCTATTTCGCAAATGGTAATGTGAACTTGCCGTCAAGGTGGTGCGATTTCTCACCCTTGGACTATTTTTTGTGGGGCTACCCTAAATCTTAGGTCTACGGGAATAGGTTACGAACGTTTCGTGACCTCAAGCAGAATATCACACGCACCATTACAAATTTACCGTTTGACATGATTAAAAAGTTTATCAGAAATTGTGCCACAAAAATCCATATTATCCATCCAATATTAATTTTAAAACTTAATGCCATATATCTCTGTTTTCAATAAAATAAAAATTATTTGCATTTTATTTGTAGTTTGCGTCACTTTAAAAATCTGACGCTCTTATTGGTAAACCCCTTATTGGGCATCATTTTCTAACAACCTAAATAATAACAAGAATGGGGAACAGTCAGCGTCCCGAGAAATTTTTAATGATACCACAAAACGTAAGTAATTTTTTTGTAGGATAAAAAATAAACCTATTTGTTGTTAGTGTGGCGCAAATGAAAGGAAAAAGCGCAAAATAGAGTAAAAGGGAAAGTTATACCTAAACTTTTACTTAAAGACCTTTTTGATTTTCAGATTTTTATAGAATAAGACATTTATTTTTGGATACCGCATAAAAAAATTGTCTTAATTTATCACTGACCACAAGAGCGCAACTTTAACGTTTTGCTTCGGTAAGACACAGACCTTGATCTGGCACTTTTATATTGGTACTTACTGTCCAAAAAAAATGTCGTGAACATCTTAACTAGCTATGAGCAAAAGCTACCTTGACCCAATACTAAAAATTAAATAATTACTTTTGTCTCTCTGAAAATAAGTAAACATTTTCTCATTTGCGAAAATTAAATTCCACCAATGAAGTAAATTAAAAACAAATTAATTTATGCGCTTTCCAGCCTCGGACTGCCGTTTAAAATTTAATCTCGCCTCACTTTCAGGAAGAATAGGTTCGACTTCGAGTTAAGTGAAAATCTATTAATTAATTACAAGAAAGGGTGTATAATTCTTACCTTCGTTTATTTTGCAATAAACGTTGAGCGCTTGCTCTCCTTCCTGCGAGCCCCGAGGGGCACAACTGACAAACTTTTCCGGAATAAAATTGAATATGGATAAAACTACGAACGGAAACTCTCTGGTCGGAGAAAATGTCGAAAATGGATTTTAGCTTATTAAAATTTGGTAAGTACTAAGAAACGCGGATTAAATAAAGTATAACTTGAATAAAATAGGAAATTACACTTAGTACTCTGGTAAATAATTTGTCCAATTGAAAAGAAGGCGGAGAGAAATGCTTTTTCCCAGTACGTTTAACTAATTTTAAACTAGGGCACCAAAAATCTTATTCCGTTTATTATACCTTTAAAACATAACTATGTTATACTACACAGTAAAAACCGACTGTGTAATATTTCTGCCTAGTAAACCTGCTCCAGTTTGGCCGTGTAAAAATAATTGGTACGCAACACAAGTATGTGCGAGAAGGTGCCTACGTCCTAAATAGAGCATGGCACATAACGATTAAAACAAAATTTGGTGCTCAGTCTGCATAGAAAATAAAACTTTCTTTTGTAAAGCCACTTTGACTTAGGAGCTTTAAAAGTTAAATTTATTTTTTAAGGTGTTGGTTCTGTACTTAAACTAATAGTCTGGTCGAAATAGACATATCAGATTGCAATAATTCGCTTGAAGCTAAAAAATGGCATATACCTTATGTTTACGATTAAATATAATGTCAAAAGTCCCCATCGATGCCATGTCTGCTAAAAAGATAATTCCGAGTCAAAGGTCAAAAAATTGATTAGTGGCATTTTCTTCGTAAATGGTAAGTGTTATCACAAAAATAAGTGAAACAAAAGTTGTAAGTCATTAAATTCTCTACAAAAAATGTTTTAATACTCTTGTTGCTACGAATCACTATAATTAATATCAACTTTTTGGTTGATCGGATTAAAATATATTAAAGGGAAAATAAACAAAATGTTTAGACTATTTGCAAAAAAAAAATGGTATCATTAAAACAATATGTATAAAAATTAACTTCCTTAGCATATTAATAATATAATCATAGTAGTAGGGAGTGAGTTTTTATTTAGCCAATAAGAGAACTATTGTATGAATTATTAAATGTACGTAAATTATATTTATTCTTGTGACTTGTCATTGAATTATAAAAAAAAATAATTTAATCAGCAGTAATGAAAAACAAATTCATGCATATTTACCTGCGAACAGAAATTTCCCCGAACGTTTGGAAAAAAAAACAGAATTTTTATTGGAAAAATAGTAAATGATGGTTCTCGGGTCGTGTGTTAAATATCGTTCGATTTAAAATTAAAATATACGAGATTACTAAGGTAAAAACTAAATATTCCGCTTATTAAAAAATACAAGTTGATGATGATGGCTCAAAGAAAACACGTCGGATCCTTAATTTAATGACCCTATTTTTAGAGCGGAAAAAATGGCAATAACAATTTGTCATTTTCTTAAAACCATCTTTTAAATAAACCCAGAAAAAAACTCTTTCACAAAAATTCGGTTTTTATCGGATAATTCCGGAATGGCTGTAAATTTTTAAAACGGAATATTGTTAAGCATAAAAATGCACAATTTTGCCCTAGTTTAACTAACCCTGTATCTCTTAACGTTTCCGAGATCCTAACGGGTGGCCCTCGAATTTGTAACAGCCTGTATATTTACTTAATAGTTCCAATTTTGTAATGATTACAAAATCTTGATGAGTTTCGCAAGATTTCCCAGGTAATGCCCATCTATTTAACCAAAGTAGGGTCCGATGTATACATTCCGGATAAGAAATTGGAATTTAGCTGTAACAGGTTAATGAGTGTTACGAAGTGTCGTAAAAGTGAAGCAGTGTGAGCGTGTAACTAGTTAGCGATGTGTTTAAGGGCTTTCGCAGGTGCGCCGAGCTGAAACTGCCCATTGCAGCTTTATGACTTCGATCAGTCGATTAGGTGTTCGGATAATGTGGTTCTGTGGGGCAGAGGTGTAATAATATGTTATGACGGCCTAACAGCCCTGGAGAAATGTTGAAACACGGTTAATTAGCTGATAAAAATGGGTATCTTGATTTAAAATGGCGAAAAATATTTACCATATTAACATAAATTACCCAATTTTAAGTTTGTGTCTTGGCTAGAGACCAACAAGACATTAAGATTTCAAAAAAGAAATATAAGGTATCATTTTCATCAACCTTAATAAACCAAATGATAGTTACCAGTCGGCGTTTTTTTATATAAAGCCCCAAAGTGTAAGTTCTTGGTTATTTGGACTTAAACTACAGGCAGAACAAAACCGTCTTTGTACACTTTTTTTTTTGCAGAATTTTTTAAGGAATCCATGATGAGAACTACTTAAAACACTTAACACAAGTTTTAGGCTAACAGTTTTTTTATTGTATTTATTTAATAAACTATAAAAATACTAAAAAAATACGATACTAACTGCATAAACTTTAACAACAGAAAAAAAAACTAATAAATGTCGTTGTGCTTTAAACGGGTTAAAAAGTTTCTGACGAGGGCACTTAAATTTAATGGCTAATATCCTAATTTATTAATACCCTTTTAATTTTAAAATTTCCCATTTACATGGTGCCCAAAAACTTATAATAGATAGAAAAAAATCTATGACTAAATCTTCTAAATGTCTTACTTTTTAAACTGTAAGCTGTTAAAATTAAAAAAAAAAATTAATTGCCTTTTCTAAAAATATTATTTAAAAGGTATCTAGTTATTTTAAAAAATTGGGCAACTTCTTGGCATTAACAAACATTTTAACGTATCAAAAAATACATTTTTACCAGTGTCGTCCGTGAATGATTTGCCGTAATTATTTTTACGAAAAAATGCCAAAATTTAATCCCTTGAGTTTCTTTTTGTTTTAAGTATCTGATATACGGATTTCGCATAAATACACACCATTGTGTGTATTTAAGCATAATGTTATAATAATCGATATCATTTTTATATTTAATTTTTAACATTATATGACCTACCTGGAAAAACAATTGACAATACATTAATGTGTCATTTATAATGTATAGCCACTAATTCTATATAAAAAAATGACATTTTGCTACACATGTAAAATAAAGGTAACAAAAATTATGTTTTTTAAGTTTTTGCATACGCTCTATACATCAACATTTTAGGTACGCGCACATACGTCGGCATCGGACAGTCTAGTCGGTACGGATCGGAAAAAATAGTTTGGCTGAAATTAAATGACACACACGCACATGCGAGTCATGGGTAAACCATGGGTAAATATTAAAAGTTAGCGCCTTTTCACCCATGGTATTAAACCACTGATTTTAATTCAAGTTGCTATATTCTCGCGAGATTTTTTAAATCCGGTGCAAATTGCCCCCACATGCTTCATTAAAACCATTTTTTCCGATCCGTACCGTCCGTCCGATGCCGACGTATGAGTGTGTACCTTTCTCTTCGAATATAATATCTAGTGCTTGTCTAAATTCTGGACCCCCCACCTAACTTTTAAATTGTTTGTTATTTTTCATGAGAATTTGAGGGTTTTAGTAGGACAACATAAACCAAATTTTAGACAAAAAATAACAGATATAAATGCAAAGTGACAGCTGGGTACCATTTTGAAAAACAAAATTAAATGAAAGATGGGGTCTTGTGGTACATTAACTATGTGTTTAAATGGCAGCTTTGATAAAATACTGCCGAACGTGGTCAAATTTAGGTATCTGTCTTACCTAAGTGACGTCATAGCTACCCTCGCTCTGCTTAGTAAAGCCCCATTTCATGTAAGTTAGGTTTAGAAGAGTAATTAATCAAAATATCAGCTTTAGTAAGATACAACCGGTCTGCCGTTCGCTGGCTCTTCGACTATAATATTTAATAATTTATTATGATAAAGTTTTAGCTTTGAAGTTCAAAACTAAAACACAGAGAAATATTATTTAAATTGGAAAGTTATTACGAGTACCTTACACGTAATTTATTGTTGGTTGCTGAGTTGTTCGTTTCAGATCTGCCAACGGGTCTTTTGATCAAATAGAAACATATTGTTTGATTATTAAATATAAATCTGCAAACGGGCTTCGGGCGTTAAGTTTTCAAATTGTCAGCTGTTTTGAACGGCTTCTCCCAACTCTAATTATTGGACTGACCCAAACGTGATGCCGAAGGAAAGTTAAACATCAATACATAAACTATTACAGGTTAATCTGCTAAGTTATTTTTAATTGGACACGTCTAAAACACAAATTAAAACGAGGAATAATAATACGAAACGTGGTTAATAGTAATTTTAGATGTTATCCAATTTGGAACTTATGGAAGTATATTAAATAACACGCAGTTAAAACGGTTTAAAAACCCTATTTTAGCTTAAGAATTGTTAAGGTTTATTTACGAAATGGAAATTCAACCTAAAAAACACTAAAAAATATTTAAAATAACAAAACCCATGTCCTACATCTAAATGTAATAAATAACTTTTAGCTTTAAGTCACGGATCCAACAAAAATTGGCTATAAGATCACATTTTTTTTAAAAATAATTTTGATTCAGTTTAATTTAAAAACCTCTCTACTTTTTTCTTGTTTTCTGGTAAACTGATAAACTTAACAAATAAATTAATATGATTTAAAAAGCTAATAGTCCCTGGGCTAGTAATGAAATGGACTCGATGATAAAAACACTTTTAAAATCTTTTATGGGGTTCTTTTGGACGAGTTTACCACGAATATTCATACCCCTATAAACGGAATTGGCGCTGTAACCCAGCCTGTTAATGTCAAATATTTCGGTTGTCGGAAGTTTACCACAACGTTTAACATGCAATTTTTAATCATTTTGCAAAAAATGGTAAGGAAGTAAGTCATGAAACTATAAGGCTTAAACACATGTTTCGGGTATCGGACTAGGTGGATTTTATGACTGTTACATTTATGATATTTGGCACAATCATCAATTTTAGGCGAAGAACCAATTCTAAAACGGTATTTACCAATCGGTTATGTTGACGTTTAAACAATGTATTATACGTCAAAGTTG
This sequence comes from Listronotus bonariensis, assembly GCA_014170235.1. Taxonomy (NCBI): domain Eukaryota; kingdom Metazoa; phylum Arthropoda; class Insecta; order Coleoptera; family Curculionidae; genus Listronotus; species Listronotus bonariensis. The sequence goes on from JACEGR010000033.1 coordinate 453,319, forward strand.
TCACCAATTATTACCGCGGTTATAATTGATTAAACGCCTAAAATTGCTGAATGTTTAAAAATTGCATGTAAAACATGTGACGAAAAAAGTGACGGGTTAGCCCAGTGCGACACCCGAAACATTGGATATTGACGGGCTGGGTTAAATCGCCGCTTGCATATAATGGCGGTATAAATATTCGTGGTAGACTCGTTAAAAGGAACCCCCTAAAAAGGTTTTAAAAGTGTTTTTATCATTAAGTCCATTTTAGGGACTATAAAACAGTTTTTAAGGGTATTTTTTTACCACCCTTTATTTTTTTCTTACCATTTTTAACGCCTTCTCTTGCGTATGTTGTTAATTACGTTTTAGTAGTAGTTTACAATAACTAGTCATCCTTAGTGCCGGATAAAGACAATCTGATGCCCTAAGCAATCCACTCCTGTGGGGCCCACTACCTATACTGCCTTTAAACATTTTGCGTTTAAAACTTTTGAGGACCAAAACAAAAAAGTTCCGGTCCCCAAGTTTATAAACACATACTATGTTCATTTTGCGTTTCAAAGTTTGGAGGAGAAAAAACGCATCTTGATGCTCACTGTACAAGGTGTTTAAAGAGAAGGTGACCCAGCTTCGATATGACAGTAAATAGCTGATATTGTGACGTCATGGGAGTCCTTTTAAGCCCATTTAAAATTTAAAATATAGTTTATACAATTGGTAAAGTCTTTTTAATCCACTATTTACTCACAAATATAAACACGAGCAACACAATTTTTACAAAACAATAAAGAAATCACGACATTTTTTTTTAAAGGATACTCTTGACGTCACTTCTATCGGCTGTCAAATGAAAAGTTAGGCCACCTTGTCTCTATACACCTTGCTCATTGTTATGTTGTTTCTGCTCTGCACTTTGAACTAATAATCGCTATAAACTGGAACCCTAAAATAACCTATAATTTTTCTTTAGGAAAACTTAATATTTACAATTTTTCAATACATAGCGACTTTGAAAAATATTACTAGTTAATTATAATAAGAATTAAATTTCACCTTCCAAAAACTCTAGGAATTCCTAAATCATTTAAAAGAAGAGTTTATTGCAGTAACTTGGTCGATGTTTTAATTTTCATTTTAGCAGAACGTTTTCATCTTACCCGCCATGATTGTTAATTAATTAATAAGTTAAAAGTTGGAAGGGTTGCTGTTCTTTACGGTTAGTCGCTGCAATTTGCTAACATTATTAAGAGAAACGAACCCCGCTATCTCGCAAATATGTCCAGTTTATATTCAAAGCTCCGATCTTTCTTAGAAAGGAAACGTTGCCAGAATTATGAGAAATCGGAATGTTTTGCGTAGAATATGATTTAGTTTTTACATACAGGTTGTCTCTAAAGGGTCAGTATAAAATGTTACTACACATTTTTTGGGCCATAATACAGTGTGTGTTATAACTGTATGAGCAGTTTCAATATCCAATAAAACGAACATTACAAAACTTACACATATTTTATTGATATTATTTTAAACTACAAATAATGTAACTTTTTTGACCTAAACCGGAGTTGCATATTTTCAAAAACTTGGTGAAAAGTTTTTTGAGGAATGGCGTTTACTGACAATTTTGGTCAGTGGCAATCCCCGACAGAAACATCAACGTCTTTTTCATTCTCCTCAGCTTATTGTGTGTGTTAAATTTTTTCGAAAATTAAGGAGGAGTTGCCGTGACGGTAAGAGCTAATAACTACAGGCTATCCCTAGTGGAGGTATGCCCGTACTAAATTTAGTTAGTCAAATAAGTTAAGTTGGTCCTAAAAAATGCAAAGTTAGTTTTGATGGTCCACCGGTCTCATGGTCCCAAGAAGATAGTTCCATATGGTACATTTGCCCAGTGACGTAAAGTAGGCCCTATATGTAATTCCAAAAATGTCTACACGTCACATATGGTGGAGGCGCCCCCGTTCCCAGTGACCTTTGTGAAACGTCGGTTATGGTAAGCTGTGCCCGCCCCAGTTCCAGTGCCCTTTGTGAAGCGATAGGAAAAGTCGCTCATGGTACGCCCTTCCTACCCCTCAGTGTATTTGTGGAAGAAAATGCCATATATATGGTAAAGGCGTCCCGTTCCCCGAAGAAGAAATGTGTGTGAAATGACGAAGATGGGGAAAAAATATGTTGCGTAGCGTAGCTGCAAGGAGGTAGCAGCGTAGCTACAAGAAAAGGAAGATAAGGTATATCTTCAGTTTTGAAATATGGCTAAATGGTGTTAGCCAGAGTTGTTGAAGAAGAATATGAAATAGTTATTTGCGTTGAAGTTGTTGTGTTACGTCGTGAAGACGGAGTTTAGAAGCAGCATGAGGCTGCATTAGCACTGGAAGCCGCAGCTCTAGTATGGGGAAGAGCTCTGAAGTATGGTCTTGAATGGTGGGGTACAAGACAGTCTAAGCGGCCCTGAGGAAGCTCAGGATATGGGGAAATTGGCATGAAGTTGCAGTAACCTGATGTGGAAGAAGAAAATGGGAGTGAAAGGCAGACAATGGTATGTGGAGAAGAAGTACGGGACAATTGGCCAATGGAACGCACCATCAAGGACATGGACAGGGAGGCAAGGTGGATCGGTACAGTTCGACAAAGGAAGGACAATCTAGAACAGTATGTTATTTGTAATCGAGTGTTGTGTGATGTCTTTAGGTAAATCTGTGATATTTTTTTAATTAATTGTATTTTTGTTTGGTGTTTACTTACTAGAAAAAAATATATTTTAATAATAATAATGATTTAATATGCAGAGAAAAGTAGCCTAAAAGTAAAATTTGATAATAACTCTTTTTTAACCCACCGTATATGTAATATTAAGTTATGAAAGGGTCATTGTTTTGATGATATACAATATGCGGGAAAGGTCAAGACCATTTCTAATAATGCAGAGCTAGCTAGTTTCAAATAAACATTTTTTATTTACCAAGTCAGATGTTTTTGTATAGTACATATGTAGTAAAGTTAATGAGTAATAATACTATGTATTTAAAGTGTTCAATATAGGAGGTATAAAATTTAGGCCACTTTCCTCTAAAAAATAATCTTAACCGTTACAACTATATTTAAATAAAACTACTTAAAAAAAATCTCAAATTTAGAAATTATTCTGTTAACAATAGAAAAAAATTAACTTTTTTATGATCAATGACAAATCTTTTAATTTTTAGAAAAAAAAGTCAAATCAATTAATTATTTTTTGGATTAAAGGCTATTTGCACATTTTTTTGTTTACATTTATTGAAAAAATCTTAGATAAAACTTTTTTGATGTTTTTAAAACTTTGGAAAGTTAAGATTATTTACGTTAATTTACATAATAGGTTAAACATTGTTAGATTTTTGAATTTTTGTAAGCTATATGGAACTATCGTTTTCGGTAATATTGCTAATTTTTTTAAAGGGTTTAAAGTAAATTTGGCTCATTTCTAATAGCGTTGTGGGTCCAACGCTTTCAAGGAAGGGGCATATGTGAACACCTAGTATAAAAAAGTATACATTTTGGGAATTTTAAAAATATACATTTTTGGGAAATTTAAATTTTAATTGGGTTACTTAACATTGGGAAATTTGCTACATAAAAATATACGTGAGGTGTCAAGGTCTTAAAAGTATAAATTAAACAATTTTCTAGGTTACTCTTATAATAATAAAATAAAAACATTAAACAAACTGGGTAGCGTAGAAATGCAAAACAAACACTGGAAAATTTGATATTTAAAGAAGAGAGAAAGAAATTAAAAGGGATTGTTTATCAGATAAGAAGTAGTTAGTGAAGTCAAGCATAAAGTTAAAGTTTTAGTTAAGCCCCGTACGGGCTACTCCTAGTGGGGGTATGCCCGTACTAAATTTAGTTAGTCAAATAAGTTAAGTTGGTTTTTAAAAATGCAAAGTTAGTTTTGATGGTCCACCGGTCTCATGGTCCCAAGAAGATAGTTCCATATGGTACATTTGCCCCATATTGTGAGATGTTACAGAAATTATTAGTCCCAATTTTTCAATAATTTGAAGGACATTTAAGATGTGTTTGGCATAGTGAAAAGTGTAGTTTAGTATTGTAGTTTTGATGCCAAACGCGTTTAACTGAGTTATGTCACTAATGTCAAAAATTCAAAAGGGCTTTAATGCTTTTAACTATAAACAAATAAATTAAATTTTTACATATTTGGATTTCTTGTTCCCTATACTGGTTCGCACGAGTGTTAAATAAATGTACCTAACTTCACACGGAAATAGTGTAGTTGAATTAAAAAAAGTTTAAACTATTTATAACTTTTTGTTATGCCAAAAGAGCTACGATCTGGTTATAACGTGATGGAGCCACCTGCCACACTGCCACAGTATCCAAAGATTTTTTAAAGAAATGTTTCCTGGAAGACTCGTCTCACGAAGGGGTGATATTTAGTGCCCCCCTTGGAGCCTGAATCTTATTTCAAATATTTATTTTCTGTGGGGCTACCTAAAAATTAAGGGTCTATAAAAAACTTCCAACCACTTTGAACCAGCCAAGTTTTTAAAAATATGCAACTCCGGATTAAGAATATCAGCAACATGAGGGCATCACTTGGACAACATAATTTTTAGGTTATAAAAATTAACATTATTTGTAGTTTAAAATAATATCAATACAATATGTCTTGTAAGTTTTTAATGTTTGTTTTATTGGATATTAAAACTACTTATACAGTTATGACCCAGCCACAATGATCTAACCCAATTTACCTCGTCGAAAAGTTGATCGTTTGCGGGATACAGGATGTAATGTTTCCATTTTATTTTATTTAGGTTATTTTAAAATATATTTTTTTATAATTAGAACCTGTTTCATTAAATTCTGCCAATGTTTTTGTTCTAAATTGTAGAGGGAACCATATGCAGTCCTTTTCTTATGTTCAAAATGCCATAACTTTCTTGAGCCTCTATATATTTTATTTAAAAAAATAAAATTATTTAATATTTTCTAAACAAAAAATGTACGACAATTAAACATCCCTACAAGCACTTGTTATGAAGATATTCCAGATTAAAACTTCTATTCATCATAAAAAATTTCTATTGCATTCCTTCACAGTTTATTTAGATCACCCGAATTTTTTAAAAAGTAAGTATAATATGCTACGACAGACTCCTTGTGCCAAAATGCAATTGTCTAACGAAATTAACCTTATTTAAGAAGTTGATCCTTTGAGCGTGTGTTAAAGCAAAATAAAATAAAATCGAAACTTTTTTCGTAAATTTGATCATTGACCGTCAAGTTACAGATTTTGCAAAAATATCTGCATTTTGAAACTGTTACTGCACAGCATTGCGTAACTTTGGTAACCTCAGAACTCAACTGTTGTAAAACACTCATTCCGCAATCCTCAAGTAGTGCTGAGGTTTTGTAGAGAGCTACAAAGCTTTCCCGGGTTCGGTGCCTGGAGAAGTTGTACGGGCGTTTTGTGCCCCCGGGAAGCGAGAAAATATTTACGCTAAATTGATGGCATTTTTCTTCTAGAGCCAAACGCTGTCAGCAAAGATTCTTATAACCTGATGTTTTTACGTTTGGTGTGGTGCACGTGATGTTTTCGTACGGCCGAGGACGGATGTGCGCTTCCCGAGAAACGTTAGTAGTGACAGTGGTCAGTTATGCGCCATACCAGTAGCAGCTCTTGGGTTGACAGCTACAATTTATGCATTTTTATTGTCTAAAATCATAAGTTTGCTAGGAATTGCTCGGAGGTTCAAGCTCGATTATCAAGATTTTTACGGACAAAGCCTGGAAAGCTTATGAGCGACATCGCTCATATGACCGGGAAGGGAAAGCTGGCGAATTGACTTAGCATCAGAGTCATAAACAAAGAAATAAAAATAGAAAAACGCTTGTAAAAGACCATCTTAAGAAGTTCTGATATTTATAATAATAGGTAACATTTTTTTCCGCCCTTTCGGGTCATCCCACCTAGGTCCGACCACCGTCCCCCTAGGTGGCGCGCTGCAGCCTATAGGTCTATTGTGACTTAACCCTACTCCTTCCTATTCACACGCCATTCATTCCATACCTTGGATGGTTGAAGCTCGGTCCTCCTCTGACTCCCGAGCAGAACACCGTGTGTTGTTGCCCAAACCGGCGGACATCCAGTCACCCATCCAAGTTATGGTCGTGCTCCACAATGCTTATCTCCCGTTAGGTTACATACTACCCTATAACTGCTTTTTTATAAAATTATTGATTATTATTAACAATGGCTTATTGTATTTTCATCTCTTTTCTCAATAAATTTATTACTTTTTACCATAATCACTTAACAAATGCCCCACAATACCATTTATTCCAAACAAAAATACCGTAATATGTCTTCTGCTCCGAACTAAATCCAAAACAATCGGGCCAAAACAAGTGCAGCTTCTAAGGGACGATATTTCAAAACATTTCTACTTTTGTTTGACTCCATTAAACCCTTTTCTTTAAGCTCAGGCTTTACATCTCACACGGACATAATAAATTGGGCCCCGTATTGTGTTCGGTTAAAAGAGGCTTTTTCCTTATGCTTGTTCTGTTTTTATGAATAGAAATGGCAATAAGTCATTTTAATTTGCTAAGATACCGCTAGGAGGTGCTTAGTGATAAATAAAGTTAGTTGACGGAATTTGTTATAGGCTGACTGGTTTTTCAATTACTGGTCATATATTCTTGGCGTTAAAATTTAAATTTTCCAGATATTATTTTATTTTTACTTGTAATCTTCTTAGAATTAGGATTATTACCAATTTTTTAAGTGTGCATTTTTGAAAATCATTAGGAGTCTTAAGCCATTTTTTGTTGTTAATACGGTTCAAAACATTTTAAAAACATTGCATTTTCTTGCTAAACAGTGACGTCATATATGTCAGGTATTTAACCGTGTTTGAATACATCTCGGACAATGGTTTAAAAACAACATAGTTATCCTTGTCGGGCGGGCATATGAATTGAACTCATTAAAAACTTTGTTGTGGTCATTTTTTGTAAACTTTTAACATGAATGTAAATGGCAAGTGAAAAATTTTTATATCCGGTGTAAACTAAAGTACATATTAACCCTAAAAAATAAAAATCATAATCATAATCTAAAAGCATATTGGGCTGTGACGCCACGGTTTAAAAACCTAAATTTTCTGGATTCCAATATTTTTATTGTTATTTTCGAATACGGTTCGAACCACTCCGAAAAATGCGTTTAGCAAGAAAGTTTAACTTTGAACTCAGCCCTCATAGAGTAACTAGGATAACTATTGGTTTTTAAAAATGGCAATTTTGTCAGGCGAGGCTAATAACTTTTTTCTGAGTTTTTGTGAGCAACTTATTACAGTAGAGGAGCTGGTAAGCATTTTTGAGCAGGTATTTGAGGCACAATAAAAATCATTTACAATGCATCTTTAATATTATTTAAATATAGAAACGCAGACCTTGCTAAGGGCATAAGCAACAATAAAAAAAAATCCCCGCTCTTAAAACTTGCATTTAAGACATTTTCCAAGCCATTTTCTATTGAACTCGGTCACAATTTCGGGTAAAAGTTTGCATAGGGCTCTGAAAAATACAACATTTTTCAGTCCAAGCCTTATTTTTAACCTGTATACCGTGTTTTTTAGATATTACGAAAACTGCAAAGTTAAAATCAACTGACGGTTCAAATTTTTTAAACCAACCCTGTACATACTCATGTCATTGTGTAGACAAAAGCTCGATTTCACAGCCGTCTAGTCAAATTTGGCTGACAGAAAATCGTTAGTTTTGGGCAATAATTTGCCTTTTTTGGAAACCTGTTTTAAAAAATCCGAAGCTCTATTTAATTGTTAAGAAAATTATGGCCCCAACACCTCTTAGCCAGGTCTGAAGTTTTATATTTAAATAACATTAAAGAAGCATTGTGGTTGATTTTCATTGTGCGTCAAATACCTGCTCAAATAGGAATAGCAGCTCTTGGACTATTATGCCTTGCCATACTATGTATTACTTTTTTAAACAATATACTTTTTTTGTGGATAGTCCATAATAAACAGATGTTTCTACTTCTGTAAAAAAATATGTATGTAGCAGTCAAATTCTTATTTTAGGCAAATCCTTTTTGCCTAGGCAAATAGTGTATTCCTTTTTTCAAATGCTAATTGCCTAGGCAATGCTATTTGACTAGTCATTTAGCATTTGATTCTATTTGCTTAAGAAATTTTTAGAAAAATAGAAATAGAAATATTTGCTTAACCAAACGGTCATGCAAAACTGTCACATTGGGGTGGGTTCATGGTTAGTTCTAGTTACTTTTTTTTAATTCCTTAATGAAGCAAATTAAAAAAATGGTTTACCTTACCAAAACTAACCATGACCGCCCCAATGTGACAGTTTTGCAAGATTACCTATAGCGCTTCGAACCAATCAAATTACACGTGCTTTTGCTTTTTACGGTAGCCTGCAATACACAACACATAATTACACCGAGCCCGGATTTACGGTGATAAATGAAAGTGGGGCAAATTAATTTGGAAAAATTCAAAAACTTTTCATGCCCTCAAAAAAATAGAAAAGAATTTTTGTCAACCTAAGTTTATTGTTTTATGTATGCTTATGATTATATGAGTTCATATCTTTCGGAACGCTATCAATCAGTCTCCGTAAATGGGGTAAGAAGTCAGCTGGCTTCCATAAAATCTGGGGTTCCTCAAGGGTCCGTTCTCGGACCTTTGCTTTACGTTATTTTCGCTAATGATCTCATACAATACCTTAATAATGTTTCACAAGCTGTAAAAACCATATGTTATGCTGACGACACAAATGTCCTAATAGTTGAAAAAGATGTTCATATTTTAAAGACAACTACAGAGAGTGTATATCAACGCGCTATAAACTGGTCGGAAAAAATAAACTATCTTTAAATACAAATAAAACTAAGGCTGTGGTTTTTTCGTGCTCTAAACAGCCACAGTCCTCCTTAACACTATGTGAGAATAATCCGTCTGCTTCTGTTACCACTTCTGAAGACTGTTCACTTTTGGGTATTTTGTTTGATAGTAAGCTTCAGTGGCATAGTCAAATTAATACTATGTGTACAAAACTACGCCGGAACTGTTACGCCCTGCGTTTCATGTCTTGTCATTGCAGCAGGGATATTCTCTTGAGTTTGTATTATGCCAATATTCACTCCTCCATTCGGTATGGCATATTAAATTGGGGGCAAGTTCGGAGGTGCATCGTGTTTTTCTGATACAGAAGTACGCTGTAAGGATACTTGCAGGATTGACTGGGCGGGAGTCTTGTCGGGACGCCTTTCGAACCCTTGGCATATTGACTGTTGCGGGGTTTACATTTTGGAAATTTGTTCATATGTTTATGTAAGGCTATCGGCGTTTCAGGCCTCTCGCCCAAATCATGGCTATCATACGCGAGCACGTACTTTATTACTACCTGAACAGCATCGAACAGCGTTCTATCAGAGAAACATCATGTACAACGGATGTAGATTTTTTAACGCTTTGGCGGCCGATGTTAAGAATTCTTCCAATATAAAAATATTTAAGCGACGATTAAAGCGCTTTTTAATTGAAAAAAATTGTTATTCGCTGGAAGAATTTTTTGCAGGATAAAATTTAATTATTGTTTTTGCCACCAATAGTCAGAATGTGTATTAATTTGTACTAGGGTGTATGGATGTGTGCATATACCTTTATTTCTATTGTGACGTAATTTTTAGTTTAGATTTTTTAAGTGTCCTGGTGTTTTCTGTACTATTTTTTCTTGTTTTTTTTTTGTGATGTTTTAGACACCATTATTATATATTTTTTAAAATTGTTTTGTTAACAGACACTAACTCAATATGTTTTTTTATTTATTTATATGCTACAATGTATAGCCTGTTTATGTCCTATTGTAACTATATTTTGTAACTTTTTTTAATAATTATTGACGTGTTTTTCAGTTATTGTACTTTTTTTGTATGTACTTTTTAATTGAAAAATAAATTTATTGATTGATTGATTGTATATCTTTTTGTTTAAATAAAACAAATTTTACTACTTATCTCTGTTCCTATTTATCAAAACTTGTAGTGTAGTATAGGTAAAAGTCTGGCCACAAATAACCGCACCGATGTCCCACAAGACCCGCAGATAGCGCCCATGTTTCCCGAATAAAGCTTTGAGATTACGAGCGTCACCTTTTACTTCAGTTCATTACGTATAAAAATTAAAAGTTTGTGGTAAAAAATTAGTTTTTGTAAAATGCGTCGCAGGCGATGTGACGTACAACCGTTCGTCGGTGATGTTTATTTACTTGTTAAAATACGGTGCGGGGAATGTAGTCGAACACGGAGGGGTGATATTAAGCCTACGGCATTTGATTACAACGGTACATTTTAAAACCGAGACACGGCCGTACTACAGTACAGGCCTCGGTGTGGTTATATGTGGCCAAACTTTAAAAATGTGTTACCTTATTTGTAAAGGTGTATTTTACGATCAGGTGTTATTTAAAGCGTGGTATAATTGATTCATATTAATGCAATACAAAACATGCACTGCATCCTCCTACATTTTTACAGAATAACGTACTGCCACGGGCTCGTTGCGGTTATGTGTGGTCCGACCTTAATATGTTATTAAAAATATCACGGCAAATGCCTTTTAAATAAAAAAGTAGTTTCTCTTTGATTTTTTTATTACCAATATAGTTTGTTCCGTTTTATCATCCTGTATATACTAAAGGACCAAAAGGGTAAGTGAGCCAAGGGATTTAAAGGAGGCGAATGTTTGTTTTAGGGCAGCGAAATGAGGCATTCCTTTACGGAAACCCCGAAAGCTCGTAAAGTCCACTTTATGATGATAATTACCTTTCGGTGCAGGCCAAATCTCTTCTGCCTTGCTGGCCGAGCCACTCCGCTGGTTTATGTGACTTGCCTTTTTATTTTCTGTTCCGCTTGGCGGAAAAGTTTCCCGAGTTAAATTTTTAACTGCTACAGACGTTATCGCGGTTTTGTAAATTAAACTTTGTTTTGAGGGTTTAAGCTTGAAAATAGAAAATTGGGATTTAGTATTTAGTTTTTTTTATCACCAGTTACTTGTTTTGCTACCAATTAACATTCCCATCTGTTGGTCTTGTCTCCAAACTTAAATACACAATGTCGCATATGCCATATTGATCTAAATTCACCAATAATACCAAAATAATACAGAATAATAACAAAAAAACGTTTATGCAAATAAACGTATGCGTATATTTGCAATATACTCAATTAGATCTTCTTTGCCTAATACACTTGTTCTGCAATTCTTTTTTACCAAGCAGTATTAGCGAATTTTGATAAATACCCTCCGGTAAACACCGTGATTGACGAAGAAACAATACATTAGTAGGCTGTCGACATTCTTATAATGTAGGTTTTTTATCTTTTTGAATCGTGCATCTGTGATTCTTGCTTGTGATTTAATGTATCTTGCATTGTCAAATAAATTTGCTCGACTTTGTATTAACGAAAAATGGATGTTTGATGTAAAGGTGCTGTTCTATTTACACAATGCTAACTGTGTTTTCCCTAAATTCAATGGATTTATGTTTCCTCTGATAGTGCGAAAAAGTGAATATTTTAGTTCCGAAAGAGTCGCATTTCCGCACTAGTTCAGAAAAGTACTTTTCCGCACTACTTTACCGCACTAGTGCGGAAATGTACAAAAATATCAGACCAAATATTAGCAAGTCGCAATAAAGAATTATCATACTTCAAAAAAGCCCTTTCAATCCGCTATTAACCTGGAAAATGCCACGAACTGTAAATTAACCATCAATAATAATAAGTACAAGTAAGGTATAGAGTGGTATTGTGTTAAAATAATATATATATATATATATATATATATATATATATATATATATATATATATATATATATATATATACATTTATCGAAAAGTCTTCCAAATAAAGTTTATAGATATATTTTAGATCTATTTTATAAAAATATGTTTACATGTACAGGGGGCATCACAACGAAGATATAGACACAAGTTACCTTTTTTAAATGGAATGGTGTATATTTTATTAGATTTTTGAATTCTCCACAAAATTTTAACATGACTTTGTGTAACATATGCTATACCTAAACTCACTAGTTTAAAAGATACAAGGGTTTAAAAAAGTATTTTATCGATATTTTTTATTTTCACCTGTTACAATATTTACCTAGTTACATTTACATAGTAACATTTTTGGGTATGTATGACATGTATAAGTGACGTTTGGTAATTATTGAGCAGTTGTTAGTTAAACTATTTAAAATAACTAGTCATGGCACTTTCTGAGAAAGAGAGAATAACGCTTCTTATGATTCGAGGGTTTGGGGATCGCGAGCGGTCTTACCAAGAAACCCGAGATCTTTTTAATACAACCTTTCCAGAGCGTACGCCAATCTCAAAGTCTACAGTAAGCAGAACAATTAGAAGATTCCAACAAACAGGAAATTGCAAAGATCTTCAACGCACGGGGAGGCCAAAGACAGTTTGCAACGAACAAAAGAGTTTAGAAATATTACAACATTTCATAGAAGATCCAAATTTGTCATTGCGTAAAGTTGCCAACGAATCAGATGTTTGTTCTTCATCAGTCAAAAATGTTCTTAAAGGTAATAAGTTTCATCCCTATAAAATTACGTTGGTACAGGAACTATTTGAAGACGATTTTGATCGCCGAATAGAATTTTGTGAAATTATGATGCAAAAATATGATGACAATAGATTTTTCTTTCAAAATATCTTATTTTCTGATGAATCAACATTTATGCTAAACGGCACCGTAAACCGGCATAACTGCAGATATTGGGCTGATGAAAATCCTCATTGGATGCGTGAAGCACATACCCAATATCCGGAAAAAGTTAATGTTTGGGCCGGTATAATTAATAATAAAATAATAGGGCCATTTTTTATTGAGGAAAATTTAAATGCAGCACTATATCTTGAACTTCTACAAAATCAAATATTACCAGAAATAAGGACACTTCATAACTTTGAAATCATGTGGTTTCAACAGGACGGCGCCCCCCTCATTTTGGATTAAATGTTAGACGATTTTTAGATACAACTTTTCCCAGCCGATGGATCGGCAGAAGGGGCGAAATTGAGTGGCCAGCAAGAAGCCCCGACCTTACGCCTCTAGACTACTTTCTTTGGGGACATTTAAAAAATAGGGTTTATTTGACAAGACCAGAAAATATCGATGAACTAAAAGGAAGAATAAGAAGAGAATGTGAAAACATTACTCCGAATATGCTACAAAATGTTACAAATGCTTTTTATTACAAAGTAGCACATTGTCAAGCCGTTCAAGGAGGTCACTTCCAACATTTAATTAAATAGGTTAAGTGTTTACAAGTTATTTTTGTGTCAATTCTGTTTTTATTAATAAGTGTTTTCATATTTTAAAAGTTAATAAATATTTACATTATATTTTTTAAACCCTTGTATCTTTTAAACTAGTGAGTTTAGGTATAGCATATGTTACACAAAGTCATGTTAAAATTTTGTGGAGAATTCAAAAATCCAATAAAATATACACCATTCCATTTAAAAAAGGTAACTTGTGTCTATATCTTCGTTGTGATGCCCCCTGTACATGTAAACATATTTTTATAAAATAGATCTAAAATATATCTATAAACTTTATTTGGAAGACTTTTCGATAAATGAGCGCATTTGCGAATTATTAAGGGGTTCCGGGACTTTTTGCACACAGTGTATATAGTTTAGATGTGGTTTTCTTTCTTTGCCTTCTATATGTATATTGTTTAATTATTTAATATTCTTGGGATTAAATGCCAAATAAAACAAAATTTTCTTTATAAAATACTATTTTAATTTTAACGTTTCGGCTCTCTGGTATTCGGCTCTCCGGTATGAGGCCGTCATCAGAACTGTAACTGCAAAGAGAAAAAAGGAGAATAGGGCTGTGACCAATTACAAAAATGAATAAGGTAATAAGGAAAACGTAATAAGGTAACTATATTAATTTTTGTAATTGGTCACAGCCCTATTGTCCTTTTTTCTTTTGTATTTAGTCGTTCAGTCAACTCAGTCGCGCGCGGAAAAGATGTGGCACTTTCAGCACCAGTTAGGATATATACTAATTTCAGTGACTGGCATAATTGCTGACCGGTATAAAAAAAAACTTCTTTTTCTTTAAAGAAAAACCTTTAAATTAAGTTTTATTCTGGTTCGAAAATCGAGGAAATCACCCTATTACCGTATTATTTTATTCATTACATTCCTCTTTAATTAAACACTCTAGTAATAAAGTTTTATGAAACAGATTAAAAAATGGATATTCACCTTTTTCCCATTTGAAAAATGAATTTAGATCTTTTTTATTTACGGAAGTTAATTAAGTCCTACTTTAAGTATTTAAGGGAACAAGGACGCATTTTAACTGTATTAAAGTTGAAAAGGAGACCTGAATTCATCACATTCATAATTACTTTAGGTGCGCGGAGTAGCCCTTTGGGCACGACGAGGGTGAAAAGTCTTAAGGGTGCTGCTTCGGTGTGGGGGTTAGAAATGGTGGATACCGAGTCCGAAAATGAGGGTTATGAAGATAAAAATAGAAAAATAGTATAATATTACAATGGTAATGTGTAAATCCATTTAGATATTAGTTTAGGTAACTATTTATTTTTTGGTTACATATATTTTTTTAATATTAAGAAAAAAATCGTATTCTATTTTAAATGGATATATTAAACAAGTACTTTAAAATACAGCTGCATATTATAAACTGTTTTTTTCTCAATAATTACTATTTTGTGGTAATTTTCTACACCCTTTTAGTACAGTAAGGACACGTGGGTTGGAACAAATTCGGTGCTCCTTTTGAAGAAGCGCCTAAACACGTCGATCTTTATTTTTGGCTGCGATTTTTTCATTATAAAGTTAAGTATACAGGTTGGTCTAAAAATAATCTACGACCATAATCTTTATATTTTTAAAACCATATTTTTAATTTATGACATGTGTTGTTAGTTTTCCTCCAGTACCCATTATTTTTAGTGGATTGCAAAAAACCATCGCAATTGAATTTTTTTTCATTTTTTCTGAGGTAAGAAGATCATTGTGATCAGTTGGATAAAAACTGACCACGGATTTGTGTTAAGAAAGCAAAAATACGTCAAAATATCAGTTTCCAGTTGCTTTAATATATCGCACGTTGAAAACAAAAGTGACACTATACATTTTTTTTTTTTTTTACTTTTTTACCTTTTTGTTCATTCAAGTTCCACATTAAAAGCGTCACTTAACTGCACTTAACGGAATATTTCATTTGCCTCTAGTAACCACTGTTATCCCCAGATGGCTTCAATGTCATTTCCTACTAACGACAACCAAAGCTCTAGTTTGACTGGAATAATGATACTATATTAGTAAAGTGACCATACGTTCCCATTTCGGCGGGACAGTCCCGCTTTTCAGAGGTTTATCCCGAGTCCCGCCGATTTGACAAAGTCTCCCGATTTTTTGAAAAATGTCCCGATTTAGGGTGGTATGGGATGTGTTTTTCCGCAGAGGTAAGGACCTTGGGGGTATGGGTATTTTGAAAAGTGAGTTTTTGCTTTTAAAAAAAAATTTTGGGGAAAAAAGTAAAAAGTACGAAGCAGAAACCCATTTTCTTTTATTTGTCCCGATTTCAATGATTAAAAATGTGGTCACATATAAGTGAAAAATTTTGTATATGTCTCTTTTGTTTTTAACGTGCGATATTAGTTTTATATGCATATAAGTAATTTGCAAAAGCTAAGCCAGAAATTAGTTTAACTTAAACCCAATAATAGCATAAAAATTATTTGAAAAAATAGAAATTTATAACTATGTGGGTAAATAAGAAATAATTATAAATTACATATCCACTAATTAAATTTGAGGAGATACAAATTTAAACGCAGTTTTTGATAAAACACAAATTTTAAAATACCTCACAATCTTTACTGCGCATTTTTAGATTTTAATATTATTTTCAGTTAAAATATGTACCCAGAAAAGTAAGGTAATAAATGATAGGGGTATAAATGATAGGGGTGATAGAGTGAGCCAAAATAATGTTAGTACTTCATACATATAAAGGGTTTTCCATTTCCATATCTTTGAAAGAAAATAAAACAAAATATGAAAATTATATTGCAATGACTGTATTTTTATTCAAAAGCATATTTAATGAAATGAATAAAAGTTTTAAACATTTTATCAGCCAAATAACCGCGGTTTCGCTGAGTCATTCTAATCCAAAAGATCCAATTTTCGATGCGTTCTGACACAAACTTGCCCAATTTGCCCAATCTCATCAATGGTGCGAGTTATGTTGGCCTTTAGGGCGGCAATCGTTTGTGGTTTGTTCGCATATACTCGAGATTTGATGTAGCCCCACAAGAAGAAATCCAACCGAGTTAAATCACAGGACCTAGGTGGGAATACCTACCATAAATTAAACGCAGTGCAAGGAACGTTTGGCGAACCGAACACTGATTATAATAACAAGTTTTAACGATTCCTACGCGTTGTTCAATCGTGTAGCGTTCCATAGTAAAATTCCACTACTGACTGAGTACTCTGCCAAAATTTAACGGCTGTATCATTCTTGCCTTGGTCATATGCTGTTGTCAAACATCGAGCGTTAAAAATCGAAAACTCTTATATAAAAAAAGTAATGCTTCTCTTCATAGGTAAACGGCTGTTCAGCAAGTCAAAATTATGCAGGGTGGCACGATTTTCATTTAATGTATGCATGTTTAGCACTGGTGACAAATTCGACATCTTGCTTTGACCGCTTAATTTCTTCATTATTTTTGTACAAAAAGGTATAATTTATTTGAATCAATATCTTGGACCGGTTTTCATAAAATCGCATTTTCAATCCAGACATACCAGCTTTTTGTATGTTAATAAATATTCAATTTTTTGATAAAATTATAAAAAAGTAGTTAAATTATTATGAACGGTGTTTGTAAGGTTCTTAAACTTAATATTACAGGTAAAAACTCTTTTAATAGTTTTACCATATTTTAAGGATTTTCTGAAAAAAAAAAGGATTTTTTTACTTACAAGATATCGATTCAAATAAGATACAAAAGTGTTAAAAGAATAAAGCGGTTGTCGAATTTGTCACCAGTGTTAAAAATGCATACCTACGTTAAATGAAAAAATCGTCGTACCCTGTATAATCCCGAATTACCAAAACAGCCGTTTATCTATGGAAAAAGCATTAGTATAAGGTTATTTAGTTGCCCAAATATCATTGGTACTGTGGCATTCAGTTCAAAAGTTATACTTGAAATAAGTTTTTTTATAACAACTTTGAAGGTAAATATCTCCCAAACCAAGCGCGATAGAACTTTTTTATTTATTAAGTACTAACGTTATTTTGCCTCAGTTTTGATTTGAAGTTCCTTATTTAAAGAACTTATATTTTTGAGCCTTGGTACTAACAATATTAAAAAAATAAATATTGGGAAGAGAAAAGAAAAAATAAGTAAAAAGCCTGGTTAATATGACTACTTTGGCTGGTTACTTTAAATGTACAAAGTTTCTAAGTAAAGGGATATCATCGTTGACATTTTTAACTATACCCTAACTCAGGGATGGCGAACCAATGGCACGCTACACAATATTTTTGACAAGTTACTTGTACATTATGCACTGTGAAAAAAGTGTGAAGTAGGAATTTAATATTATTACTACATTGAACCCCGTCGAATTCGACAGGTTTTAGACTGACTACAGCAGCGTTGAATTTCGGGGATGGCCCGGGGAGGGGGTATTTCCCTCTTCCCCCGCAAAAATTTACCATATTAAATTTGGTAGTCAAATCATAAACATAAATGTAATCTCAAATTAGTTTTTAAACTTGAGGACCCTTTTTTGCTCTTTAACTTTTTGGCGGTAATATTTTTTCGTTTAGTAACAGGATCCCCCCACAAAATATTTATCTCTCCTCCACCTTCCCCCATCCCGGCAAAACCTTTCTGGATTCAACACTGAACTACAGTAAAAAGCACAATCACGTGTAATTTGATTGGTTCGAAGCGCTATAGACGGTTATGCAAAACTGTCAAATTGGGGGTCATGGTTAGTTCTTTAGAAAAATGGCACGTTGATACGTAATGGTTCGCCATCCTTGCCCTAACTCCTCTAAATATAGTTTAATGAATGTTTTGGTGTTACTTGGCGAGATGGCGTTGGTATCTTAAAATACATTTAGGACATCGTCAAGGTGTAAGCCATGTATAACGGATGTGACTATTTCTAACAACGATAAAACACGAATCGCCGTTTCATCGTGCAGGTTATCCATTTGTTTGAAGGCTCCGTTACTTTAAAGCGACCAGCCTAATTAGTCGTATCTATCTATACAAGGTGTCTCACCGGGAACTGCTGCAATCGATTTTTTGAAAATTCGGATTTGGGAAATTTGCTAACTTCATAAAGTCAGTGGGGGATAAACATACAACTAAAATATTTTGACAGCTCTACCACTTCTGGTTATACTGGAAGTTAATGTCAACTTTCTTATCTTAAATGGAATACCCTATATACTATTTATTTTTTAGATTCTGCGTAAAATTCTAAATATAATTTATGTATAATGTTTTATACATAAGTCCAACCATTTTGCATTATTTTAAATTGTATCTCAAAAATGACGATTGCAAGCCATTACATAACCATAAATTTCTTCTAAACAAAAGCCTTTCATATGAGGTAGTGTTGGGTTTCTCGTAAAGAAAGAACTACTTTAGTAGACTGTATTGATATTTTCACAATTATTAAATACAGAGGGGTAAAAATAATTGTTAAAAATTATTACGACAAAAGCTTTAAAGGTCAATTTTTCCAAACGAAAACTACCAACTTTTTACCTTATCCCATTAAGTATCAAAAATAAGAATAAGTTTGTAAAAGGATGTCTATTCCAAGAATTTAAAATATCTGAAATATAACCAACTCATTATTTATATATTCTAACAATGCTTTTAAGTATGGCTTAGTTCGGCTTCTAGTTGGTCTTGCCAACGAAATACGGCGTCATAGCCAACTACACCGTACCCACCCGTACTTAAATGTATTGTTAGAATAGATAAATATTAAATCGATTGATATTTTAAAAACCATACATTTTTGAAATAGACATCTCTTAACAAACGTACCCTTATTCTTAGGGCTTAATAGGATAAGGTAAAAAAAGACAAAGGGTTTCAAAAAAAAACAAAAATGTTTTTTAAGGTTTTTGTCGTTATAATTTTTGACGATTATTTTTGACCACTCTGTATTTATTAATTGTGAAAATATCAATACAGTCTAATAAAGTAGTTCTTCATCTACAAGGAAGCCAACCCCAAAAGGATTTTGTTTAGAAAAGTTGATGGTTATGTAATGGCTTGCAAACGTCATTTTTACATAAAATTTAAAATAAGTCAAAAACGGTTAGACTTAAGTATAGAACATTATACATAAAATATGTTTAGAATTTTACACGGAATTTAAAAAAATAATAATATATAGGGTGTTTTTATTTTTAAATAGAGTAGTTGACATTACCTTTCGGTATAACCGGAAGTTGAAAAGCTGTCAAAATATTTTAGTTGTATGTCCCACTGATTTATACCCAATTTTCAAATTTTTTGAAGCGTCCCTTTTAAGAAATCGACCGCAGCAGTTCCCAGTGGAACACTCTTTATATTTATTTACTTCTTCTTTTTGTCATTAAGTAGTCTCCATATCCAAGAATTTAGAATTTTTATTATCAAAATAATAAATAATGTCCACACTTAACTTGAAAGGGGGTAGTTGCCTCCCACTGCCTGGCTACGTCTACGGTAATTGGTAAGTGCACTTTTGTGATTAGATAGAAAATATAAAATTAAAGAAGGTTTGCCTATGATAAACAGATAAACGATCACATGTACTAACATTATAAATTTACGGGAACTCTAAAACCCATTTCATCATAAATAACTTTTAAATACAAATTGTAAACTGGTCCCTTAACAGTGCATATTTATCAAAGTTGTGTCCTTATCCTTAAAATCCTTGAAAGACATCATCTTAATGCATGTAAATAAATAAGATTTTTTAATGCCAGCAAGAGGGCTTAGTCTAGCATTATTTACCGGCTTTATAGTTAGAAAACAAATCCCGGGAGCCTTCGGCTGTGGGCCTCCGCTGCCTTCGATTGAGCTGACGTATCAAGAAGGCCCGCATGAATTTCGCGTGAAGCCAGGCGCAAATTCAAACACGGCTAACTTCCGCGAACTTTGGAACTTGTGCCCACATCAGCAGGGAACACAGTCCGGCTTAATTTCAAGAAAAGGGGCTCACCTTTCCGGGGCTCAGATCCCTCGGGCCGGCCCATATTCAGCCGGACTTTAAACATAAGTGCAGGTGTTTACTTAAAATTCTTTGAACTATTAATTTTAGTCGAGGCTCACAATCGCAGCGTTTGTATTAAAAGGATGTGAAAACAATAGTGCCAAAATCAACAAAAAAACTTTTTTGTGTAACAAGAAAAGTTTTGTATGATTTTGTAAGGACCAAGGTCAAGTAGAGAAGAATTTGTAGTCTAACATTTTAGATACAACTAGTTTTATTGTAATATAATTTTTTTCCTTTTCTTAAATTACAAATTATTTTAACAAAAATTAAATTATAATTAATGTTTTAATATTACCGTCGATTTAAAAATATAGGGAGCGAGAAACCATTACCACATCCTGTATCAAAGTCATAGAGAATTTCTGGCTTTCCGAATATGACCACAGAGAGTACGTAAAATCTCCTATTTTTTCGCAAATCGCAAAAATGTGAGACTCTCCTAGCATACTTTGATTTTTCACGTGGATTTAAAAATTAAAAAAAAATGCCCTAGAGAAAGAATGTGTGTGTGTGAACGATGTAAAATTTTATTAGCTTTTCGAATATTACTTTTTATCAATACGCGATGACCTGATTTTAAACTCGACGGCAAACACCGAGTCCATGTCCAAAAATCAATTTTAATATTACGACCTAAAAATATATACTATTGGGTCGTAATATTTAAATAAAAACAAAACTAGACTTAAAACCCGACGAAAAAATCTCCTATAGAAAAACTATAACGCAAAGGGCAACACAGATGATTTTTAGTTTTTTATTATCCAATAATCTTATTATAATATTCCTTTTGACTCACAAAGTGTAAAATTCTTTCTCATTCTATTGCTTAAGCCAACCTCAGACAGTCAATATTATTGTGACAATATTTATATTAATCAATAATATTGAACGTGTAAGGGTTTATTAAAACAATATTATTGATGGCGATGATAATTAGGATAATAAAATAAGATCATCAATCTATTAAAAAGGTGTTGATATTATTAAAACGTGTGTAAGGTATATTGCCATATCATTGAAAAAACGTCAGTTACGTGGAATACCTGTTTCTGCTTAGTTCTCGTTAGCTCTTTACCAGTTGTACAAAGCAGGTTTAAACTCAGTTCTACTGAACTGGGATCAGGCTCTTCAACTTTTCGTAAAATCTTAATAAATCATACAGCTAATTTAACTTTAAGGAAAAAAATGTCATCAAAGAGAAAAAAAACTTTACGAATCTAACAAAGTAAGTACTTTTACATTAATACAATATATTTACAATTCCAAACTTTGTCACCAAGCGGTGATGCCATACAAAAATTAAAATTTTAAATTACCACCGTATCATGCACAGATCTAACTCTTTTATTGCATACATCAGCCAAATGAGAACGGAAACAAATAATATTTCAAGCAGTAACGAATTCTACCTCAAGTGACTTGGGACGTTGATCCAATCAAATTTGTATTTCTCCCGAGAAAACTCCCGTGTATATTTCCGATTATATACGTTTGCTATTTATTTTCGTATGCATGAGCTTTGACGTACGGCAAATGTCCTCATCATATATGCTACTCGTCTCTACTGGTCATCTGTCTGTTGTGTCCGGTCCGAAAGTCGATAAGTCACAGGATTTTACATCCTGTCTGACTAGGATCATGTTATAGGTTCTGCAGGAGAAGTCTTATTAAATCAAAAAATATCCTTTAGAATTTCATAGTCACATTATTATTCTGCGTTATTCGAAGTTGTATATTAAATAAATATAGTTAAAGTCAAATATGGTGGCAAATGTTGTGTGGACTTGCATCTGTAGTCACGAAAAGTGAAACTAAACTATAAGTGTATATTTTCAAGACTATTAGAACTTTCTTTTTTAAAAACGTGTAAATGTTTTGTTTCTTATATAAAGTAAATTCTGCCAACGTATTTTTTTTTTTACCAAATAGGTCACCTGGGGTATGTTACTCAGGCAGGGTAGTGGATACTTAAATATAAAAATTGTTAATTTTAGATTAAATACAAAAAAATTAATATTTTACCAGCAAACAGTATATGTATACGATGTACAAGATATTCATTTAAGAGCAAAAACGGCATATTTTGTGACTTTATCCGTATTTTTTAAAAAATTCCAAGATTGCAAAACGACGTATTCTAGCTCAAAGATTTTGAAAATCGTCTTTATAAAATAATTGCATGAAAAACTAAAGACCAACGCCATAAATATTGAATTTTTTAAGTAAAACACCTTTTTATTATAACATTTTTGGATTCTATGGCCAATTCTGAGTGTTTTTTTAATAAAGGTACTTTATGACTTAATTAATTTTAAACTAATTTTTAGGGATTGACGCTTAGACAGTCACATTTTCCGCGTATATTGTTTAATTAAATAAGTATAGGTAATGGTAGATATTATTTTTATCTCTAGTTTTTATTTAAAAAATAATATAATTATAAGAAAAACAATATAAAAAGCTATTAATAGGTAAATATTTTAATGACTTTGAAGGATCAGGTGATCATCTATAATTACCTTTCTTTAATACTGATATAGTTAAATAAATAATATAATATGCCAAAAATGTGACTTTACAGTGTCGATAACTCAAAAACACTTAAATATAGACTTATAATACCCCTATTAAAAAACACTTAAAATTGACCATAGAATCCAAAATGAAATAATAAATAGGGTTTTCCATTTAAGAAAGCAACATTAAGGGCGTTAGTCTTTTGCTTTTGACGCAACTGTTTTCCAGTTACGATTAGCAAATTCTCAGAGCTAAAATAAATTCATTGGCTATCTTGACTTTCTTAAAAAATACGGGGAATGTTTAAAAATTTAATAAAAATGTTTCCTTTAAATGGAATATCCTGTACATCCCCTTTCTTAAAATGTAGCAGTCGAAGATAAGAGCAGCTAATATCGAGTCTATTCTCTTACTCGATTTTTTTTTGACCGCGATGTGTTTAAATATCAAACTTGTAATCGTTTGTTTTGATGTCCAAAAATCTTGGATCCAGTAGATATTGTTCCGTAACACCTCGTATAAAAACACGTATCTACGTTTTTATAGCTTTATTAACAATGGAATGCAACTATGGTTACAACAACGGCAAAATCTTTAGTTGACAATGTCTCGAAGTTTACACTACAAAAGTCGAAACTAGACTACTGCTCCAAGCTTTTCCATTGCCCTTTTATAGTAGCTTAGAAAAGTCTAGAATTTTCTATATGGAATAAAAGTTCTTAATGGATAACTCGAGCGTTCTCGGAAAGTGATAAAAGGTCTTGGAGCAACTAAAGTAAATTATTTAAATAAATTATCAAACTAAATTAAATAGCCCTAACTTTATACAATTCTATAAACTAAACGTTTATTTTTAAAAGTCATTACCAAAATATTTACTTGCAGATTCAAAGTTTAAATCTTGAAATTATCACATCTTGGGTTTTTAAAATAATAACTGACATTATTAGATGTATGCTATTTTATGCTGTGTGGGGATGTTCACAGTTTTAATAATGTTCAGTGGTTGCTCGAGTCGAAATCTCCGGTGTTTACAATTTGAATTATTACTAAGTAATATAATTGTCTTTTTAAGCCAACTCGCCTTTTTATAATACGAGCCACCCAGTATATTTCATTATTTGTGCAGTTCTAAAAAATAAATAAACTGAAGACACATTTTTGTGATATTATTCACTTGTTTAGGGGTATCCACTTCCCTAAATAACAAACGACAAAAAGTTTTATTGGGTAAATGGGTCAAGTGATATCTTATCTTAAATGGATTCAAATTATCTTTTTATTAGTTTGGAGTTTTATAAAATCGGTTTAGCTGTTTCCAAGAAAATACCGGTTGTGCGGTTACAAAACCCTTTAACTTTTTTGATATTTTAAATATTGAAATGAAAGTTAGTACGTAGGTAAATTCATAAATGTGCATTTTTTTACGAATTCAGTTTCTTACTTCATCCGAAAACCATCTTAACTTTCCTATTTATAATGACACAACCGGTATATCTTTACTAATTTTAATAAAAAATAACAGTCCTAGTACAATTGCAGTTCATTTGCAACTTTTTAAAATATTACCTATAATTATTTTAAAATAAAACGCTTATTTTGACTAAGGAGTTACCGAAAAATAGATGTGACTATTAATTTTTTTTTAACCACCTAATTTAAAATTTACCTTCTTGCCGCATTTATGGCAGTCTAAATTGAACATTTTTCATGGAAGGACTAATTGATATTTGGAAAAAGGTTATTTTTCATAAAAACGTTTGCTTCATCTGAAATAACAACAGCGTTAATAAAAATCGTCATATGATACACGGGAAGATAACTGTATTTTATTAAAGTGCCAATATCTCGAAACTCATCAATTTTTACTGATGCCATTTTGCATTGTTCTTTATGTTTAAAATTAATTTTCAATTTGTAGTCAAATAGTTTATTTATTATTTTAATATTACACTCTAAATTGTATAAATTTGCTGTTACGCTTTCCAATTTGGGAAATAAAAAATGTACCTGTCCTGTACAAACAAAAAAATATTACGTATTATATAGGCACTTTTAGAATGTGCATATACAGAGTGATTCAAAATCGATTACGAAACTTAAGGGGGTGATTTTACTTGACAAAATAAGGGTAGAGCTTTATATATTTTTTTCAAAATGTCATTCGTTTTCGAGTTACAAGCCGTCAAAGTTCAATTTTTATTTTGGTTTTTCGCCATATTGCATTTATTTTTTAACCAATCCAGTTGATATTTGGCACACAAATCGAGCTTTGCAGATTATAAACAAAAGTACTTTTTTAAATACCGCCAAAGGGCACTTTACCTGAAACTTAAAATTTATTTATATTATAACTTTTTTATTTTGGTAGATATCTCAAAGCTGGAGCCGCCATGTTATAGACAACAGAAAACTTAAAAAATAAGGTACTCTTTATTAAAGTCGAAAAACCTCACCGTTTAGGCACCAAAGACATAAAGTTTTTATCAATTTCAATCAAATTACCTACATACATACAGGGTGCCCATTAACTCAACCGACAAACTTTACAGGGCGATTCTATAACAGAAAATAAGAAAAAACTTCATATAAACATATGTCCTAAACGTCTTAGTTTTTTGAACTACAGTGTGTTAAATATTTAAAAAAAACATTTTTTTAAATTTAAATACACCCTGCATGTATGTAGGTAATTTGATTGAAATTGATGAAAACTTTGATGTCTATTGGTGTCTAAACGGTGAGGTTTATCGACTTTAATACCTAATTTTTTAAGTTTTTCATTGCCTATAAATGGCGCCTTCAGCTTTGCGATATCTGTCAAAATAAAAACTTATGATGTAGATAAATTTTAAGTTTTAGGTAAAGTGCCCTCTGGCAGTATTTAAAAAAGTACTTTTGTCTTAAAATTTTAGAATCTGCAAAGCTTGATTTGTGTGCCAAATATCAACTGGATTGGTTAAAAAATAAATGTAATATGGCGAAAAAACCAAAATAAAATTGAACTTTGACGGCTTGTACCTCGAAAACGAATGACATTTTAAAAACAATTTATAGGAAGCTCTACCCTTCTTTAGTCAAGTAGAATCACCCCTTTAGTTTCATGATCGATTTTTGAGTCACATTGTATTGTAAATATTATATGCTTAATATATTATTTACGAATATAGATTTCAAATAATTTCTCCAAACACTTGAAAAATATAAGAAAATACTTTTACATGGCTTAGCACTTCCGGTTTTCAGGGAAAGGATGACCTAAAGTCCCCTGGCTAAAGGATGTATCGGTCCCCTGTCCACTTACGTGTTTTCCATGTTAGAGATGCCAGTTTTTGGACGTGTTTGCCAGCGTCTATGGCTAATAGTCTAATTCCCACGAGAAGAACCTTTTCTAGAACGAAAAATGTTTTTGTAAAGAGAACATGCTTTTGTTTATAATAAAGTACTTGAGATGTAGTTAAAAGGTCTCATTAACTTATTTAACTACGGGAACACCACTTCCCATATATTTAGATGTTCTTGATACTTTTATAAAAAGTATTTTGATTGTTTTTGCAACATTGCAAAAAAATAGAAGTTACTTTTTAATAAAATGTGGTAATGGACTGGTAAAAAACATTAAAAAAGGCACCATATTCCTTCAAAAATTAAAAAAAGTAATTTATTTCTACTACAGCTATTATTTTGTAAATAACTTATAGCTTTGTTTCAATTTTTATGTAACATGGTATGTAGCACTTTTAATTGCCGTAAAGTTATTTTTTTAAAGAATAATAAATCCGTTATAACTTAAAATAGCCTTGGCTTCTGTTACATTTTTTAAAGAAAAATAATTAAATTTAAGGAATATAAAAAAATATACAGGGTGTTTCATTTTTTTTAAATTTAACTTTTTTTTTTAAGTTACTCGCGATCGAAATGTGCTAAAATATCGACGGCCACCCTGTATCAAATACGAATTATACAGTGCATTTCTTTTTGTCGGCCCTTTTCTAATTTTTCGAACGGATTAATTTAATTTTTTATTAAATTAAGCTCTATTAAACATCTCTTCATGGTAATACTGTTGATTGAATAGAATAAAATGATCACACGTCCCGATTTTGGCGGAACAGTCCCGCTTTTTGTAAATATCTCGAATTCTAGTGGGACTGCGTGTAAAGAGGAAGAATAAGTTTGGTGCAGACCAAAGTCGGTCTATATAGGGTCGCGACATTCGGCCATATTGCTTTGACGTGTTATGACGTCACATCTCCAATTTTTCGGCCATGATGTTCAGTGCCAGAGATATACAGTTTATTGTATTAGTAAAACAACCGTTAACAAAACAGTTTTTAATTATTATTAAGTTGTAAATTCTTTTACTTTAAATAAAAAACATTTGGAATTACATCTTTTAACAAATATCACTTCCAAAACAATGCAAAATGAAATTCGCAAATTTTAGACGCCACTGGATTGATCTTTAGCTTTGATTTTACCCAGTCTTGCCAACTTTTCTGCGTGGAGTGCCCTTTGTTGCGTCCCCGACCTCGAACCGCCTAAAAGTTTAGGATGTGTCGCAACCTAGTACAAATATAAACTAACCTTGATCTTTTTATTTTTGCTGTTTAAAAAAAATGTTAGGACTAAAAGAATAACTTGTTATAGAAACATTTTAAAGGTGACGCCTTTTTTTTAAGTACATTTAATTTCAATTGTCCCGATTTCTAAATTTGAAAATGGGGTCACTTTAGTATAGAGGGTTGCATAAAAAGTAGTGGGCCACGAGATTTCATCTTCTAATTTTTATCTGTCAATTTCACCCCAAAATATAATATTTACGCATCAGTTTAATTTCACAAAGTTTTTATTTTTAAAATTAATTTGTTCAAAAATAAAAGGAGGGGACATTAAATTCTCTGTATAGTTACAATATCATTTATAAAAACTTAAATGGGTTTCGACTATTTCAAACTAATTACAAAGAACCGTTCAAATATTTATATTATGTATTCTTTGGGGCCAGCGACCAAACTGCTTTGAAATTTTAAATAGCCCAAAAAGTAATAAAAAGAAATCGGACAAAATTTAATATTCCTGTTACAATGAAATGGAAATAAAACGGAGCAAATAATAAAACCACTGAATCAATTGCAGTTTGTAGACAGAACAAACAGATATTAATATTTAATCGGGGGTTTCCTCTGTTTTACCGTAACCGGTGGTTAGGTATTGTAAAAGGGTCAGTATTTGATTACGTGATTCCATGAAGCATATCATTATTTGCAAGAATTTGATTATTAAAATGACGTTATTGGAAAAATATTAGGTAAAATTTAAGCTTATCTAGCTAAAATAAAAAAACCGGGTGTGAATGAATTAATTAGACAAACCATAACTTTTAGAGTATTTGATATATAAAATTCAAACTCGGTATAAGTAAATTGTTTAAATAGAGAAGAGTTCACGCATATTTTTCATCTTCTAGTTACTTCCGGTTTAACCGGAAATGACTCCAATTTTAAATTTTTATATTAAACACCCTGCAAATTGTCATTTTTTAAATTCTTGAGACAATTCTTAATTAGAATGTGACAAGAAAAACTACTTGATCTTTAAGAGCCATTTTTAATATTGCATGAACGCAAATTAATCTAGTAACCCTAGGTGATGTTACGAAAATACAATTGATAATTAAAATTAAGCTTGCAACGTTGTTACAAAGCACTCATCGGCATAATTTTAAACTAGTATAAGAGTCCATGACAATTCATAGTGAAGTTTTGCTTGTTGTTATGGTGGTTAATATCGTATTTTTATAATTAAATTTATTAAATAAATGCAATTAAAAATACAAGAACAATTAGTCTACAATTTGTTTTAAGTATTTTGGTGGTTGTCATCATAGATTCCATAGAGAATTCTGCCATTAAGCAAAAGGTGCATAGTCGAATTTGTTATGCCTGCAGTTTAAGTGTAAATAGTCAAAAACTTAGTTTTGCTATTTTATATAAAATTACGCGGAACGTTAGCTGGTAACTACTCTGAACCGAATATTTTGTCGGAAATTTAATGACTTGTTTTAAAAAGTGCTTTTGCTTCTAGCCGAGACACAAACCCAAAATCGGTTATTTCTGTAAATATGGTAAATATTTTCGACACTTTCGATCCAGATACCCATTTCTATCAGCTAATTGATCGAATCGTAACACTGTAAAATTGACATTTTTAGGTCTAATTTTTTTAAATGGCCATCCCTTTTTAAACAAGCACTTCTTGTTGAATAAAGGACTTATTTATGAATTTAACGATACCAAATTATTTGTGATCGGAATAAAAATAAAGTCATAAATTAAGAATCATAGCTACCAAGATGCATTAATTTAAATGGTTTTAAAACATCAAGTAGGCTTATAAATTTTTAAAAATTACAAATTACTATTTAGGCCTCAGACAAGATACTAAGCGTGAGCGTGAAGCGGCTGATTTAAAAAAAACAAGTTCTTTTATTCTCGCATAAAGATCAAAGACAGCGCTCTCACATTTTCTGCTCAACGCTGGCCGCTGACGCTAACGCTCAGCATCGTGTCTGATGTCTTAGAATTGTCCCTTAAATCCAAATATACATGGTGTTTTATTTATAAATTCAAAATTGGAGTCATTTTCGGTTAAACCGGAAGTAACCAAAAAGTGACAAATATGCGAAAATTCATCTTTCAGACCATTTACGTAAATATCAAGCCTCATTTTAATATATCTAATACTCTAGAAGTTATGGCCTGCCTAATAGATTCGTTGACAACGGGTATAGGTTGTCCCAAAATAAGTGGGCAATCCAACCGACTCATATAAAACGTATGAAAATAATATGACAAGTTCCTATATATTTTTCTTAAGCCTCACTTTATAGAAATATATGACGCCTCTAAAATTCTGATTTTCCTGAACCCCCTTTATGGTAATAATTTATTTATTAATTCGAATTTTCGTGACCTCACTGTACTTATTATTCTATTATCCTGTACAAGTATCAAATGTGCCTTAAAAATAAATGATAAAAATTTATCAAAATTTCAACTAAACGGTATTTGGGAGATATTTTTAAAATATGAAACATCGCGAAAATTCTCCAAATATGAATAAAAATGAAATGCGTGATTTGCAAATATTTGCTCACACAACTAAGCGTCCTTGTGGAGAACCCCATTACTATTTATGGTTAGAAAGCCAATTTTTTTCTAGATTAGATACATTTTTATGAAAATTGCCATTTTTATTATTTTTACTCGATGGGATTTGCCGCGACGAAATTGTTTAGAGTAAATGTCTTATAGACATGAGAAATACTATTAAAATGCCATTTAAACTGAGCGCTCGCGTTATGCTGAATATAAATAGGAAAGAAATTTAGTATTCTAAAAAAATTGAAACTTGTTTTTTATTGCGTGTAATTTTTAGTAAGAATAATTTATATACAAGGAGTGAGCAAATAAGGATACCTTAAAATAGCGTGAATCTCATAAATTTCGTAATAGAGTAAGAGCCCATGAGCGGCAGACCTTCGTCATTTTGTAAAAGCTAAAAGTTTGTCAGTGCATGCTCCTAACATGGGTAAAAGCGATGGAAGCCTATGAAGTTTGACTCATAGTGGCTTTGGCAGGTACCTGGTACCAAAGGTTAATTAATTGAACTTTAGTCATTTTGTAAAAAAATTTATATATGTTACTTGGGAACCTATTGGAAGATATGTATTTTCCCAGTCGGCAGACACTTTTGACAGTTCCAACCCTTAAACAAAATTTATAAAACAATATGGTTTTAGAAATCGTTAAAAAATTTAAAGTCCGTTAAACGGAAGCAAAGTTGAGGTGTTCAGAATTTGACTGGATCATCCCACAAATACAAAAAAGCTTTAATCTTATTTTTAATAGCAAAAAATGCATTTATCGGTGTCAAAATGGACTGAGTAAGCTACTACCCACCTATAATAATTAAATAAGTCCACACTGGTCTTCATAAATAAGTTTACTTTTGTTTCTGTGTCTTGGGTGATCTAAAGGTATGCAAATTAGATTATTTTTTTTCATAAAAACTAAGCAAGCTACAATAAAAAGATCTTAAAAGCTCATTTTTTATAATAAATTTAATTAAGGCTAAGTTTAGTTAGTTCCTTAAGTCTATAAACAAAAATGCCAAATTTCAATGGCAAAAATGGGTTAAGGCATATTTAGGAAAAAACTATTTCTAAAAAGTTTAACACTCTTGAGCCTAGAAAAATACAATTCTGGACCTACATATTTTTTATAAGAACTTCATTTTATAAAATAAGCTGATGATTAGGGACTTAATTTTTTTTTACCGCAACTTTAAAACACCAGGTATAAATTAACTGTGGGTTAAAAAAATCAATCATTTTTACGTACATTTTTTTTTATTGCATTTTCAAACAAATGCAAACCTAATTAAATTATCTTCGAGCCATAGCTACTAAAAGCAGTCTAATTACTACGAATAATCAATTGTATTTTTAACTAACCCCGTTGTTAGCTTAGCAAGTTAAAAGAAGGAGTCCGAAATGACTTTATTTTCTTTAAAGCAATGAAATTAGGTTTTAAGAAAAACACTTTTAAGTTGATTAAGTCGGAAACAATAAAGGAAAATTGAACAACTTTCGTTACTTCTACTAGTAGACTAAAGGAATAAAGTACACCAAATTCTATAAAATAGAGTTTTCGGATAGATAATTGAAATAAGACTTTTACTTATGCAGAATATCTGTGAAATTTTAGGTATTTTATTTCTTTTGTGTTGAAGGTTTTAAAATAACTTTAAAAAGTAATATATAAATGATGAATATGAAGAGGTCTATCTTTGAGACTAAAAGTTTTTGACAACAATTTTTTTTTAATGCAAAATATGTAAATTGTTGATCTGAAAAATTTTACTAACACACATTCTTAAAGAGAATTAAATTCCCTACAAAAATGTTTTTTTCGTAAATGGTCGTCAAATAAACCGTTTTCATGAACCGAGCATTAAACAATTTTTTTATTTTTTTGTTTGGATTTTTGTTAGTACTACAAATATCCGAATTTAAACAAATGTAATTTTTTAAAGAAAATTGAATGCGCTACAAAAAAGGGTTTCTCAATAATAAATACAGATTACAGTCTTTTAACATGTTTCAACAAAATTTACTCCTTCAGAAGTTATTCGTTAAAATTACTTTTGAAGTCAACTTCAAAACAAAATGCAGACACAGCAAGTCGTTTAAATTTGTATTTAAAACAAAATTTTAAAAACTGTTTTATGTTAAATCTGTTAATTAAAATGATTTTCCTTTGCACGTTTTGTAAATTATTTAAAAATATGATTAAACTTTGGAAATACCCTAAATATTTATAGATAATAAATAGCACATTTATATGTGATCTAATTTTATATTTAATAGGTCTATAAATAAATGGGCGTTAAGGAATTTAAAAGGGTAATTAGAAAAATTGTATTTACACAAAAAGGTTTAAACTGCAAAACAACTTTAGTCATAGCTTAGTTTACAGTTAATGGTATGTTTAAAAATGTTTCATACGATATTAAATTAAAATTTTTAAAATTGACATTGAAATTTAACTAAATTAAAAAGAAAACAATATATTAGCTAATTAATATTATTAAGTCACATAACCTATTATTTAAAACCATTTCTAGATTTTCTTTTTTTTACCAGGATAGTTTTAGCTTTAGTGATTTGGTATTTTTTTTAAATTTTACTATTTGCAATGTTTCGGATACAAATATTTTTTTTTGGTTTTAGTTATTACAAATTAAATAAATAAAATATGAGAGTTTAGGTTACCCATTTATAAAACGGAGTTAATTTAAAATTGAAAATAAAGGTTTATTTTTAAATGTAATAGTAGTTACTTCATTTAGGATAAATAAATATAAAAAATATAATCGACTTATACAGTGCTTGTCTAAATTCAGGACACCCTCCTTACTTTTAGATTGTTTGGTATTTTTTCATTAAAAATTAAGGACTTTAGTGAGATAACATAAACTAAATTTTAGACAGGAAATGACAAATATAAATGTCACACTGACAGCTGGGCGCCATTTTAAAAAGAAAAATTAAATGGAGGAGGGGCGTTAAACTTCCTGACGAGTACTTTATAACCCCAGAATATAAAGTCAATATTATTAAATACTACAAAATGGCGTTACCTTGAAAATTAACTGAATACCTTATTTAGAGGGCCGTATTTCCGAATCTATTAGAGTTAGTTACACTTAATGTGGTGTTTTCTTAAAGCTCTTTTAGGGATTTATTTAATGGCAATATTGGTGATACTATACAGGGTAAGACAAGCAGTATTTCAGATTTTCCTAACGACGCACCCTGTATATTATATTACCATTAAAAAGATATCTAAAAGACCTTTAAGAAGGTAAAGGTATTTACTGTATATTCTGGGGTTATAAAGTGTTTGTCAGGAGCTACAAAAGATGTGCTACAGGACCCTCCTTTCCATTTAATTTTTGTTTCCAAAATGGCGCCCAGCTGTCAGTTTAACATTTATATCTATCATTTCTTGTTTAAATTTTAGTCTATGTTTTTTCTTTAATCTATTTTTGAATTTGTAGTTTTGTTTAATAAAAATAGTAGTCATGTTCTTAGCTTTAGTGACCTACAGTAAATGGCAATAAAATGCATAATTATAATTAATAAAATCATAAGACGGAGGACAAAAACCATAAATATTCTATTGATATATTTTCCAGCTTTTTAATTAACAATATCTCATCGCTGCGGCCCAAATAACAAAACATTATTTTTTATCTTGATTGTCCCATCTTGCATAAGAGCGGAGATGCAGGTGTTCGGGTCTTACCACATAAATACAATATTTCATTAAAGCCTTATAAAAAAATAAAAATAAATTTTTTTCTTTACTCTATTTTTTGGTTTTGTAAAATAGTGTTGATAGTTTTATAGCAAATTTTTGAATGGTAGTCATGTTCTTAGCTTTGATGGCCTATGGAGAATGGTAATAAAATGCGTAAATATAATTAATAAAATCATAAGACGGAGAATAAAAACCATAAATATTCCATTGCTATATTTCCTTGCTGTTTAATTAACAATATCTCATCGTTGCGGCCTAAATAACAAAACATTATTTTTTATCTTTATAATCCCATCTTGCATAAAAGCGGGGATGCAGGTGTTTGGTTCTTACCACATAAATACAATATTTCATTAAAGCCTAATTAAAAAAATTAAAAAAAAACTTTTTTTTACTCTATTTTTGGTTTTGTAAAATAGTGTTGATAGTTTTAAAGCAAGTTTTTGAATTTGGAGTTTTGTTTAATAAAAATAGTAGTCATGTTCTTAGCTTTGGTGGCCTATGGAGAATGGCAATAAAATGCGTAAATATAATTAATAAAATCATAAGACGGAGAATAAAAACCATAAATATTCCATTGCTATATTTCCCTGCTGTTTAATTAACAATATCTCATCGCTGCGGCCTAAATAACAAAACAATATTTTTTATCTTTATTGTCCCATCTTGCATAAGAGCGGGGATGCAGGTGTTCGGGCCTCACCCCATGAATACAATATTTCATTAAAGCCGGACAACGTCGCCTTCGTCCTGCAGAAATAAATCTCCGTAGCAGCAGTCCGTACGACACCCGGGGGTCAGATTCAGCTGTTCTCGGATCACCTATTTTCCGTCTCGGATACGCACCACCTGAATTCTGGCTCTTCCTGCTGGACCGGAGGCCGCAGCACTATGTTCTCACCGGCCGTGAAATTCCCTTAAGGATCCACGTATTTTAACGGCGTTTTAATTTTGAGAAGGGACATAAAACGTGACCGGCTACATTTTTCGGTTAAGCAGTTTTTGAAATATTTATTGAAATTTCGTGCCTTTTTATGTTTAATTGCTAAATATTAATATTGTTAATTTACAATAATTAATGGGCTAGGTATGACGAAACAAAAAAAAAAGAAGTTTAAATTTGCCGAAATATGCAGAGATAACCAGTCTGAACATCTACATTATTTAAAACCTTTAATTGTAACACTTATGGAGTATCATCAAGTCATTTAAAGTTTTTTTATTAATACTGCCAACTAGTACAAAAATTTTATATAAATAAAATATATATAAAATATATATATAATCTAAACACGCCGTAGCATGTCAAGCTAAGTTCAAACGCGCCGGGTGTAATATTACACGAACTACTTGGTGCCACGTTTGACCCTTTCATAACTTAAAACCTATTTAACGTAAACACATAAAACTACGTGTGTTTATTTATATACATAAGGACAATCAGAAGCTAGCTTAAACGGTTATTAAAATATGAAGATATAAAAGTCTTCAAATTTCCACTGACTGACTGATATCTAGATTAAAAACCTAAACCACTTCCAGATGACCTAGAGATGAAATTTCGATTGGAATCCAGCTCGGTAATGGTGTGTAAGCGTAGAAAAAAACTGAAAAAAAAGTTCAAAAATGGCGAGGTTTCCATACACAAAAAAGTTTTTTTTTAATTGCAGCGTTGGAACTGTAGATATTTGAAAGTATTCTAATATATATGTATTATTATATTTGCTATATAATAAAAATATACCAATATATTT
This sequence comes from Listronotus bonariensis, assembly GCA_014170235.1. Classification (NCBI taxonomy): domain Eukaryota; kingdom Metazoa; phylum Arthropoda; class Insecta; order Coleoptera; family Curculionidae; genus Listronotus; species Listronotus bonariensis. The sequence continues at coordinate 488,908 of JACEGR010000033.1, forward strand.
AAGTCAAAAAAATATATGGTGTAATAATAATAAATATATATTATATAATTAAATTATAAATAAGTATAAAACTCTTGTTTTATGTTTTAGTGGATACTTATAGGAATTGCTGTTATTTAAAAATGCAATATCTCAAAGTAGGTTACATTTGACTCGGCCCGTTTTTATCAGAATTAAAATCATATATTTAAATTAAATGACTAATATAATGACCGGTCTTTAACGGTGTTTTAATTTTAAGAAGGGTAATAAAACGTGACTGGCTACCTTTTTTGGTTAAGCAGGTTTTAAAATATTTAATATAAATCTAATAGCTTCTTTTACTTTTATACAGGTTGTCCAAGAATATGTGGCAATTTCTCAGATTCATATAGAACACGTAAAAATAATGTGACAAGTTCCTATAATTTTTTTACTAAAGCCCCTCTTTAGAGATATGTGCCTTGGACGCCACTGGAAATCGGTTTTTCTGGAATTACTTTTATATCACTTAGTATAATGAAATACATTTTTAATATGTTAAATGCCAGTAAGTACTCCTTAAAATGCTATCCTTGTAAAACATTTGCCTTTATTAGTTCGCCAGGGGCCACAATAGTGGTAATTATTTTTAAACCCTGTATAATAAAGAAATGAAATAGGTATTTTTGGGTATCTTAAATCCTTAACTAAAAAAAATAGTTCTGTTGGATGCTAATTGAAGCGATTTCAACAAAAACAAGTTTTTGTTTAGTAGGGACATCTAAAAACAATAGGTTATTCTGTTAAAAATGCTACTAAAAAACTTATAAAAAATTTCCCAAATTTACATTTTATACCATATCTAATATTTTTATGTCGTTAAGGTACAAAAGGCTTTTGCTAATTAAGTTCTTATTATTAGGTATGTACAGGGTGGGCAATTAAGCGAATACCGCGGCTGTACCTCGAGAACTGTTTATCATACGGTTTTCAAAAAAATAATCTTGCGTGAATATGGCCAGGAAAAATTTCTGACAATTATTTTTAAGATTCTAAGTCGACCGCTGGGGGCGTAACGGTTGCCACAAAATAGGAAAACCGGTGTTATTCAAAAATATTTTCTATTAACTTATATTATAAATAAGTTTATTACAGTTTCGGAAAAATTAGAAAACTCTTTGGTACCTATTAAGCATTTTTCTCTATATTGCGAAATAAAGAGTAAAGGAAGCGCAAAATTGGGGAATGCAAAAAAAGCAACTTCCATTTTAAAATTAAGCCACTTTCATTTTACTTAACGGAAAACATTGGGGATTGAAAAAAATTAAGCAACATCCATTTAACTTAACTGATTTTAATAAACTTAGTCTCGTTCAAAAGAGTATTTTAAAATGCTTTTACTGAAGTTTTCATATTGCCAGTTTATTGTTGTTTTCGGTCTGTAGATGGCGCTTCTTTATACAGTTGCAAATTTTTGTGATTTTCCCAAAAATTTCTAATGCTTTGATATTTCTTTTTTAGGTCATAATATAGGGCGTTAAAAAACATAAAAACAGTAAAAACCCCAAGTTAATATTGGTTTCCGTTTTAAAGATAAAAATAAAAATAAATGGTAATTACTTAATATCGTCGCAGCAATTCTTCCAACTTAATGACAACTAGTTTAAATCAGGCTCGGAAGCACTTTAAAAATATTTCTTAGACATGTCGACAAAACCTGTTTATGGCACTAAGAAAAGTCACAAACATGACTCCAATTAAGTGATGCAAAGTTTGTTGGCGAAATAAGAATTTTAAAAATAATACCTTTTTTTTAGTATAACCTAAACAACTGTTAAACAAAACGGACTATACCTACAATATTATTAAAAAAGTCAAGGTATTAAATTTGTTTCAAACTAAATGAGAATTTAAAATAATATACTTTTATTTTAGAAAATTTCAGTGGTGTACAACTTTTTTCTTAAAAAGTATTTACCCTAAACTCCTTATGGACGTCATTGGTAAAAATACTTTTTTATTCCAAAAATATCTTTTGTAGCATAAGGGGTGCCTTTCAAATTTTTAAAATATCTAAATAGGTATAAAAGTAATTTTAGATTTTTTGGTACTAGCATATCGCCGTCTTTGGATAACAGGTCTGCCAAAGCTTTAAGTGGTACGTTATCGTTGCACCAAGCATGAAAAAACCCTTTTCTGGTAATGTCGCCGGTTTAGATAACGCAATAATCCCTTGCAATTATTGGTGCATTTTGATAGCATTTTAAGTAAACAGCAATCATATCTACCGCTTCTTAAGTCCAAAAGGAATTTTTACTAAATAAATTAAAGTTTACAACAAAAATACTCATAATAAATGAAAACCGTTTTTTTCTATTTTATGGCTACCGTTGCGTCCCCTAGTGGTCGACTTATCCTATAAATAATTTCCAGCAATTTATAGATACAGCCGCGGCACTCGCTTAATTGCCCATCCTGTACATATGCATATTATTCACCGACTCAATTTATTACCAATTTTAATCATTTATTATTTAACTTTTTACTGACTTTTATTTACATAGGTTTTTTTAGGTCAATTTATTTTCCTATGTTTTTTTCTCGTTTTAGAATATTATTATTGTTTAATGTAAAATAGTACTAATATCTCACGTAAGCTGTTTGCCCACAGCGGCAATGCTGCCTGTGGTAAGTATATGATGTAAGTATTTAACAGCGATAATTTTGCCTTTGATAGGTATAGAATTTAAGAACTTAAGCTTCCGACAAACAGCGAGCGCGACGGAACAGCAGCGTGTCATTGACGCGTTTTAATACATTGAATCCTTGCCTAGCGCCACGTCACCATCCCGCCTGGCGTATCACGGACGTGTTTTCATATGACATTGACGCGCTGATGTCCCACTAACGTTACGTCGCGTTGGCTGTTTTCCGGAAGGTTTAGGCCGTTGGGCTTATGCAACTCTAAAAATTGACAAAGCTACATGTGGTGTGAAATTTGAGGTTTTCTTTTGATTTCCCTAGTATCTCACTATCAGATCCTAACTAGGTTTTAATGGGACTACTACGGAAGTACACTTTGTTGAATACAAATAATTTTTAAAATCGGTTTGCAATTGGTTAACATAATTAACAAAAATAGTCAAACATATAATCGCTCAAAATCGGATAAATAGATAGCTACTAACATTTTTCGCTTAAATTAAATGAATCGTAGAAATTTGTTATTTTTCTTAATCAATCAAAATAGTAATTAGGAAAGTTTAATCGGTCCTGGCTTATGTTTTGAAAAAGCAACAACTTTATTTACAAGTTACTTAGAAAAGCATCGGCTTCGGGAATCGAAAATAATTTAATACCGCGTTGTGTATTTTTCGTAAACCAATTAAAGTTCGAAATAAGAAGGTCTTATATTTTGCTCTAACTCAACTTTCCACTTAATTTTACCACCAAAGGCGGTATCCGCTCTTTCCGCAAGCTCTGATGGGTCCCTTTGTTTTGGCTTTCTTTAATGCGTTTTATCTCTAAGGGATGCTTTTACAGCCGTGGGTTTAATGTCCATTTTAGTTAATTTTATTGGGCTAAAACATGCCCACAAGAACTTTAATGGCTTGTCTAGGTATGCATGAAGATTTACGCAAAACAAAAAAAAGTAATAATTTCCTAGTGTCGTAGTAATATACGAAAAAGAAATCTTTCTTTTTAGTATATATACTTACTTAGTAGTTTTCTTACATAAAAAAATAACATAAATATGATCTAAAAGTCTAAGGGTTGGGATATTATACATAAACTAGTTCCTTTTTTGGTTCTCTTAAGTAAATGTAAATATTAAATATTTAAATCGTTATACTTAAATGGACAGAGTTATTTTAATGTAATACCTTGCAAATAGAAGGTTATTAAAATTAAGTATTCGCTATTAGAGCTTTGTTATTATAAAAAATAAAAAAAATATATTTAAATTTGAATTGAGAGAAGTCACACAATATGCTTCTACAAATTCCTTGGGCCAAAATACAATGATCTTACGTAATGTATCTTGGTCGAAAAGTGACCGTTTGCGAGATTCAGAGAAAAATAAAATGGAATCTTTAACACCATCTATCTATAGAACGAATAACTTTTTGACTAAGGGAGTTTGCTTTAGAAGGTTGTATTTTGGACTAAATTATTTCTGATTGCATTGTGTACAGACCTTTTAAAGACACCCTGTATAAATCATAACTACTTTAGTCAAGGCGTTCTCATTGATAAATAAAGTATTTTTAAGCATAAGATACTAGAGTTCGATAACATAATGAAGTATGATACACAATTGTTTTTAGAAATGCAATATGTTTTCAAATATTACAAAATAGGATATTTTTGGGATTTAAAATTAATTTTAAAGAAGAAGATTGCTTTATTGTAGACATAATTTTATTGTTTAATAAAACACAGGGTGGGCCAAATTAAACTTGCACTCTTTTTACCTAATAATAAATTTTTGTTTGTTGCGCCAATCTTTTTATTTTTAAAAGGCTAATAGGTAGATATGTTTTCTCTAAGTTTGTCAGTTTTGGTCAAATAGATTTGGACAGGACTGGACTTACGGATCTCTTTCCAAAATACTGTATTTAACATCGTTGCAAATAAAATCTGATTTAGCCAGAATTAAGCTAATACTCTTTTCTTATAGACAAACTATGGGATATGATTTAGTAAAAGCAAATCTGTCAATAATTTGATGATTAAGAAATTATAATATTTTTAATAAATAATACTTTTCATAAAGCATGATTTTTTCGATTTTAAAAAGAACTTTTTTTAGTGTCCTTTGAAAATTAAAAATAAGAGGTTACCATGGTTACTGAGTTGAATACTTACCAAACTTACCAGTAAATGAAATAAGAATAGACGCACTAGCCTAATTGTAGATATTTTTTTTTGGAACGAAGTTTAATGCTGCATTTTGGAAAACGTCCCGTAAGTCCAGTCCTGTTTAAATCTATTTGACCAAAATTGACAAACCTGGAGAAAACGTATCTACCTATTAGCTACTTAAAAATGAAAAGATGGGCGCAACGGATAAAAAGTGAATAATATTTAAAAAGTGTGCAAGTTTAATTTGGTTCACACTGTATATTTTTGTTAAATTTATAGACGGTTTATTTAAGAAAAGCGAGCTTATGGATCTTTGTTTGCCTTGTCTTTAAGCAAATAAATCAGCAAGCAAAAAACTACATACCTCATTAGTAGTAATAATGAACAAAGTAAATTAGGAACATGACATAAGAACTTGAAATGGCCTGGCAGACGAGTAAGGGCAGCTAAAAAGCGCATCATCAGTACTAGTTATTTACGGTAGTCTGTTTTTGAAACGCAAACCGACCGACTAGGTGAGAAGGTTATTAATGAACCGTCTCCGGAAAGTTCCGGAGCGCCTCCAAATTAATAAACGACTTCATATTAGCTGTTATAAGCAACAGACAGCGTCGATTCGTCATTATTTTCCGGTACATTAAACACATACTTCATGCTGTTTCCTGTTGAATTTATCCAATCGAGAGTTTTCGAGAGAGTTCCGATCGATCTTTAACTTCAGTCGGAATTTTTCTGTGTAAATAATTTGCTGGATATTTCATTTTGTATTTTGATTCGTTTCGACTTTGTGTCGAAAAAATAAGTTTTATGATATACATTAGAATTGGTTATTACATATATTTTTTAAATCAGCTTTTTAGAAGAGTTATATATTATAATCTTTATGGACTGTAAGAAAAAAATAAAGAAAATAAAATTGGCTATCCTGGATATTTAATAAAAAGTACACAGGGTGTCCCCTGATTAATTCCTTATGCCAAACTATTAGTATTTAAACTATATAAAAAAATTGATATTAAGAAAGATATAAAGCAGGCATGGGAAACTTTTACGTATTAACGTGAACGTGACATTTTTGTACAATAATGTAAAATTATGTCCTAGGCGTGCCATAAAATACTTTTTAGTAAGCAAAAAAAAACAAAATCAATAACTTTAAACTTCAAAATGATGTCCTAAGGTGTGTCATATTCTTTTCAGTAAGTACATATTTTAAAAAGCAAAAAAAACTTACATTCCTTCCCCCAGCGGCATAAAAAAATAAAAACACACTTGCCTAAAACTTTTGCGTCGCGTGCCATTGGTTCGCCATTCCTGGTATAGGGTGCTAAAGTAAAAATAAAGTTTAATTATTTCGATTATTTTTGGCACTTTTTGGATATTGGAAAAAAAACTCAGTAGGGGTTTTTTGACATGAACTTTTCAGAAATTTATTTTTATGTGTTACTAACGGAAAAACGTACATACAAAACAAGGGTTTACTTTCCAGAAATGGTATCGAGCAACCGTTTTTGAAACATTTGCATTTAATCTGTTTAGTACAATCAATAATATTATGAAAGGTTCATTAACTTTCGTTTTACTTTGTATATTATAACTAGTATCACCATTAAAAAGATCTTTTAAAGAGTTAAAAAAAATACCACACTAAGTATACCTAACTTTATTTCTTTCGGAAATATGGCCACCCAAATCAGGTATTTACGTAATTTTTAAAATAGCGCCACTTTGTAGTAAATGAAGGTATTGACATTATATTCTTAGGTTATAAAGTAATCGCCAGAAGCTATAAAATGATGTGCCACAAGACTCCCCTTTTGATTTTTTTAAAGATGTCGCCACCTAATTACTGCAACCATCATATTTACGTCAACAAGTAGTTTATATCCTTCCATTTGTCATACCCAAACTTTATAAAAAAAATTAAGAGTACAAAAGTTAGCAGGGCAGGGGAAGACTATTTACGGCCACACTAGCACATGGCTAATTATAATGTAATTAAAGGTACTTTTTGTTTAAATAACTTCAAATCGGTTGTTTACAGCTATCTTACAGCATAGGATATTTAATTGATTTACTTAAAAGGTACATACATGAAAGCACAAAAAATTGCGGCTTTTTAGAGAAACTCGAATTAGTGTAGGTAGCCACTTTTAGTTAACACATAAAAATAACTTGTATGTATACTTCAAAACATTATAATCCTACATGTTCTTTCAAACGTTATTACAAGTAATCTTAGATTTAACTATATCAATTTTTTGCGCTTAACATCATATCTAAAAATGAAAATCACACTGGTTGAAGTTTGATATTAACAAATTTTAACACAAATAAAATTTCGAAACAAGAAATATTATAACAACCAAAATTGATTGTTTACAGCAAGAGCACAGGTATGTTATTGGCAATTAAGAAATATTTTAATTTAAAGTACAATTGCAAGTTATCCATGGTAAATGTATTATTTTTTTTGTAATATGTGGATCATTATGTTATGAATTATGTAAAAATGTAAATATATTAAACATATAAAGACAGAGTAGAGGCTGAAATATAACAACAAAAAAAAGGTAAAATTACTTTTCAGTTTGTTATAACATTTCAAAATTTACTGGCTTTCTATTCCTTCGTTATACATTCACGTCTGGCTGTTAGAAACTTGCTCAAACTTTTGGGTGTATGGAATGCAATACACCGGATAGTTAGTTACGAATATTAATAAGTATATTTAGTTACCACTATGAAATATTTAGTAGGTTGATGAAGTGCATATGCAGATGGCCTACAATAAACATTTTTTAAATTGAATCTACAATAGGGACAAGTTAATTATATTTTAAAAATAAGTACCTATGTTTAAAAAGAACCAATGTTATTTTTAAACGACAATCATGGGTTACCCTGGCATAGGTATACCAATAAATGTTGCTAAGTTTTTTTATAGGCAGCCCACAAAGGCTTGTATGAAGCCCACGTAGTAGGTACCGTGGGTGCCGGGTTTTAGATGTTTACTTTATATCTATTATGTATTGCCACAGAAACATTTAGATAACGCTTAAGAGTACCTCTTTCCCCAGACGTAATGAAAATACTTATAGTTTTTTTCCTGTTTTGTCAACAGTATACAAATGCTAGAATATAAATAAATTGCATTTAACGGCATCTTTTAACAAAGCGCTAGTACCACCATAGACATGATACAGAGCAGTACCCTAGAACTACCCAACTGACGTTTGGACAATCTTAACCATACGGGACTTATAGTTTAACGTAGATTCCTAACCACATCGAATGACCAGGGTATTCACTGGTGGTCAACTATTCAATTACTAATAGTGTCTGTGTGTCACTTAACTCTAATAATCTTACGAATAGCAGCCTTTTAATTTAATTATTTTACAAATGTATTGAGCGATATCACAATTTTGTTTATATTGGAATACTACTTCAAGCTTAGCATATTATTTTGAGGTATAGCGAAATATTAAGTACATCTTAAGCCGCATCCAGACTTGCAACAATTCGCCAAACATCCGTCCAAAGAAACCAACTCATTTGCGCGCTCCTTTGATGCAAAAAACCGACAAACTCTAAATCGCCGCAGAATCACCCGCCAAGCCCTTGAAACGACGTGAATTCCGTCTACGTCCACGTCCGCGCTATGTGGGGCCATGTGGCGCGCTATTCGGCGCGGCGAATTGTTTGAAGTCTGGACGCAGCAATAAGTTGAACATGACTCAAAATACATAAATGAAACAGTTAAACAAATATAATTATATAATAATTTTTTTCCCATCATATCATAGTCAAATTGCTACATATTACAAATAATCTTGCATAAAAAAAAATAAAATAAAAAAGATCTGTCGAATTAACTAAAATTTTACAGAAATATAGTTTTTGGTGTACTAAATCACAAGTTTACATGAGCCCAAAATCAAAAACATAACTATGTAAAGGGTGCATAAATTTAGTTTACCCTGTATAATATTATTTTGTTTTTATGTAGTTTACAATAAAGTTAATCTTAAATTGTTTTTTTTTCATTTTTGATACAAAAGTAAAAACACATGTTTAAATATTCAATTTTTTTCTAAATCAAGGTAAAACACAATTAAACCAGCCAACATCGTCAACAGACTCGAAAATTTTCAGCGAGCACTTCATCTGGCCAACTTTCCCTACAAATTTTAATGCTGAAAAAGTTTCCCAAACTTTTCGAGGGGTCGATTAACTTCGAGCTTACCCGACTAAAACTGTACCAAACTGTTTTCGAGGCGAAAATTCGAATACGTACCGAAGAATAAAAGGTATAAACGGTATTTTTTAACAAAAATATACAAAATAATTATAGTATAAGTATTAAAAAGTATCGGTAGGTAATAGAAGAGGCGTTTTCTTATTGAGATAACTCCCACGGCCATGTGAAAATGTTCCAGAACGGTTAGACGCCTAGAGGCGGCGCGGCGGACGCCAATGACGCCGGAGATGGGGCGGTACGAGGCCGACGCACACGATGCTATTTTAAAAACCGACGCTGACCCCCAATAAGCGACAGGTGAAAACTAACATATCAACATGTTTCTCTCAAAAGAGCCGCTAACTCCGCTGTCTGTTTGTTACACGTGTTCAGAACTTGCGGAAACTTCCAAAGTTCCGCAAACTCTGGAATGCCATTTACTAAATAGTTCAATATTACAAATTGAATACGGAGCGAGACTGCATGTGCAAATAGACATATTATACCAAAGATGAATTTACACATCGCTGTAACCTAGATAATGGAGTCTTGTATTGGAATATGTGTTTTGAATATTACAAAGCTTTCTAGATTTTCGCAAATATAAACAAATGTTTTTAAGCTTTATTATACAGTAATAAATACAGGGTGTATCAAAAAAATGTATATTTGTTAAGTGTGAACACAACGCATCTAAGGAGCGCGGGGGTATGTCAATCGGTAGCCTGGCTCTTGGGAATTTAGTTGCTATGAAGCGTTTTGCTTACGCAAATTTCACAAAAACGGCAATTCTGCGACGTTAATTCAAGGTTTTCTCCACTTAAATGATGCACCAAGCATTTCTTTTATTCGGAATTGGATGTACAAGTTTGGGAAGACCGGTTCAAAACTATATAAACCAAAATCCAGACGACCTTATAGGCTCCGATGTCCTCGCGAGGAATAATGTCCGTACTTTTTGCAGATGAAAGGAGACGTACTCGTACAGTGAATTCACAGATGATTTTGTTGCCTAAACTGCATAATTTTCCTGTCTATAACTGAAGGACATGGTTCCAGCAGGATGGAGCAACGTCACACACGTCCAATGCGTCTCTGCCCATTAGTTTGTGAAAACTGTCTATAGGCAAATTAATCTCGAGAAGAGGGGACATAATTTAGCCCCACGCAGTGCTGGTTTGACTTATATGGATTTTTTCCTGTGGGGTTTTCTCAAATCTAAAGTCTACGTTAATAAACCAACTTCCCGGGTGCAATTAAAACAAAATTATCGCCTCAAAATGGGAGCCATCTCGGAGCCTACCTGCCAATTCGTAATCAGAAATTTTATTGTTGAATTGAACGAATGCCGCGAACGCTAGGGAAAACATTTGGACAGCATAATTTTTAAGAAATAAATTTCCAAAGAATGTATTTAAATAATAAATAAAGAAAAATCAATACATGACTTATTTTATTTTTTCGATTTTTAAAATATAAAATTTCTTTTGAGACACCTTGTATAAAGGATATTTATATACCTTATTCACATTTTCATAGCTGCATGGAAAAAGTGGCTATAAACCATATAGTACAAGATCCGGCTATATAAATGGACCCCTTATCCTTTTTTCTGATAAAATAAAAAAATTAACACTTAACGTTATTAATAAATAAATAACTCACAACACTCACCCTTTGCTTATGAGTGGCCAGGTTTTGCAGAGCGGGGGCACATTCAACCTTGTGGGCGTCACATTTGAGAATAACCTTAACTGGCATAAACACATTGTATCTATAGCCACCGCGGCTTTAAAAAGCTTGGATTTCTTTTCCGAGCCAAAAAGTATTTTTCTTCTTCCAATTTATACACTTTGTATGTGTCCCAAATTCGACCCTCTCTGGAATATTTTTATCATGTCTGGGGAATGGCATCCCCTACAACCCCCAGCATTGTTGAATCCATTCAAAGAAGAGCTGTTCGTCTTATTAATGATCCTTTACTTACTCAAAGACTTCCTTCTCTTGCTCATCGTCGAGCTGTAGGAGATCTATCGCTCTTTTATAGATACTTTTACGGCTTCTGTTCCGACGAATTATCCAGTATAGTCTCTCCTTTTGCAACTCCCAACAGAGAAACTCTAGTTGCCGCACATATAAATTGTATAAATAAAAAGATTTTAATATGTAGATAATGCCACAGCTATCTTTTTCTTGGGCCTAATACCTATTAACTAGGTATAAACTGCTAACTTAAGGGTATGTATTTGCCGTTATTCATAAAAAAAAATTAAACACGTAAATATAGATTTTTTTATTACGTACCTAATGGTATAGAGTTAGCTTTTTAAGTCTTGGGCTGTGTTAGGGTTGGCGCAATTTAAAGTTTTATGGCTCCGCAAGGTGCTCAAGATTGTAATTTTTTGAAAAAATAAATAAGCCATTGCATTTTTCAAAAATAAAAATTATTTTTTAAATTTGATCTTTTGACTTTTTTTGTTTTATGTACGGTTTTCTCGTAAATTGAAGAAAACCATTTTTTGGCATGGTGAGTTTGTATTCCTATTTATTCCTTAATTAGATAGGAATTTGATCATGTCGACAAATGGTTTTTATTTATTTATGCGAAAACTGTATATCAACCAAAAAAAGTCAAAAAATTAAATTTGTTATTGTTGGTTGGCAGGTATTAGGCTCAGAAAAAGGTAGCTCTGTTGTGGCATTATACATACTATAAGATTTTATTTATATATTAAAAAAAACAAATTGTAACAGTGTTTATGTATTTTTTTAAATTTGTAATTACAATATATAAGCCCAGAATATGGTTTACCAACCCACAGAAAAAAAAAAAAAAGAAGGAGGGATCCATTTTTATAGCCGGATCTTTGACTAATAGACTTTTTATTAAAAATAATTAAAGCAGGCTTGCCCTTGTTATTATTTTTTAATATCACAAAACGAAAATTGTCACGTGTATATTATAAATAAATGTGCATAATTACTAGACGTTTTTATGTGTCTAAGTACTTTTAGTTTGCTCCAAAATTCCTTAAAAGTATTATTATAAATTAAGAAACACTTTGTCAAATAAAAACTTTAGTATGGCGTTTTGTAATTTAAATGTGTTTATGAAGCTTTCAGAAGCAATAATTAACACAATTAAAACGTTATGCAATCCATGTCGCAAGTGTTTCAAACCAGCAGAAACCTCGAAGGTTTTCAAATGTACTTAAATAAATAGATTAATATTACGAGTTAAAAGCTATGTTACATAAGTGTAATATGTATAGAGGAAAAAATGTCAAAACAATTTAGGGACTATAAAGACAAGAATTAAAATAAAGATCATACTTTACTCACTTGCCAAAGATATACTTTGTTCATACTTTTTATTTACCTACATTAACTTTTAATATTTATAATATTTACCTTCTTTGGCTTGATAAACAAGAATATTTGTTTTTTTCTGCAAATTGGCTTATCCTACAGAAATTTTTTTTAAAGTGTATAAGTGTTTAAAATAAATTTAGTCAATGGCGGCTTGTCAGGGAGAGGGGCAGAGAGAGGTTTATTCTCCTTATAAATTTTTAGAGTAACTTCAAATTTTTTTATTACAATATATATGCAATAAAGACTCTTAGTAAGATAAGTATTGCATTTACCTAAATAAAGTTAAAAAACTTTTGTCCAAAGATAAAAAAAAGAAGTACTACGAAATTATCAATCGCAAGATACGCCATATAGGTGGCAGAGTTTCATCGAGAAATCATTTAATTGGTGTATTCTCCTTTATTACTTAGAACCGCCTGGAACGTCACCATAAGTGATCCTTTTATAATGGAGTTGTTTGGAGCCGTACGCAGAGGGGAGGGGAAATCGGTACCCCCAGGAGTCTTCTAAAATGGGTTGTTCTGTGAGACTGGCTGCTGTGTTAGGCCTTATTTTTTAAATAGTTTTAAATTTGTCTTTTTGTTATATGCGTTTCCCCCTCAAATGTAAAATCATATTCTTTGGGTTGGTTTAGTAGATAAAGACCTTTTTTTTAATTTCTTTATTCGTCTCATTGTAATATGTCTTGCCCCCGATTTTTGGTTGCGCTTAGATACGACATTAAAAGCGGCTTTCACAATGTCTGAGTTTGTTAACACGACATTGTAAAAGTCGCTCTAAAAGGATAGCTTTGTCTGAAACCGGCTCTCAAATTTTACATTGTCTATTTGTTATGTTATTCCTTTAAATGATTTAATGCTTGTTTTAAAAGTTGTAGTGCAAAGTAAAAGTAGATATAATTAAATTAGTTAACCCCCATTATAATTTTAAATTATAATATAATAAAAAATTAATAGTTCTAAGAAATATTATTTCTTAGATATTATGATGCTATCGATTGAAGCAATTTCGGATAAGCCGTTTTATACATTTTATGATTTAAAAAAAATGTAAAGTTGAGACTTTAGGAAACTATAATTTAGTAAAAAAAAAGGATACTCAGATATAACGTAACATGTGTTTGAAACTTAAAGAAATGATATGTCATTTGCTATATTATATACCTTAATATTACATAGAATAGGCGATTTTATATAATATAATATAAAGATATATATCATTACAAGTGAAGTTTGTATTTTTAAGTACTTTAAATTACTATCATTTTTTTCCTAGTTTTTTAATCTTGTTTAATAAAAATGCTGGTAAACTAAAAGTATTTAGCCGATAATCAACCAGAAACAGTAGTAAAACTAAGTTCCTTGCAAGTAGAAGTTATCTGTCCCCAAGCAAAAGTTTTAAACTGATTCTGAAAGTATAAAAAGTAGGGCTTAGTCCTACTGAACTACATTAGACTGTTTAAAATAAAGATTATATTTTGTTATTTTGGTTATTAAAAAACCCAATTATCTTCTTGGGTATAGCTTAACCTACTATTGCACATTTTGTTTTTTTTGGAGTGAGTAACCAATAACCTAAAATAAATTTAATACCAAAGAAAAAGTGTAGAACAAAAAAAAGGTAATGAGGTAAAAACCAAATAGAATAAATTTTGTTATTAGGTTTTACTTTTCTTTTTTCCTTAATTTGCCAACCTTCCAGTCTGGCGCCGAATCGGTCACTTCACAGATTTACGGTTGATCCGGCACTACTCCTTAGCAGTTCTAAGAAAAAAACGTCCTTTTTTTAAGTTTTATAATAAAAATAAACAAATCTCCATTAAAAGTTTTACAACAATAACAACATTTTTCTAAGAACACATTATTATTTAATGAACGTATTACAAAAGCGCAATGGCGTAGTGTGGACAAACATATAGGCGTGGGCAAAATTGTAATAGCAAAGCCCCTTTTTCCTGCCTAAATCCCTTATTTAATAGCGAAAAGAAATTGTCAACAAAAAAAAAGGGGCTTTACTAAAAAATAATAATAAACATTTTTACTTACGTTGTTCTGAATATGTAACAATAAAAAAAAGATTATTTGGCATATCTACACTTGAGTATAGTAACATGGTTGTCAACATTTTTTGTTGTCTTGGTTATCACATCACATTTTAGCCCTTTGCAAGGCCCCTTAACCGCAAGGCCGTAGGCGAGAGCCCACACCGCCTACGGATAGGTTCGCCACTGCAAAAGGGCCCCTAAAACGCCTAATAGGCATCTTCTATCAACTAGCACGTTATAGCCATAACGTCCCCTTAATACTACAACTAGGTACCTTGACTCTAGTTTAAAATTACCTCAATCTCCTTTTAATGTCAGAGGTAGCTATGTTGTGTTCCCAACATTCAATAGTTCTGTTCGGTCCGGATTAAATGACTGGACAATGGTAAAACATTTGTATAAAAGTAAAGTAAGTTCATTTAAAAAGAAAAATAAAATATAACAAAATTTTAAGTTATAGTGTAGTATTACGGAGACGATATGACTATGGAAGAAGGAATGATTTCTATGTTTTTATTTATGCGTCAGTGAAATAAAAAAGAAATCAAATTTACTTAAAGGTAATGAAAATTATAAAATAATTTTTGTTAAGTAAAAAGTAGTCTCGTACTATATTTTGCTTTAAATATATTTATTTTAGACCGCGTAGACCGTTTTAGACGCTCGTTGTGCTTAATGCGCGCTGGAACGTTCGTCGCGATCCACCCAGGTATCATGTTTTTGCGCGAACACAAAGGCGTTAGATGTGAGTTCGCAGTATCAGTTTGGACGTGTTTGAGTAATGTTGCAAAAACAATCAAAAATAAGGTTAAAATGTAGACGGAAGGGAAAATACTTGAATTTATTGAAAGTTATAAAGATAAATCAATTTAGTTAAATGGTTTCTTTTATTAATTAGCTAAGTTTTCTACCTGCGACGATAACTTTTGGTTGATCGGCTTTTTTCTACCAAGCAATATGTTAAAATAAAAAAGATCCCGCACGACAAACTTGTTGGTCTACATTTTCTTTTTAAATACGGATAATCCTATTTACAGAGAAGTTTGCAGCAGCGATATACAGACCCTTTGTTGCATTGCATGTTACATTTTATGTTGCCTTACACGTTGAATTACACATGTTTGTACGCGGCTTTAAATCCTTCTCGAACGCTACTGAAAGAAATAAAATAGCTGCATTGAAAAATACCTCTGCATGGTGCCCGGTACCAAATATAATAAATATAGAGTGGTATTATACGTATTATAAATAAACAAGATATATTTTTTGAACTTTACCTTCCTATATCTGTGAGATTACGAAATTTAAGGTACGCGCATCAGCGAAGGACGGGCTGGACAGCTGGCGTGTGGCCTGCCTTAATAAATCAAAGTGCGTCCATTATAGGCGCGTCGCATTGGAGCATCCGGCAGGGGATTTACGTGTTAAAAAATGTTCCTTCCGCGCGCCCGATGTTAGTGGACGCGTACCTTTGGGGCATAGGTTGACTTGAATTTACTTTAAATCACCTATGGATTTACACATCATTTTTTCTGAAGCACCCTATATTTCTTAAATATTAATTTAGTTTTCGTACTCTCGACAGGGCAAACTTAGAGTGTCATTTAAAGTTTTTATTATATTCTAAGCGCTGCATCTATACTTTAAAAGTCGGCAAAAAAGTTTAAAAACGTCTGGAAGTTATTAGGTTAGCAAACGTATGTATGAAAATATAAGCTTTTAAAAGCTAAATAATTCTTTTTAATGTTACCAGCAAATAAAACTTTGGTATTAAGACTATTAAAATTTTCGTTTAAAATAATAATAAAATTAGGTCTTTATACATTGGGGAAGGATAAAATTTGCGAACTTTTTTGTTTAAAATTTAAAACTGTTACAAAAGCTCTGTTCGTAGAGAAATCACAAACTAGTCAGCACCAATCAGATTTTACCAATACGTGTGGTGACCAGTTGGCAACCGGTCACCTGACTAAATAATAATACCCGATATATTCTAATTTGGAGAAGTTTATTGACATTTTTATTAAAATATTGTGAAAAAAGTTAAATATTTTCTTTGACTAGAAATATTTTTAATTTAAAAATATTACCAAATTTAATTTTTATGTATAACCATTGATTTTAATTATTTGTCTACAAAAGTTATTTTATTGGAAAATATATTAATATGTATGATTAACGTATATTCAAGTTAAATAAGTTTTAATTAGATTTAATAATTTTGTAGTTAGATCTCTTAGATTTAATTTATTTAGTCCAGTGGCGTTTCAAGCGAAAACGAATATTGTTTACCAAAGAATGTACGTCACTGACTTTTGTGCTAGTTTTATATTTTATTTTAATAAAGCAAAAAAACTTTTTTTTAATTTAAGTTTTTTCCTATCTTGTTTAGTAAAGGGAAAAAGAATTAAAACCACTTAATTGCATAGCTCTGGACTATGATAAAAACATTAGGGAAATTTTTATGTGAGAATTATTTTTAATAATAGTTTATAAATAATTATATAATAATAACAACAAACATAAAATTTAACATAATTAACATTTGGAGTAACGAATTTTTCCAAATTAAGTATTTTTAAACTTTATCCATGTTTTTTGGCCAGGGATATGAAAATAAGTACATTTTATTTTATTTCTCAAAATACAAAAACAGTTTAGGAGCTAAAAAATATTTATTTTTACTTAAAATAATAAATATTATAAATAAAATATATATCTTTTAGAAAAGTCAGTGGCGTACATTATTTTGTCAAAAATATTTGTGGAGGTACCTCTCGAGAGGCCATCACTGGATAGGGTAAATTTAATTTAATTTTTTTGTTTATAACCTTTTAAAATCTGCAAATAACACTGTCAAATTTTATCAAAATGGCATGAAAGAGATACAGGGTATTTCCTAACTACGGTACAAAACTTAAGGCGGTAATTTTTATATCTTTATATATAAAAAAAGTTCCTTTCATCACAGTCAATATTATTAGGCAAAAAAATTCAGCCATTGACTTTTTATCATATTTTTTATTTTTTCGATTAAGTAATTGAAAATGCAACTTTTTGGTCTCGTGTATTTTCTTCGTATTAAAGCCACGTTAAGTCATCCTAAAAAGTGTCCATAAACAATATATAATAATAAATAAAATACGAAATTAAACACTTTTGACCTTGGTAAAAAAGAAAAATGAGGATTTTTGATAAAATACACGACTGTTCACTGATCTTAAAGCAAATAATTGCTTATTTCTTATTATTGTTTTTATATTATGTTGTCCAGAGGTACTTTTTAGAAGAAATTAAAGTGGTTTTAGATTTTTTTTCGAATAAAAAGCTGGATATAAAGAAAGTACAAGAGACTAAGAAGTTGCATTTTTAATTGCTTAATCGGGAAAAAATATAAAAACTTCATAAAACATCGGTAGCGTACTTTTTTTTCAATATTATTGGTTATGGTGCCCACTAATGCACGCCACTGGACGCAATAATTTTATTCTAGGTGAAGCTTAATGAGCTCCTTAATTCATTAAGTAAGTGTACCGAAAAGTCGGTTAAGGGATTCTTAAGGTATTTACAAACTACCGAATTTTTAAAACATTTTAACGCCCTATATCTTAGAAATGAAGCAAGTCCGGAGACATACTGGTTAAGCAGGGAGGTATTGGGATATCGTCGAATAAAGCAACAAAAAGGATGTATGTGACTAATCCAATCAGATGTGTTTACATGCAAGTATTCACGTTAGATTGTATCTTTTCTTTACATTGCCTATGTGATCTGTTATTAAGCTGATTCGGTATTTATAGGAACTTTTTTTATAAGAAGACATAAAAATTACCTCCTTAAGTTTCATACCGTAGTTAGGAAACAGCTTGGGAAACAATGCATTTTTAGACCCATGTATATATGGACATTTTTTTATATTTCCCGATGCAAAATCTGCCCTTAAATTTTAATTGACAACATTCTGCAACACTCTAGTTAATTACTTTTTTACTGCTCTGCTAACTGGGTTGGTAACAAGTACCGAAACTTTTAAATATCTTTAAAACCGCTAAAGCAACATTTACAAAATTTGGTATATAAGGTGTTTTGGACATGTGAAATTAAATAGTTATATCGGCAACGTTGTCAGATTTTCCCGTTTTGTGCTACACGTATTTATTTCAGTTTATCAGTTATTAAATTGGACGAATCAAATTTGGTAAGTTTTTCAGTTTTCAAAATTCTGTCTGTATTAGTTGTTGAGAGATATTTGACCGCATCTGAACTGTTTACCTCAAATGTGGTATTGTCATAACTTAGCAGCTAGTAAAAATAGAATATTGAAAATTTGTAGACCTAATAAATTAAGCCTGCGTAATATTTTGCAAGGAAAATAAATGGGACATTCCATTTGAAAAAACGGAAAAGATACGCGTAGCACAAAACAGGGAAATCTGGCAACGGTGCCGATATTACTATTCAATTTTTCATACCCGATACCAAACCAAATTTGGTTAATGTAACTTTAGCGGTTTTAAATATATTTAAGCGTTGCAGTACTTTTATTAACACAGTATAAGTAAGATATAAAAACTTGTCTCAATTTTATTACATACTTTTAATCTTATTTGAGGAAGAAATAATTTTATATTGTACAACTACCAATATATTAGTTTTCTTGCAGAAGCACACTTAGCCGATCTAATAGATAAAGACCCTCTTTAGTAAGCCAAGCGGTCGCCACTTATGTCGACCTTTGTTTGCTTAGTCCATTATTTAATATCGTCACATTTGATCGCACACACATTCAAAAGTTGCCCGAAAAGCTTTATTCCTGCTACGCTACTAAGATAAGAGGCAGATATTACTAGAAAAACAAAATGAGTGGTCGGAAAAATAGCCAGTTTGACCAGAAACAGAATGTGAGAAAGCAGTGTTGCCACACAATATATCTTTTAAAATACCTCAAGTTTATTTTTTATAGTTTATTTGTTTTTTGGGAATATAAATTTAAACAAAATACTATTTTGATTTTCTCCAAAATACAGATTTTTAGTAATATTTTAAGAAACTAAACATTTTTATATATTTTGAAAAGCTATTCTGCTCTTGCAATAATAAAATCAAAATTAAGAATAATTTAAAATAAATAAATTGATAATAAACTATTTAGATAAACTAATAATTTTTATTTCGGTTGAATAAAAGTTTAAAAAAAACTTACAGAAAAGGTTGCAACCCCTAAACATAGGTAAAAGGGCTTCCGGTGAAAATTATTTTAAAGTAATCTAATTATAAACTTAGTTCTTAACGAGGTTGCCAGACGTGAACTGAACCCTTGTTAGCACTTTATTCATATAATATAAGAAGTTTTTGTTTCTTAAAATATTTATTAAATATCTTTATTCTGGAGAAAAGCCCAATAATATTTTGCTAAAATTTACCCCATGTTTACTGTACAGGGTGGCTCGAATTCGACGCTCATCATTGGGATTTCGGAAACCGTAACAGATGCAGGATGGGTTAAATGGAGGCAAAATTGCGCAATTTGATGCTCAATAAAATGCCGTTTTGCGTTTTAAAAATTCCGAGTACTTCCGAAGATATTCGAAAAAAAAACGGAATTTTCAATTTTGGTTTCTATTGTTTCCTGGCTATATTTGTTAAGATAACTCAAAATGAAAAATACGTTTTCATGGCCACTTTTTCTGCTCTATAATTCAGTGTGATTAAATATTGAATCTGACGTTTCGGCTTCTGGCGACCATCATCAACTTAATTTTTTAGATACGGACCTGATGTTTTTTTCAATTTAATTAAATTCTTTCATCACTCTTAAAACACTATATATCGCCACTTTGATATTTGCCGACGTTTCGTACAAAAAATTTCATCACCAGAATATTGCATATTTATTTCACCATAATTTTATATATATTTAAAAAATGAAGTTGATGATGGTCGCCAGAAGCCGAAACGTCAGATTCATTATTTAATCACACGGAATTATAGAGCAGAAAAAGTGGCCATGAAAACGTGTTTTTCATTTTAAGTTATCTTAACAAATATAGCCAGGAAACAATAGAAACCAAAATTGATAATTCCGGTTTTTTCGAATATCTTCGGAAGTACTTAGAATTTTTAAAACGCAAAATGGCATTTTATTGAGCATCAAATTGCGCAACTTTGCCTCCATTTAACCGGTCTTTCATTTCTTACGGTTTCCGAAACCCCAATGATGAGCGTCGAATTCGAGCCACCCTGTACAAAAAGTTAAATATATATTTTGTTCTAAATATTCTTTTTATTAGTATTATTTATATGCCATATGTCATATTATTCAGAATCAGTACTAAAAATGTATTCTAACAAAACATTTCTGTAACATTACACGTTCTCCAATAACTCTACTCACACACTTTCGCGGGCAATTTTTCATTGAGAAATATGAAAAAATACAAATTAATTTTGTCCTTTGCGACATACTTTTTATACTACCGGGTGTAAAAAATTTTAGGAAAATATTTTTTTTAATATATGCTTTTATACCCATTCAGATTTTTTTGACAAATTGGGAAAACGTTTACAAAATATTTAAAGATTTAAAAGATAATAAATAGTATTATTTTTATTTTTTCTATACAGGGTAAAACAAAATGTTGTTAAGGAAATTTTAAGGCCGATTTTACTTTAAAAAACCTATAAAAGGATTTTTTTATAAATATAGACAAGATGGTCTTTTTTATTGAGCACACGCCACAATCTATCTAGAAAGAATGGGACCGCTTCGGACTAACTCGAGTAGTCCTTCTTAGCAAAAAAAAATTACAAAATCTACCCCATTTCGATTCAAAAATTGACCATATTGGTGTAATGTTTGTAAGTTAAATTTAAGGAAATTTTATAAACAAACCTCTTTATTGTTTCAGTTATTTAAATATAGTGTTTTAGCAAAGTAACGTAATGGTCAAACATCTCACGACCTATGCGCTTTAGAAAAATAGTTTTAAATAAATGTTGTATATAGTATATTACATTATGCTGTGAAAATTATCACTTCACACGAGTGGGAATATTGTAGCACGAGGCGTTAGCCGCGCGACAAACCTAATGAGTGTAAGAAAGTCATTTTCACACGAGTACTGTACACTATTTTTCCTACGACCACAAATTATTCACCAAAAATAAATAAATTAAAAGTTTGTCTGTTCAGAAAAAATAAAAAGTCAATTGAGAACTTTGCAACACTAGGGTGATATTTACTTTTCAACACTAGTGTGATATATACTTTTCTCCTTTACTCAAGTATTATACTGTTTTGACAATATTTTTACATCGAAAATCACCTACAGCTAATATATAACTTCTTATCATTTTGGAATTCTAAAAAGGCCCTCACTTAATAAAAATTAGTATTATTTGTTGTGGGTGAAATGCTACGCTAATAGTTTAATACGGTTTTCTGCTATTATAAGTGTTTTTAAAAATTATCGATTCTTACATATTTTAGACACTCTTCTTAAATAAAACGTAAGTGGTGCATATCCAAAATATTCCGTTTTTTTAAAATATCAGTAAATAAACTTGCTGACCGGGGAGTGAAAAGGGGTGCCGGGTGGGGTAAAATTGGTAAAACGAGTTAATGAAACTGGAACATCACATATGAAATTAAGTAAAAATAACAGTTTTTCCTCATATTTTTAAGAAAAAAATATAAAAAATATGAAAATTGTAAATGCATAACCTAAAGTCCTAAAAAAGAAAGGAAAAACGACTACCAAACGTCAGTTACCAGCAAAATATGGAAAGCATTTGGCCATGTCGGAAGGGTCTGATTCTATTTATGAATGGATAAAAGAAAGGATTCATAAAGTGTGTATTAGCCTTAGGTTTAATTAGGGATTAAAAAAAAGATTTAACTAGTTGTTTGAGTACACGAAGAGAGAGAGGAAGGAATTTGATCTATAGGCTTTTTTTTCTCTGGCGCTTTAGGTCGAACGGCCAAGCGGCAAGGCTGCCTCTATAAAGCGCTGTGCTCAAAGGTAGAAGGAGATTTTCTTAATTTGGATCTACTTACCTGACAACACTGTGCCAGTCAGTGAAAAGTTTGTTTTTGTGGTTATGTCTATTTTTGTTTATGTTTTTATTTTTTTTAAATTTAAATTTTAATAAATATAAAAATAAGATGATTTTTGCTAATTTGGGTTTTACCGTTTAAGGTAAATAAAAGTTTTTTTTTTTACTGTCACTACAATAAATATGTCACTGCAAACCAATAGCAGTTTTTAGAATGACATCATAATATGTATCACACCAGTGTTGTAAAAGTACTTTGCAACACTAGTGCTGTAATAGTATATTACATTATTAAGTGTGGAAAATGACCAATTTCACACGAGTGGACATTGTAGCACGAGGCGTTAGCCGAGTGCGACAAACCCACGAGGCAAGAAAGTCATTTTCACACGAGTACTGTACACTATTTTTCCTACGACCACAAATTATTCACCAAAAAAATAAGAAATTAAAGTTTGTCTGTTCAGAAAAAAATAAAACAATTGAGAACTTTGCAACACTAGGGTGATATTTACTTTGCAACACTAGTGTGATATACTTTTCCCTCACTGCTATATTATACTGTTTTGACAATATTTTTACATCGAAAACACCTACCTAGCATTATATAACTTTTATCATTTTGGAATTTAAAAAGGCCCCCACTTAATAAAAATGTATGGTTTTGTTAGGCAATGACGCTAATAGTTTAACAATATTGTGCCTTTTCGTTATTATAAGGGTTTTTTAAAAATTATCGATTCTTACATATTTTAGATACTCTTCTAAATAAACGTAAGTGGTGCATATCCGTAAATATTCCGTTTTTTTAAAAAAATATCAGCAAATAAACTTACGGGATTGGGGGAGGAAAAGGGTGCTGTGGGGTAAAATTAAAACGAGTTACTGAAACTGGAACATCACATGTAAACTAAGTAAAAAGTAATAGTTTTTTTTCTCATATTTTTAAGAAAAAATATGTATTATTGTTGTGCTAACAATAAAAGCCATTGGTCGTACATTAAGAACTATATTTCATAAAAGTAAACTATTCAAAAGGCTACAGTACAATTTAGCCATCTTAACAGAACTGTACCACCAATGGCTAAATCACCGCGCCAATAGTCGAATGCCTGAGTCACTAGATTTGTTTAATTTATGACAATCATGCTTAGGCAACCAACTATACGTTATAATACTGAAAATATAATAAATATAAAATTCTGTAAAATGCACAACACTGTGCCAGTCAGAGAAAGTTTTTTTGTGGTTATGTCTATTTTTGTTTATGTTTTTATTTTTTTCGTAAATTTTAATAAATATAAAATAAGATGTATTTTCTCGCCAATTTGGGTTCTACCGTTTAAGGAAACAAACAAACAAAGTTTCGCTTTACTGATCACTACAATAAATGCTGGTCACTTGCAAACCAATAGCAGTTTTTAGAATGACATCATAATATGTATCACACCAGTGTTGTATGTGTACTTTGCAACACTAGTGCTGTAAAGTACTTTTGCAACACTAGTGTGATATAAACGCATTTTCTATGGCATGAAATCAGTGTGCTATTTGCTTTTTGGTGAACAGGTCTTGAATAAAATTTTCACATTTCTGCATGATTAGTTTTTGCCTCAATTTAATTTGCACTAGGATTTAGTTGTAAATATTTTTTAATATTCTTCTCTTCAAATTGAAGATAGTGGAAGTCACCTATTACTTTTTTTTATTAAAGCTGTAGTTTTTATTTATCTAATTTAAAGAAAATACAAAAATTTGAGTCATAGTCAGTAGCGTATCGTTTTTTGTTAGAAATATTCCTTCGGCTGCCGCTCGACTTATTGTATCTTACCCAGGGTAGTAATAAATTACTTTTTTAATGCCATGAATAAACTTGCCCAATTTAAATAAAATTAAGTAAGTTTAAAAACCTGTATCGATTATTTTTATTAAGGTATATGTAACAGAAAAATTCAAACAATTACATTTTTTGAGACTTAACGGAAATTCAAAATAATATTTTTATTTTAGGAACATGCCGTATCATACTCAAAAAAATATTTACAGTAAATCCCTCACAGACGACACTGACTTCTTGTAAGTCAAAAAATTCTTTTATGTATAAGAAACATTTATCAAATTTCTTAAAAAATATCTGAATATAAAAATTGTTTTAAAAACCGATTATTCTCTTTAAATAATATCATCCTATAGTTTCAAAAAAAGGACGTTTAGGATATACGTGCATATAATGTTTTTATTTTTTTGTTGGGGAATCACCCATTAAAGATTTTTGGTAAAGTAACTGGAGACCCTGTATAAACCCAAAAATTTTATTTGTCTCTTAAAAAAGAAAGACATGATTTTTGTTGCATTATAATGCCCGTGCTACAAAAGTTAAAATTAACTTATAAGTATAAATAAATAATACTTGTTAAAATAGGTATTTTTGACAAGCAGTCAAAATCATTATACAGAAATAAAAAAGAGCTAAAGCTCCTTACTGCTTGTTATTTCCTTGCACTGCAAAGTAGCATCCGTCAAACACTGTCCGATCTGGCGATGCAGATTTTCACTGTAGCCAAAGATTTTTTTCGGAGTTAATTGAGACAACCAACCACAGACTGGTTTCAAACTATCTTGGTTCTCATCAGTACGGTGTAGGCTTAACAAAAAACTTAAAAAATGTTTTAAAAGATCGAAATGGCGTATAATCGTAGTAGCTTATTGTCTCCTCCGTGACGCAGTGACGAGCTTTGATCTTCGAAGCCAGAAGTCGCCGGTTCTATTCCCAACTTGGGTGACATATTTAGGTAGTAGTTATTTAAAAATAACGTCCGTGGTGGCACTATTGCGTTGTCTTAAAGGTGCTGTGAAATGCATAACTCCATGTTTCGGTGCTTGGACAACGTTGACGGAACAGGGGAAACGAGGGATTAAACATCTAATAACCCGACATCCACGGTACTCTGGTATTTAGGCATAGACCTTCGTGGAATGTCAAAAAGATAAAAAAGGCCCTCTGCCAACAGTGTGAAAAATAAGCGAACCTATATAGGTCCGTACATCACTTACTTATTCCTGAGAAGCGGTAAAAATCATTATAATACCGAAATAAAACAAAGCTAAAGCTCCTTGCTGCTTGTAGCTAAGCTTTCTTTAATTTCGTATCATTTGGGACATGTTTATACAATCACAGAAAAATATTGTATGCAACACAGGCATAAATTGTCTTTTTTAACTCATGGGATACCCGCACATGCCTGACGACTCGTGCTGTCAAACTTCTTATTCATAAAAAAGTATCACTTAATGCACTTGTTACATAAATTACCATTTTATGTATATGTGAGTGCTGTAAGTTGCTAAAAAAGAGAAAATCTGAAATATGACAACATTTTGTTTATATAAGTTTTATCCTCGTTTAACTAATGAAGACTATAACACTTGTGCAGTTCCTGGATTTATTTTCTTTTCGGCTTGTTTTTGTCTGCTCATTTCTGTTTTATATTAGAAAAGTTTTTATTAAATTTGTTGTAAGTTGTCCGAAGTGATCAGTGATCGTAATGACCAAAAGGATGCGGACGACATTTAAGTGCCTTATAGATAAATATTGGAAGACGTTCGGCTACTACTAACAGTTTGGTTTAATTATATCTTTTTTATAACTTTACTAATTATATTATTTTCTACATATAAGAAGATGAAAAAAGACAAATCAGCTTCAGACACCAATAAATACGCTTCTCTTATATAAAGACAATTTTTTCGAAAACCGTTTAATAAATCACAAACATTTAAAAGGAGATTTACGTAAAATTTGATGTAAAAACGTAGCTACAGTTAACAAAAATGGATTTTATTTACGCAAATCACCATAACATCTAAAATACACCATTGTAGTGTATTTTAAAACACCATGTACTAAGTTTATCCTAAAAATATTGACCAGTTCTTTAAAGCAGAAAGGGTAAAAATATCCTAAATTATGCAAAGGATCCTTTACATCACCTTAAAGAATGTCAAGAGCTGTGAAAGGCACTATTCTCCAAAAACGGAAAAAGTATTTCAGGCAGGGTTTGATTTGGCTTTGACTATACTGTGTTTAGGTTTGTTATAGTCATTAAGGAGTGTTGTACAAATAACACTACAGCTTCTACAATTTGATTACTCGTTTAGCAGAACTTATTTGCTTGGATAAGTATTGGCATCTGCAAAAACGATTGAAATTTTAGGGCAATAAATTAAACAAACTATCTGTTTCCAAAAATCAATATTATTTAACAGTACTGTAAAAGGAAAAAGTGTTCTTTTTGTATTTTCTTTAGGTTAACAAATAAATTTAGAAGTTTACAGTGTGTCCAAGATAAGGATCCTAAGCATGGGAATCTCAGTACCTATTAGAAATACAGCTAAAGTTAAATTAGGAACCTGTTACCGTATCTGCAACATAATTAATTATCATTATAAAATAGTATTTGTCGTTATTACCCTGTTTGTCAAGTTTTTGTTTTTAGGGCAATTGTTCTTATTGTTACTGTTGTCTTTATACGCAATGCTCATTACTAGGCTTAAAAAAATCCGCGTGTTAATAAAATATCGAAACATCAAGAATGTTTTGGGTTTATAATGTGGTGTGGAATTTTAGGAACTTAACCCTGGTCCATGTATTTACCATAATTTATTAACTGCAGAAATGACACCTTCATTTATTTTTGCAGCACAAAATGTAGCATGTTAGCATGTCAAACTTATCTTTATGGCTATAATGGCCATCCTGCATATTCGACCGTAATATTACAATAAGATATTAGCTATTTATCAATAAACAATAATAGGGACAACAGTAACAATAAGAACAATTGCTCTAAAAACAACAACTCGACAAGCAGGGTAATAAGGACAAATACTATTTCGTAATGATATTAAATTATGTTACAGATACGGTAACAGGTATTAACGTCCAAGCATTTGTTTGCAAGGCCTACTTAAAAATAACTTAAAAAATAGAAAATGCAATTTTTTCTTTAACTAAAAATTAAAATATGACATGTGATACATCGTTGAATTTGTAATAAAAAATGGGATCAGATACAGGGGTACTTTTTTTCGAGCCATATAAAAAATAAAGTTGATGATGGTTTCTTGAAAACGAAACGTCGGGTATAAAATCTAAAAATGCCATCATGTAGTAGCTAAAAAGTGCCAATAAAAAGTGTTATTAGTTTTTTCATATCTCTTCAAAGTCGATATAGTCAAATTTTTGTTTTTGCCAAATATCTTAGCAGACCATGAAAATTTTTCAAGTTTCTAAACGGCATGTAAATAAGCTTTAAAAAACACAACTTTTTCCTAATTTAACCTAAGCTGTATCTCCAATAGGTACTGAGACTCCCATGCTTAGGATCCTTATCTTGGACACACTGTATAAGATTGTAGGTAATAATATTAATAGGTTTATTGCTTTGTAAAATTTAAAAAGAAAGTAAAAAAATTACATTTTTTTAAATAGTATAGACAAAATCTAATAATAGTAGATACTTCTCGTTTAGTAACTTTTATAAATAATTAAATTTTAAATACTTTATAAGCCTCCTAAAATGCGAACAGTCACGACCCCATGTCCAACTGAAATTCAACGAGAAAATCTCAACGTCATCGTCCGGTGTTGGTCTGTTTACTCTGGGGTTGCTAATTACGTAGTCTTAAGAGGCAAGCCACTCGAAATTTGCGGAAAACTCTTTAGCCAAAGCAAACGGTTAAATGATTGTTAAGTAATATCACAAGGCTTGATATTTGCTTTAACTATTTCTACCGTGCAAAGGCAAAAGAGTCTAATCGCAAAAATATAGTTTGGAGAAAATCCACATTTTCTGTTTTATCCATTTTCATAATAGACAGTTTTGACAAAGTACTAACTTTAAAACCTTTCCTAAAAACAGTCTTTAGATATCAAAATGTAAAACTCTCTTTGCACATTAAAAAAATGTAAAAACATGAAATGACCAATTTTGCGATTAGACTCTTTTGCTTTTGCACGGTAGATTGCCAGTGCATAATATTATCAGGTTAGCCTAGGTAGTTTTTATAGAAAACTCACATATAAAAACAGTCCTACTACCGCCTACTTGATGTTTTTAGAATTGTAATCAGGAGTCGTTTAAACAGTTTTAAAATCTAGAAGGTGACTTTCATTAAAAAAACCCCAATGGGTCTCTTAATCACGTACAGTGTTTCCCAGGATAGGTGTTACAAGAGGACAAATGGACTAAAAATTTTGGAATCCGTACGCGTTCCTTTGGGAAAACTGGTCGCATGGTCCAAAACTAATAAATGCAAAATTTTACTCCGATTAATAATATACAGGGCAAGTTATAACTAAAAATATGAAAAATAACCAAGAGTAGAGTACCTTTATTTTTAAAAATAGGACTAAATTGTATAGAAAAATGTTGTAAAAATTTAAATTTTATGTAAAATTTTAAAGTTAGGGAATTAAAGTAAAAACTTTATTTTTGTCATTTTTTTATTGCATGCACCTCTTATGGAACGCACTCTTTTGAATCAAATATACAGGTTGTAATTTTTTGATGGCTGGGTATGATTCCCTAGCCTATTTTAGTAAGAATAAATACGTTTAGGATATATAAAAATATGTCCTAAACATCTTAACTTTGAGATACAGGGTGTTAAAACTTTAAAAATTTTTCGAAAACACCTATTTTAGTAACAACTGTTATACTGGATATAAACCTTATTTAAATAAGTATTTAATATATTTTGTTACATAATTGTTAATTACAAATTGTAAAACCTAATTTTATGGTCATAAAATATGCAATTAAGTGATTTTTATTCTCTTAGACTAGATACGAAAAAAAATTAAGAGACATAAAAGCAGTATTTTTATTTGCCTAATATAAAGAAAGCACAAATTTTACACACGTTTACACAGTCAGTGGTGTACAGTTTTTTTGTTGGAAATATTCCTTCAGTTGCCTCTCTAGACGCCACTAGACTAATTAAATGTAATTATGCATTTTTTCCATGCATTAACAGTTTTTAAAATACATGGCTTAAGAGCAGCGAATTAAAAAAATATAAAATTATTAAATTTTCTTTTTTCATTTGTCCATTATTTAAATTGTAATGCGTAAAGTAAAATATTGACAATTACATTTTTTTACTCTCATGCTTTAACTTCAGATTTTAACATAAAATTTAATTCTTTCATTTACTTATACAATTTCCTTCAATTTTTAGAAATAAAAGTAGTTAGCATTTGCGCATTTTTTATATTTTTAGTTATAACTTGCCCTGTATAACACCAAGTGAAGTAAATTTTGTATTTATCATTTTGGACCAATTTTTTCCTAAATTTTTGTTTTAAAATTCAAAAATGTTTGGTCTATTTATCCTCTTGTAACACATATCCTGGGAGACACTGTTCACTGTTCAGTGAGGTATTGACCTTATATTCTAGGGTTAAAAAGTACTTGTCAGAACCTTAAAGTAATGTGCTTTGAGACCCTCTTTTCTATTTTATTTTTTCCCAATGTGGCGCCCAGCTGGCACTCAAATATTTAAAGTTGTTATTGATATATCAAAAAATAAAGACCTTGTTTAAAATCCGTTGTTTCAAATTTTATTAGAACAAACCAAAGGGGTAAGATTTTACAATGGTGGGATAGACTTAAGGTCCTCGCTGTATAGGGAAGATATACCTACCAAGTTTTTCCAGTGTGAGGATGGAAAAAAGTTTTCGGCCTTACTCATAGAGGTCGAGGGTTGCCGCCATTTGATCGCATATTTAAATAGCCTAATATTTTGCTACTTTACTTTTAAAATTTAAAGAGAGCACGTCAAGTGGTTTATATTGTATACTTGTTTTAATGCATAAAATTTTAAGTTAAGCAGGGAAAAATAAGGATACAATGTAGTTATAATATATTTTTATATTAAAGATTTACTTCCTACAGAAATTTAATCCAAGACAAGTTCCATTTTACATATGTAATAATATGTATATTCATGCATCACATAATTTGTTCCTTCGAATTAAACTTGGATCCAGCAATATACCCTAAAAACAAAACAAAAATGAAGACAGTATTTAGCCAAACCGATTCCGAAAAAGTAAATGCATGAAAGATATGACAACTTTTTTTGGAATACATGAAAAGCATTATTTTTATTTACTCTGTTAATAAAACAAGAATTATAAATTTAAACGCCAACTTACTTGACCATTTGACTGGCATGTTATTTTTTTGTCTTTTTTTTATCTGTGGACAGTTCACGAAGGCTAAAAGCCTAAATACTAACAAACTGTGGTTGTTTTTAGCAAGACACTTAGGAGTTTGTTAACACGGGACTTAAAAACTTAAAGATTTGGAGGGCAAGGGAAGACCTTTGCGGGCAGCAGATGCCACAATCTAGAAGCTCTAGAAAAAAACGAACAAAGTAAGAAGTTCGGGGACTGTCCATTTGGACCGTATAGGGATGCATACGTGCGGCACTACGAGTTTCTCTGTTAGAAGCTGGAAGTGGGGGAATTATACTGAAATACTTTTTGAAACAGAAGCCGTGAAAGTACCAGCGCTCGGTGTTAAGGGGGACGCCATTCCCCAGATATGAGAACAATATTCCAGTGGGAGATCTGATTTGGAGTACATACAAAGTGTAATAAATTAGAAGGGGAAAACTAATTTTTGCTCATAAGATAAACACAAGCTTTCTTAAAGCTGCAGTGACTATAGATATATTGTGGTGCTAGTTAAGATCATTCTCAAATGTGACACCCACAAGATTAAATGTATCTTTGCTCTGCAGACCTTGGCCGCTTATAACTAAAGGATAAATATTTGATCACTTATTTTGGATGGATTAAATTAGACGAGATTTTTAGCCCAACAATTCAATATTCTATTAAAGTTCAGTGAGAGAGATACATGCATCGCCTTGCGTTTGCTATCCAAGTCAGGCTTATAAATTGGTTAAGAACGTGACAACTGGAGTGGAGGGTACTTTCGTCAGCAAAAATATAAATGGAATATATTGTGGAAGAGAGAAGGTCGTCGATGTAAAAAAGAAACAAAGTTGGTGCCTGCCCTGCCCTGAGGCACCACAGCATTATTTTGTAAAAACTTGGAGAGTTACCATTTACAATAAATGATATATGTCGATCAAAAAGAAAACTAGAGAGCCATGGAGCGCGTCAAACCTGGGCAAAAGCTTTGGATATATCAAGAGCAACGATCTGAGATTTAACTAGAAACTCAAGTGACTTGTTCTAGTTGCGAGATCCGAAGGAAAGAAGACCTGCTGTAGATCTCTTGTGACAATTAGGCCCTAAGTTGGTTTCTAATGCATCTTATTTGCCAGATTTGAGTAGATTGGATTCTTATTCGTTTCGTAATTAAAATAAATAATATTGGTAGAAATTGGACCTGATCAATTAGAGACGTTAACATTAAGGTTTTTCGCCGTATTCACTAAGCTCCAACTAATATTTATCAGACTGATAGCCTGCTTTTTGGCATTGGCAGGTTATCAGTGTGATAAATATAAGTTGGAGCTTGGTGATTACGGCCGTTAGGTATCCAACGAATTAAAACATTATTTAGACCTTATTTTGTGTTTTTTACTCGGGTTGGAAAATTTTTAGTTCATATGTATCTTATATATTTACCACCACCTTGACAATACCTGTAAATTCTATTTCTTATCTACAATGAGGGTTTTTCTGGAGGCATTATATTTAAGTCTTAATGATGAGAGAACAAGAGGTTGCAAAAAACACAGGCCCTAATTAGATTTATAACGACGCTCATTATTTTATAAATTCAATTTTTAAATTGTTTAAATAAATACTATTAGCTTTATTATTGGAAAATTTTTACTACGTGTTTATGGAAAAAACATATATATAGCTACACGCCCAGAAACCTTATATACATTCACCTCTTTGCGGCACTTTAAACTTCAAAGATACGTTTTACCTATAGAGTGGTTGTCACAGGGCTGGGCAGAGCGCGCTTTGTGAAAGGTGACCCGAGGTCTCCACTAAAGCAATTAGGGCCGCTAATGTCTTGTCCGGCCAGCCCACACTTTGCCACTACTTTTGGCCTAAGCGCCTAATGATGTTACGGAATATCGGACGACAAATTACTGCACTAATGTGTTCTTGCTAGATGGTCCGAGTTGTGTAGTACTTACCACTTTGAAAGTTTAAGAGTCAGTGGTCAGCTAATGAACCTGTAATATGTGGGTCGCCTCCAATGCAGGTAATGCATTGTCCATTAAGGCCATTTACTAGATCACGTTACTGCCTAATTTTATTTTAGTTATGTGTTTACCTTAGATTTGCTTTAAAGCAACTAGAAAACCATGAAACGTATGTAAAATTCATTTTTTAAATTAAAGTATTTTAAAATTAAAACGTTTATATTTATATGGATATATTTTAATATTAGGAATAGTTTTGTATTAAATTAAAAGCTTTCTACATATCCGCTGCAAACTAGAAATTTAGTTTAAAATATCAAGTTGGTAAGAATAGATATTAAAGAAAAACATATCAGTTTTCTGATTTTAAGGTACAACAAAAAGATCATAAATGACAAAAATAATCATTTACAAGATAAACTATAGTTTTGTGGCCAAGCTTAGTTATTATTTATGGGTTATATGTTAGATTAGAAGGCAGCAGTGTTCCATTTTTAATGTTTACATTAAATATACATAAAAAATATACAATAAAAATGTTTCGAAAAATACTGGTTGAATTTTTCAAAAAACTGAGAATTTTGAAAGCACTAATTTTAGTAAACATTGTTGTACTGGTTATAAACCTTATTTTAAATGGATATTTATTGTTGTTGTTACATAATTGTTAATAAAAAAAAATTAAACTTAAATGTTTAAAAGAAAATGTTTTTGGAAATTGTTCATGGATTTTATTATTATTTTTTTAATACAAAGAAATTAAATAAATAAAAGTCATTAAAGCTGTATTTTTATTTGCTAAATCTAAAGAAAATACAAACATTTAACACACCTTTATAAATTCAATGGCCTACCGTTTTTCTGTTAGAAATATTTCGTCAATTGACGCTCGAGATGCCACTGGACTTATTCAATGTAATAAAGTTAGTAATAATTTTTTCCATTAACATCATAAATAACATTGCTAAATTAAAACTAAATTAGGAAAAGGATATTTAAAAGATTATTTTATTTTAAAAACGCGAAATTTGCGGACTCATGGTTATACAGGTTGAGCTAAATAACATAACACATAGGCAATGTGAGGAAAAGAGACAATCTAACTAAATCTCAGCATGTAAACATGCGTGACTACTACTGCTTGTTTTGTTATTCTATTACTCGCCGATGTACCAAAACTGCTTGCTCAAGCAGCATAAGCTTTTTATATTTTTAACTATGGTGAATTAGAGAATGTGTTCTGTTGAAATTTCTTAACAACATTTTGTAATACTCTGCATAAACCTCTTTTACTCCCAACATAATAAAATGCATAAAATATTAAAAAAGGACCGCCTATCATCTTGTTACATATTATAACGAATATATTCTAAAAATAAATATGTCCATCACATCTTCACGAATTATAATCAATACCATTAAAAGGCCTATTATATCCAAACATAGTGTAACCAACATTAAAAAAAGTTTCAAAAGATTTTTAATAAAATTTAAGCAGTGTCAATCTTAAGATCAATTTAGTCATATCCATATAAACTAAGTGTTTTTCTTAATAAAAAAAATATATATACATATCTCATGCAAATGTAACAACCACTCGTTAATGTCTATTGGGAGTTATGCAGACTGTCCACGGATGGGGTTTACCAGAGGACAAATGGACTAAACATTTTATTTTCTAAAAAAGGCTTTTCTGATAAAAATTTTGCTTGTAAATAAAAAGATTTACAAAGAGTATATATGTATTGTATAGTTTACAGTGTGGTCCATTAAGTGTGCAACAAATAAAAAACTTTTTTGCAATTTGTCAGAAAATTTAATTCTTAATAAAAGTTGGTGCTTGGTCTTAAACTCTATAAGCAGTAGTTAGTTTTATTAAAAGTTCCATGGTATACAGGGTAGGTCAAAAAGATTAGGAAATGCTTTAGAGTAAATTACCCATATTTCTAAAAATACAAAGAAATGGTAAATATGGAATTTGTATACGCATTTTATTATTTATAGTTTATTTGCCTTTATAAAAAGCTTATTTGTATAATTTAAGGGCCCTATTAAATATTCTTGCAACAAACCTAAAGTTAAAATATAAATGCAGTTTAATTTTACAAATTTGCTTCGGTTTGATTAAATTAAATTTAAAAGTCAGTTGGTTGGAGCTGCTTTAAAGAAATAATAAATCAAAAGAATAAACATTTGTATTATACAGAGTAAATTCAAAATTTAAAAAAAAATAATAAAAATTTAAATAGAAGACCATGACTAGGTATTTAGACGTAACTTTTGTTTCTAAATAACATTTTTATTCAAAATCGTGTTGTATTTTTTAAAATATGGGTACTTTACTCTTAAGCAGTTTTTGCTTTTTTGACCTATTTTGTATATCATTTAACTTTTAATAAAACTAACTACTTCTACTATAATTTCGGACCATGCACCAACTTTTATGAAAAATAAAATTTTCTGACAAATTACAAATAAAAAAGTATTCCATTTGTTGCACACTTAATGGACCATACTGTATATGTATGTATTGTATTCAGGGTTCGCAAAAACTTAAAAGATATATTTTTTGTCCAAAAGTAAACTATCTGTAGTATTTATTTTTAAGGAAAATGTCATTTAAAAAAATTATTGGGAAAGAGTTTGTAATAAATAAAAATAGTAATACATTTTTTTATTGAATTCTGTAATTTGTCAAAAACGCCTTGGTCATATTCATTTATAGCTGAAAAATTTGTGTATGAATTTGGGCCAAAGCAAGCGATAAAAAAAACTTTTAGGCTTACTTTACTTAATTATAAAAAATTAAAATAATTTATTTTTGATAACTCCATTATTAGGTACATAAAACTTAAAATAGGTATTCTAAATATTTTTTTTTGTGAATCTATTTTTTTTACAAGCAAAATTTTTTATCAACAATATTCTTATTCTAAATTTATTTGTCCTTTTTTAACCCCATCCATAGACAGTCTGTATATATTATTAGATATATTTTTCAGTTTTTTTCAAGTTAATAAAAACATACAACATCATTAATTCCCATCAAAGTATTTACAATTAGTCGGCAGAGGTGGTATAAAGTTGTGATCAAACTTGATTACTAAGTTAAAAAGTTTATGATTTAGATTAGAATAAATACTGGAAATTGGTAGTTGTGTGGCAAAATGTTGTGTAAAAACCCATTTTTTTTAAATAATGGCAACTCACCAATTAAAAAAATGGCCCATTCACCATCATTTTAAAATTTTAAAATTTGTTATAACTCTAGCTCTACATGAATATCAATATTTAATAACTTTTTATTTTAAAACAAGGTAAATTTTTGTAAAGAACTGGGTTAAAAAAATGTTTTGCTTTATTTTGGTGTAAAAGCTTTTTAATGTAATAAACTGACTTTTAACCCGTTAAAGAAACAAAACTTTTACTCCGGATCCCATTTAGCTTAAGAAAATTTTAAGGTTGGAACAAATTAATATTAAATCTTACGGCACAATCCGTGCGGTGTTGCATAATTGATTAGCGTTGCAGCCACGAAGGTGTAGTAGATTTTAAGAAGGCTTAAAATTATCTTGTAGAAGGGTGACGTAGTTTATTTTTGTAGTTTATTTATGGATCAAAAACGGATTTTTCCAGTGCCGTAGAGTAAATAGTTATACATACTTTTGTATACAGGGTTTCCTAATTGCGGTAAGAAAATTTAAGGGCGTATTTCTAAGCCAAAAAGTTTTTTTTTATAAACATGGGTTCTCAAAGTTTTCGTTCTCAAGATACAGGGTGTTAAACTTTTCAAAAAACCTAAAGAATTTCAAAACACTTTTTTAGTAAAATTTGTTAGACTAGATAAAAACGTTATTTAATAAAGCATTTGTTGTTGTTATTATATAATGGCTAATAAGAAGTTATAACACCTAATTTTTAAAATAAAACAGTGGCCCCTAATGTTTCTTGTATGGTGCGGATTTGGTTTTTTTCTGGAAAACTAAGCAAGCTACTTAAAAATATGAAAATACAGAAACGTTGTATTTTTAGGTGTTTTACCCAGAAAAAATATAAAAATTACAAAAAATATATTTTTTTGTCAGTAATATTTGCTAAGATGCGTCCCACGTCGCCACTCTCTCACAAATTAAAATTAGTTTAGGTCCAAAGTAATTTCATATTTTAACAAATACCACATCCAAATTTTATTAAAATCGAATAAAGTTAAGATATTATTAAAACACTTATTTTTTTAAAGTATGTTGTAGTATGTGTATCTTAAGAACAAAGCATTTCCCGACCATTGTTTATATGATTTTTTAAATAAAACTGGCTCAGGAATAGGCGCTTAGATTTTCTTACTGCAATAAGAAAACACCCTGTATAATAATAAGAGCGTGACTTTTGAAACTAAATATGTTTGTAAGAACTATTGCATTAAAACTTAATAATAGGTAAAATGACATAAATTAAGCTATTATAAAAAAAAATTAAGTATATTATGGTAACAGTACTAAAGATTTTTATAAATATAGTGTAGTCCGTTTAGTACGACTTCGCATATAGAAACCAACCGTTTTTAGCGACGCGATGTAAGTACAGGCGTATGTTTGGTTTGAGTAGGAGCTTATATGAAAAGATATTCATTTATTACGACTTCGCTTACAACGACGAGCGTGGAGGCATAGGAAATCTTGAACATTCTGCTATTTGTGACGATCTTTCATAGTGTGAGGAGCTGGCTGAAGAAAATTTTCTATAAAATGTTATCGGTAATAGTCAAGATAGAAACGATAATTATAACGATGGCCTGAAAGAAAATTGTATTACTTCGAGCGTATCTAAAGCTCTAAAAGCTGCAAAGTGTTAAATATGTTGGTGGAATCTAATTTTAAAGTATAAATCATTATATTTCGTTGGCATAATGCAATCCCTACTCCTAACTATAGAAATAAAAACCAAAAACAATTAAAAATTACAGACTTATTGCACTAGATGCTTAGTTGGTATAATAGATTATATAGACGCATTAGCGTAGCGAGGGAAGCGAAGGAGGGGATCCCAAAAAGGGGCTTTTTATACAAAAAAGATACCGAGGTATCGTAGAAAAGTACATATTATGGTTTAGGAGCGTTGTTATGAGGGTAAAGACCTTATTTTCAACCTCCGAAGGTATATCATGTTTTGTTATTAATTTAAAACAAAAATTGTCTCTTTGTTTAGTACGACTTACGGTTAGAACGAAGTATTATCAACGGTCCCTTGGCCGCCGTTATAATCGGACTTCTATGCTTGTAAACATGAATTTCCAGAATTAAAATTTGATCCCATTTTTTTAAACTTAGATATATATTTTTTTAATTTAGAGGTTACCTAATAACATTACCTATAATTATAAATTTATTTTAAATACACTAAACTTAATTTTGCTACTGGAAGATTAATTTTTGACCTTTTCACTTTTATCCTATGCAGTTTTGTGATATTCTCATATAATCGCATGTTCATTGTCGTGCACCGACGCGGAAATATACAGATTGACGAACCTTGTATCCCTTTATTTCTATTTTCATGTAGTAATGTTTTGTTTTACTTAAGTTTTTGGTTTTACTGGATTTTTTTATATTTATGCATTTGTTGATTTATATGGGATTACTTATATTCAAGGGATATTTCTGTACCTCAGGAGCATTAGGGCTAAAGTCCACTTTTTTAAGAAATGTGTTTTATTGTTTACTTTATTATGTTTTTATTATTTTATTTTATTAAGTTTAAAGGGTACTAGTTCACAATAAAATTTTAAAGTTAAAAGATTTTTGCTGTCCCATAAAATTATAAAAAGTATACTTCAGTCCAACTGCTTTTGAGGTACGGATTTACAAATGTATACATTTAAAACGTTAGGTCAAATTTTTCAGCAAGTTTGTGGGACAGTTTACTGCCACCATTTGTATTTTTTAATGACCCTCAGAGTAATAAGACCTTTTACCATATTTTTTAAATTTTTTATTACATATTTTTTATTAAATGAAAATGCTTTTTAACAAAACATTTTTTGACAAGATAGTGAACGCACTTATCCATATACCGGGTGATGCATCGCCGGGCGGGACATAGGAAATCGCATGTAATTTTTAATGGGGTCAATTATTATCTCCCCTAATTATTTTAGAGAAAAATTCTATTAAAGTTTATTGAAGAGCATGCAAATCTACGTTCATTGTTAAAATTTTGGATTTTTCGATTAACCCGTTTGCTAGTTAGATGCTAAAATATTTTTAAAAATTGTTACACTGTTATCGCCTTATATTTATGAACAACAATAAACATACCAGGGCCTCAATTCCACTAAATTGAACTCATTCGTTCGCTGAACGTATTCGTTCCGGGAGCGTATAACCTTCATCTGTTTTTTTAACGAACGAATAACCTTCACTTGTTTTTCAAAACAGGCGGTCATAAAACAGAAATCTGTATTACCATCTGACATCTGACAAAATTCAAAGTCATTACATAACCTAAAATTTCTTTAAAGTGAAATTAAAATTGAAAAAATCGGTTAACTAAGCTATTAAAATCAAAATATACAGTTTAACTGAAATACAAGAAGCAAATAAATAATTAACATGGTCCTCCGCAGCCAGAAAAATCATTTGTAAGCAAAATAGTTCCTAAATCACATAACCTATAACCAAAAAGGGTTCGAAGCGGTCTCCTGCAGCTCCGTCGGCGCAAAAGCGCAAAAGTGCGTGAAAGCGGTAGCCTGAAGCTCATTTGGCGTAAAATGAATATATCAGTTGTCAAAATATAGATTGAAAAGAAAAATTATGAAAAATTACTTATTGCTTTGGAAAAGTAACTATCTAACAAGTTATTGCATATAATTTTTATACCACCTTCCATTCATACTTTCTAAAAGGCTTTTATTGATTGTTGAGTACTTGTACAGAATGTTAGATTAGGACAAAAGGTCATTGATAAGGACAAAGACTGGAAATGGAGATTAGCAAACTACATTAAAATATCACTTAAGGTAAGTATTAAACTAAAGTAAAATCATATTTAGAAAAACATTTATGGTCAATTTTTTTAGTTTAAAAAGGTAATATTTTACAAAATATTTGTCTTATTTATGCAAATTGGGTAATTGTCTCGAAAGTGGGACCAACTCCGATTTTGACCAAATAATTTGATTTACAGAGGCTTTTTGGGGCGTTAATCACAAATCCGAAAGAAGTTTTAGTCGGAAACTTATTGTTTTTAAAATATCCCTCATTAAAATTGAAAATGAAGTATCCTCATTTTTCTGTATATTCCCCGTCATTTTGCACAAAATTCTTAATATAACACTAAATGGGAATACAATATTTTATAAACAACTTTAAAAACATGTTTTTTATTTACTTTACACGTTTTTTGCCAAATTGCATTTTTTTACCCCTAAATGCCGCAACCATGCATTTTAAGCTGTCACAGATGTGGTCACAAGTGACTTAATTTAAAATAAATCTTTTAATTTACTATAAAAAGACATAAACATAAACCTATTAAAAGAGGTTTTAAAAAGATTTTTGCTGGTAAATAAAATATTATGTGTCAATTTAGTGTTATATCAAGAATTTTGTGCAAAAGAAGGGGAATATAGTAAAAATAGAGGATCGTAGTTGCTGCCACTTTGGAGACAATTACTGTAAATTGTTAGTACATACCAATTATTAGTTGATATAAATACCCAAAGATGGTAAAAAACATTTGATACTTATATGATTTTAAAGAGTAAATTATCAAAACCTTTTATTGCCAGTTGTCTTTTTTTTTAATTTTTTATTTAATAATAATTTTATTTGTAGGATTCTAGAAGACTACGAATTTACATACCTTAGGACCGTGCCAGAAGACATCAACATTGCATAATAGTTCAAGAATAATATCAAATGATCAATAAATAAAATAATGAAGCCCAAGGTGACTAACATTATAAATTATAAAGCTTCTGTAATTTGTAAAAAATAATAAAAACAATCAATAATATTTTGTAGTGTTTAGTTTATTTTAATTATTAAGCTTACAATAAAAAGGTATATTACAGTAAATAAACATTGTTTTTGTGCCAGAATATTTTTGCATTATAAACAAGTAGGTTAGCAAAAGGTGCATGGGCTCCTGAAAATATTCCCAGTTTATATAGAATATATTCTTAATTCACTTCTCCCGCTTGAAAAAGCAATTAAATCCAGACACTTCATAGTAAGTTCCATATAATACAAATGATTTTACAATCTGGTCACCTAAAATAAAAACATACAAATTTCAGGTTTAAATAAGCAAATGTAGGTTTTTCTATAAAATAGAACAAAATATAAAAAACAATATTTAATTTATTAGGATTAACTTAGGACATTGTAGAGTACCTATAAAAATTATAATAGAAAGAGTAAAAGCCATTAAGTAAAAGAAAATATTGCTCCTATGAAAAGATCATTGGTTTCGGTTAGGTTACGTAAGGATTTTCGAACAATGAACTAGTAAAAGCAAGAAAAGACATGAATACACAAGTTAAGGTACTTGAGAAGTACGTAAGAAACTTGGACAGTAGGTATCATATGTATAATTGTAATGATTTAAGGAAAATATTAGTATACTTTTAATGCAAATTTTATTCACAGTTGCTTTTATTCTCCCATTTTAAAAAGTGCACTCATGTTAAAATTAACTTAAATAGCAAGTTATTAATCAGTGTGGCAACAAAATTTATTGTTTAACCCAAATGTTATAAGTTATTTTTATAGGACTTACTTTGTCTGTTATCTGAACATGGTCTTAAGTTTGATCAATTATTTCATGTCTTTCTAGGGTTACCTGCCGTGTCATTTGTAGTTAGTTAGTTGTAGTAACAAATTATGCTGTTTATATGACTGGATCTTTCTACCAGTCTCTGATAAAAGCTAAAAATAACAAAAAATTGGAACCAAAACAATATAAATACCTATAGGGTTATTTGAACATACCTTTTTGGTACCTTACTTCTTGATAAAGAACACAGTTACTAGGTAATATTCCACATCATGTTCAACATGTTGTTTACAAAGCAAAATATTATTTTAATATTGATAATAAAAGAGAAATAATATAATATACTTTTTTAAACTGTAAAGTAAGGTTAAGTGGAATCACATGTTCACTATTTACTTTGGCAATTCTTTGGTGTATTGTGGGTTGTCTCTTTTGCAAATTTCACCTAGTTTCTACCGTTAGATTTACACCATTAGTGGATCAGTTTATTTTAGTTTTAACTTTAGAGTTCAAATCTTAATTGTGTAGCAAGTTTTAATATTTATGTGTTTGAATGAGATAAAAAGTATACTTGACTTTGACAAATGTGTCATATTTTAATGCGGTGTTGTGCGCCAATTTGTGAAGTTGGCTATGCACGAACGAAAACCTTTTTGTTTTCATAAGAGCCTAGAGGAAATAAAGAAAAACTAATAAAACGCAAACAAAAAGGCGCTTATGAATAGTGGAATAGAGGCCCAGTTAGCGTGACATTACGTTGTCATTTTGAAATTTAGTGCTTTATTATTATCAAAAAACGTAAAGCAAAAAGATTAACCATGCGTTATACTATTGAAGAAAAAGTATTGATAATTAAATGGTACTATCAGGGAAATAGTTACCAAAAGGTATCAGACATGTTCGCTGCTCAGTATCCGAATAGACCGATACTCGGAAAATCAACAGTCCATGGGACTATCAAAAAATTTGAGACCAAAGGCACAGTGATAAATAAATGGAGATGTGAAGCTAGGGAGTATCAAAGAGAAGAAAATGTAAGAGATGATAGAGACTTGGAAATTTTATTACACGTGGAAGAAAATGAAGGAAACGTGAGTACAAGGAAACTTCAGGATATCATAGGAAAAGATCAATCAACAGTGCTCCGGATTTTGAAAAGGCATAAATACAAATTCATACAAATATGAAAGACATCAAGAGCTAAGGGATGGGGATAAAATACGATGGCAGGAATTTTGTTTTGACATAACAAAAATATTTATGTTAAACAATGAACCCAATCATCAAAATTACCGATACTGGAGCAAAGAAAACCAAAACAGATTTGTCGAAACGAGGACGCAATATCCACAGAAAGTAAATGTTTGGGCAGGGATTGTCGGACAACATATTATTGGACCATTTTTCCTTAATCAAAATTTGAATGCAGAATTTTATTTGGAACTACTCGAAGAACTAATTTTACCCACTTTAAATGATGTATCCAGGGAAAATAAGGAAATTTGGTACCAAATGGATGGCTGTCCGGCACATAATACCCTGGCTGTTAGGGAATATTTACACAATGCTTTTAATGGAAATGTTATTGGCCTACATCACACCATAAATTGGCCAGCCAGGTCTTCTGATATTTCGCCGAATGACTTCTTCCTCTGGGGCCTTTTAGCAGAATGCTATAAAATTTCAATTTACCAGTTAACCAATGTAAGAAGACAATTTTATGAACGTCTGGGATATTGTCTAGCAGTCAGTGGAGGAATTTTGAAAATTTTCTTAAATCTCAAGTTTATTTCCAACATATTAATTATTGTAATATTATTAATAATTTATTGAAGCATGTTAATATTATAAATATCATAAGTTCCTGAAATTTGTTACTCTAGTTTAGTTGAACTTAACTTAATTCGTTTGTATAAATACAACTTTAATCTTTTCACTGTGCGATTTTTTGATAATAACAAAGCATTAAGTTTCAAAATGACAACGTAATATCACGCTAACTGGTATTTTTATTGTTGTTGATAAATATGAGGCGATAATAATGTAACAATTTTTAAAAATATATTAGCATCTAACTAGCAAACGGGTTAACCGAAAAACTAAAGTTTATACCATGTACGTAGAT
The DNA here is from genome assembly GCA_014170235.1 of Listronotus bonariensis. Taxonomy (NCBI): domain Eukaryota; kingdom Metazoa; phylum Arthropoda; class Insecta; order Coleoptera; family Curculionidae; genus Listronotus; species Listronotus bonariensis. The sequence continues at coordinate 532,555 of JACEGR010000033.1, forward strand.
TTGCATGCTCTTCAATAAACTAATAGAATTTTTCTCTAAAATAATTAGGGGAGCCAATAATTGACCCCATTAAAAATTACATAGGATTTCCTATATCCTTCCCGGCGATGCATCCCCCGGTATAAATTGTCATGTTATTAAAAGTAAGTTAAATGAAAACAATACTTAACCAATTATTTAAAAACTTTTTTTAGAAAGATATAAGATAAGGTATACAGCAAGGTAGGTTTTAGCAAGTATAGCGACAATTAAAAAAAAATCAACATTGTAGATAAACATGCACACATGTGCTTGCGTATCTCTTCTTAGTTTAGTAGATGTATGTGTGTAACAAAAAAGCAAATTTCGAATTAAAAAAATATGTATATTTTATATTTTTAAATATTTCTACAAGTTTAAGCACGTTGGGTCAAGTGATGGCTTCATATAAGAACATTTTGTATGAAATGAAGAAACATAATACAATAATATTATTATACAAATAAATGCAACAGTCAAATTTTACATATTTTAATTTAAATACTGTTTTTGGGCAATTAAGTAAATCACTGCTGTATATTTATAATTTTTTAGGCCTCACGAATATTAAAAATATACTAAAAAATCGCTGTACACTAAATTAAACGAAATATTGCTCAATAAGTGTTTCTGTTTTATTACGTGAATATAGGTCGTTTATTTATAAGACTTATTATACCTTGTAAAATTGAACGGATGGATAAGTAACTAAAGTCGACAATTAGCTGTTCTTTAAACTGCATTACACTTCCTAAAAAATCTCAACATCTTTTAGGGAAAGGGGGTAACGTTCTCCTAAATACGTTTTGTTTAAACAAAATTCGCCCTTAAATAGCCAAACTTTAAAGCTAAAAGATTTCTAACCAAAACAAAAATAAATTTTACAATTTATGCAAGCCAACCACAAACTTTGGACTAATTAGCCCGATTAAAAACTTTACAAAAAGCTTGGCTAGGTACGAAAGCTCTTGTGCTGAGTATGAGAGAAACGAGAGGGCGGTCTCGCGGTTGGCTGCAAGAACTCGCGAAGTTTTCGACTTTAATGAATGACCGCACACGCTCAACTTTGTTCCTGCTGATTTCATAATTAGGCGTGTTGAAAAGCAGGTGAATTCATTGGCGGCCTTAGAAAAGAAAATCTTTTTAACCCCTTTTCATTATGCATCTTATGTCGATGCTAACGTTGATGAGCAGTGGCGGCGCAAGATCATAATTTTATGTGGGCAAGATACATTTTGCGAGGTCCTCTACCCACTAGTAAGGCAAATCACGCGAAGTTGTATCCGCGAGGCCCCTTGTCGACAAATAATATCGAGGAAAAAAATTAAGGACCAAAAAAAGGTCCCCACTTTTCCTGCGAAGCCCCTCATTATTAAACTTTTATTTATGTTTATTTATGCAAAATCTATGACACGAGGCCACTCGGACCGCAAGGCCGTGGGCTACACGTCGCCCACGCCTTCCGTCGCCTCTGTTGATGAAGGAAGTAACAACTTTCTTACATTATTATTTTAAATTATTAGCTAAAAATCGAAAGTTTATTATTTAATTTTAATTGCATTGTTTTTTTTTAAGTAATAGTCCCTGGGTCAGTAATGAAATTGACTTTATAATATTAACATTTTCAAAACCTTTTAGGGCGCTTCCTTTTACGAGTCTACCACGAATATTCATAGCGCCATATATAGCAGCGGCGCTTACACCCAGCCTGTCAATTTCAAATGTTTTAGGTGTCGGACTGGGCAAATGCACACTTTTTTAATAGACCATAAGGCTCAAGCACAGGTTTCGGGTATTGAACCAGGCAGGTTTTGTGACTGTAACAATTAAAATTTTTGGCAAAATGCGTTTAGGTAAAAATTATTTTAAATTTTAAAAAGGATTCTTAATGTAGTAATTAGCTAATAATATTAATATTCTAAACTAATGTTTGCAATTCTTTTATTTATCGCTAATTTTATTTAAATTTTGTACACGGTGGTTTTTTAAGACGTTGATTACGAATATTCTGGTTATGACGACTAACCGTAAAGAGACCTGCAAACATTTCTTTTTTTTTCTCGAAATGCATATTTTGTGGAATAAACTTATTATTTTGTAGGATAGCTTTATTTTAAATGTATTATTTATTTTATTAAAAGAGCACCTCACAAAAATATTATTTTGATTTTTAGAAAAACCTAAATTTTAAATAAATTAATAATAAATTTAAGTTAAGTATTAAAAAAAACACATAACTTCATAAACAAATTTTGTTATAAGTAATTTACAACAGTTATCATTTTATTTAAGTTATATAAGTAAATCACCTAAGATATCAGCGCTTTCAACACAATTTTTTTTTGTCTTCTAGCTAAACTTTGTTTTTGACTCTTATTTTTTTTTAAATCTACGTACATAATATGTTGTGTATTTTTTTTTCGTTTGGGGAAACCACCACGTAAATAACAATCTCTTTTTGACGTATTAAACAAATTTAATAAAGTTTTTGCCGTTATGTTTGGTAAGAATTACAATTTTCGGCCCAGAAAAATTTAAACGCAATGACCAAAAATATGGTTGATATGTCTATTTATTATAGATTTGGGAGAAAAGGCAACTCAAAGCTAAAAAAATCTCAAATATACCTACGGTACTAAGCTTAGTGCTTACAGCCTAGAGCTATAGATATAGGGTGTCAACTATATTTTTACCCACTTTGATTGCGAAAAACAAATATACTTATAAAGATGCAATTTTCTCAAAAAGCCATAGACATTTAAAAAGTTATTTTATCATATCCTCGTCATTTGGTTGTAACATTCCGTTAAAGCAAAATGGACGATTTTTTGATATAGGGCAAATTTGTTATTTTAAATGGAATGCCAAGTATATTTTTCTTTGATCCTAATATTTTATTTTTTCTTTTAAAAAGAAATGTAACATTAGCTATGGTTATTTTTAAAGGTTGTTGATTTATTGAGCTATAAAAAATTGACTGAGAGGAGAAACAGTAATTTCATATGAGCTTTTATTTCAGGGTGTATACATTTAAAAATACAATATTTTAAAAAGTAATGATCAGTCATTTATTTCCTAAAAACCTTTTAACATAACCTTAGTAAACCAACTTCCTAACTTTATAATTTCCTGTAACTATGAACCCCAGCCCTAAGGTCAGTTTGGAAATCCATCTAAAGTCCGGCACATCTTTGCAACATCCCATCACAATGGCGTGTCCATGTCTCCGAAAATTGCCGCTTATTGATGCGGAAACATACAGATTGACAAATGTCGTTCTCGTTTATCAGACCAGTTTTCCATTGTTACATAAAACTGCTTTATTTCACGTAATTTAGTATTTGAATTGTTGCATTTTCTGCTCGATATGGAAGCAGAAGATGAAATTTACGGGGAAGTTTGTGTACAAAATAGTGTTTTGTGATTATTTCCATAAAAAAGAAAACAGGATTGTAACAATTAGTAATTGTTAACTTATCGGACACAACAGTCCCATTTATTTCGCGGTTCAAAACGTGAAATTTCAGGCTTAAAAAGCAGCTCCGAATTGGTCACGAATTGATCATAAATGGTCACTAAGTGTGACGAATTAGTCATCGATACACCAACCTTTACGGCCCGTTTAAAGTCATCGAAAATTTTTTAGCGCCTCAACTTAATAATTATACATGGCTTAATCAAAAAGGACGCAATTGGTTACAAAATGGTCAACATTGGTCAGTATGAATATTAAATTGGTCAGCGAGATTAAAGGACTTTTTAATAAATAAAGACAGACGAGAAAATTTTGTAAGCGGCTCAAAATTAAAAATTTTAAATATAAAGAACAAATTCTAAAAGCTAGTAACAATTAGAAAATTGATCAGAAGTATTTATTATATGGTGTAAGATACTGAAATAAATGTAAAGAGTTAAACAATTCAAGGTCACCAATTGCTACATATATAAATATATTTAGTAACTCAACATCAACATTCGTAGGTCGTTTCATGCTGTAACAATTGGTCACGATTGCTCATTAGGTCACAAATAATTGGTTAGCAGTAAAATAGAATTAACAAAAGTTATTTTCAATTCAATAAATGCTACATAAGAATATTTAGCACCTCAATACTAAAGTTTAAAGCTCATCCGAAGCAATATCAATTAAAAGTGTTGAATTTTGTGCAAAATTTAATAAAATGCTAAAAGTGTAGCAGAGCGTTTTCGGTACAAATCATCAGTGCTACTTGTCAACAAACAGAAGTTATACCTCTGGGGTGCATAAATTAGTCAATGTTCAATAAAGGTTATGTACTTAAAACTAAAAAATAATTTGGTAAGTCCTAGCTACCAGATCGCACCAATCTTCTCATCAATTCGAGGTTTGAAAAGGTCCAAACCACCTCACAACTAGAAAAGATAGGTTATGGGTGTATTATAGGCTTTATATCAGGAATAGCTTAAAGAATTTAAATCTTAAAACATATGTAGGGTGTTCCATTAAAATTGCCAGGGTAATCATACTTGGAAATTCAAATTTTACAGCACTTCCGGTTAAACAGGAAGTAGTATTATAATGATCTCTAAAGGTAGAGGCTTCTAAAAGAACTATTTTAAGCATTTTCAATTTTTGTAATGTTTATTTGTTTTACCATAAAACTGCATTTTGTACCGTCGTTTGGAAATTTTCAAACGTCATTTCCTCCAAATCCAAAAGAGTTAGGTTATGAAAATATAAAAGATTTTATATTAGGAATGACCTGTAGAGTTCAAATCCTAAAAATATCTAGGGTGTTCCATTAAAAATATTAAAGTTGATATCACTTCCGGTTAAACCGGCAGTAATACACAGATGCTATTATGTCCTAAATTGGCATCCGGTGATACAATATAACGTCCCTAAATTTGAAAACTATACGTTTGCATTGAAGAAAATAAATTGCTGGATAGTAATTTCGTTGTCACCCGGTATAAGTGAATATTGTCTTATCTTGCTAGAAGAATTAAACGCCTTTTGATATTATAGTTTTATATTATTTTAATACCCACTTCGTTGTATTAAAAAAAACTGGTTTTTGTTACGATAATGATTTCAAATAATTAGCAACTCCGTTAACAATTCAGCCTTTAAAATTACCCAATACAGGGTTATTTTTAAGTTGATTTATCTCTTTTAACACTGTATAAAATGCAATAAAATATAAAAAAAAACAGATAAACTTATGTCCGAAAATGCTTCGTTTTCAAGATAGGTGGTGTTAAAGTTAAAAAAAAGCTTTTTTGTCATAACTTTCTTACCACCCCAGATATTATTACAAAATTTGGTACACTTCTTTTGACATTATATTTCTTGTTTTAAAAGTTTTTTAAAAATTGTTTACCAGTGGCGTGCGAACAAGATTTGTATTTAATTTTTTTAAAAATAAAAAACCACTACGCCACTACTTTTTCTTTGAACCAATATTATTTTTAAAATAATCATTTATTTTAGAGTTAATTTGGTTTTTGTGTTTTTCTAGTACAACAAAAGGTTTTCGTTTAAAAACATTAAAGCCAAATTTATATTAAAAAAAAAGGTTCAAAAATTACATTACTACAATAATTAAAATTAATAAAAAACTAACCAGAAGTAATAATTTTTAATAAAAATCAAAAACGAATTTTACATACAAAGCATCATATCAGATTTTAGCAATTTTGTTTTGCTTGTCCATCAAAATGGTTTTATATTTTTTTTTTTAAATAAAAACCGTTCGTCGTACGAAAAAAAAAACAAGAAACCAAATTAACTCCATAATAAGTGATTATTTTAAAAATATTGTTAATACGAAGAAAAACCAGTGGCGTACTATTACTTTTCTTGAAAAAATTTAATATAAATCTTCCTAAAACAGCACAGGTAATGTTTTCCTTAAAAACTTTTTAGCAAAAAAAACCACCGTAATTGGCAAAAGAAGTGTACCAAACTTTGTAATAATATCTGGAGTGGTAGAAAAGTTATGACAAAAGGCACTTCGTTTCTTGGAAACGAACGAAGCACTTTTGGACATAATTTTCCCTGTTTTTTTTTAATTTTCTGGTATTCTGTACAGTGTTGAAAGGCATATATCAACCTTAAAATAACCCTGTATATGACCGATAACCTTAAAAATAACTGTTAATTGGTCGCCTATATTGAGTTAATATGTCATATACAGAGCCTAATATCCCAATCAAAAGATCAAATATATTATTTTAGATTAAACTAGACCCTTGACCGTTCTGCACTTAACAAATCCACCGAGGTTTTCCGATTTCAGTAGTGGAGAGTTTAAACCGGCTAATCGAGTTACTCCATGTCCGAAGTTATGTTCTGTACGTCCAGTAGCAAATTAAATCGTTCTTTTCTTTTGATAATTAGGGCCTTAACTCCGCTTTTGCTCTCTGACGGACCGGCGTAATTCAGGGTTAATAAAATTATTTTATCTAGAGACCATCCGCTTAAGTAAAGGGTAAATATTACATCTTTAATCATTGGTCTCTTTATGTATGCTTTATGAAATAAGCTAGAATTAATGAAAACCACAATTTATTGCCATTTGTTATAAGAATTGTAGCTACAAAAATTCTTAAGACAAATTAGAAGCCGAAAGAAATACTTTTTAAAAATACTTAGTGGTTGTAAATTATATTTATTATTCTCTGTATACAGGGTGGCATAGGTGAATTTAAGGGATACAACTAAGTTAAGTCTGTTTAACAATTTCTATGCTTAAAACGTAAGATTTTAAATTCACAACTTTTTTATTTTAAATAGGCTATGGGTATTTCAAAATAATTGATTGGGCCCTATGAATAAAAGAAGCAAATGCTTTTGCTTATAAGTATAAAGTATAAAAGGATTTACTTTTAACGTATAAATATAGTTGAGCATTTGCTTACAAGTGCGAGTATTTACCTATGGAAATGTGATGCTAGTGAATAGCAGCATCACCTTCCATGCCTTTTCTATAAGTAAATGCTTGCGCTTGTAAGCAAATGCTCGAGTTTTCTCATACATTTGAAGTAAATCATACCTTATACTCATAAGCAAAAGCATTTGCTTCTTTTTATTTATATGGCCCAATAAAGCGGTTTATTAGGTAATTTTGAGCTATATGTCAATTTTGTGGAATATCCATAGCTTATTTTACATATAAAAGGGAAATAATTTCAAAAAAAAAAAAAAAAAATAGAATGTTTCATTTAAAATTAAAAAATGTTTTCATATTGGAAAACTAAATACTGTTTTTGTCATCAATTCTTAAAAACCCTATTATTTGGTATAGAAATCGCTGAAAAAACTAGCCAATATTAAATATTAGTTTTAAAACACATTTTAAAATTCTAGTAAAAAATTTGAATTTACTTGATGGCCCATGGTAAAGTGCCTATTACTTTCAAATATGTCATGCTACTAGAGTAGGAGGGTCGAATACTGAAATCCTGTATCTGAATACACATCTTGAATACCGTACTCAAAAAATTATTTGAATTCTGCAGATTTAAATACCAAGAAAAAAAATATTTCGATACCGCTGTATTTGAATACCAGTATTCAGTATTCATAAATAATTTTAAAAGACAAAATAAGATCCTAACCCCTAAACAAAACATCCCTTAAAGAAATTGTGTGTGACTGGCGATTCACTAGCATGAAAGCCATAAACAAGCAAGCAACCAAGCAAATTGTGTGTGACTTAAACTTGCCGCTCAAAAAATGGTTTACTTTAAACCCCAAAGTAAGTTTATTAATTTTTTAAAAATAAAAAAAGGTCCTCACCCGAAGGAAACAATTAAATGTCTTGTTTTTGCGCTTTTTTCTTCAAATACAGGACCGGATTAACAAAATATGAATAAATATTAAATATTAGAATACTCAAAACCTGTATTTGAATACTACAAACCTGTGTTCGAATACCAGCACTCGAATATAGGATCTGAATAACAAAATATACAAAGCAAGTATTTGAATACTATGATTTAAAGACGGTATTTACAATCGAAAATCCCTTAAACTAACCAAAAAAGTATTCAATTAAATACCGCATACCAGCCAAATGTAATCTGAATAGGATCCAGAATACATTTGGCGGAAGCGGCGTAAAGCGCGAGTTAAAGACCCAGTCTGTTAATGTCAAATGTTTCTTTTCGGGTTTCGGAATGGGCAAACGCCTCACTTATTTGTCGGACAAGTTTACCTCAATGTTTAACATGCAATTTTTTAATATGTTGCCAAAAATCGTAAGTGTTACAGTCCCGAATCTATAAGGCCCATTGACATGTTTTGGGTATCGGATTAGGCGGGTTTAGTAACTGTAACCCTTACGATTTTTGGCACAATGATTAAAAATTTCATGTAAAGATTGTAAATTTGTCCGACAAAAAGTGGCGTATTTGCCCAGACCGTCACCCGAAACATTTGACATTGACAGGCTGGATTAAACCGCCGCTTTCATATATGGCGGTATAAATATTCATGGTACACTCGTCAAAAAGAACCCCCTAATAGTTATTTTCCTAACAAGTGCGCAAAGTGATACTTTTCCACACGCGGCTGCCGTTGCCCGAACGATGCAAAGCGGAGTTCGGGCAAGCAGTTAGGAATAAAATATTTTCTACGAGAGTCAGATAATTCCAATATTAAAGCAATGATTATTTTTTAAATTATGTTTAATCTGAAGGAACTACTGCAACATATTTATAAATGGGAATTATTTGTTGATAACATTTACAACAAAAGCACAGTTATTAGCATATTATAAATTAATTGCAGAACCTCTAATTTCATTTAGCGGGTGGCTTATGGAAGCGCTTATTGTACGGCTTGATGAAGGTTGACTTAGCTCAGGAGGGGAGTTGTTCATGGTCAATATTTTATTTGACATATCCTTTTTCTGATTTGTGGATTCATCAATGTAGCTCTCAGCTACAGCCGTTGATTTCCAGCCCCCAAGTCGCTTGACATTGGTAATTCCTTTTCCAGAATCCGCTAACATAGTCGCAGAGGATCGACGAAAACTATGTCCAGTGTACTCTTCTGGATTTTTTAATTTTAGGTATGCAGCAATTTCTGAAGGCATTTTGCCTATTGAATTTATTCCCACACATTGCGTACTGCATGCTCCTAGTCTATGCTGGAGAAAAAACGTCTGTGTGGGGTATGTGGTTTCGCAAATTTGCATATTTACGGTAAAATTACAGATAAAGTCCGTTATTAGTTTTATCGGACCTTACAAAGATTCTAGAAGTGTTATTTTTACTGTCAGGAATTTTCACCACTATCAAATTTTCATTATCCTGTATGTCATCAATCATTATGTTTGTAAGTTCATCTCTCCTACAAGCACCGGCAAATCCAAAAATTGTAGCAACTTTTATTAGAAGGTAAATATTATCAGGTGCTCCTTTCATGAATCTTAAAACTTCTTTGCAGAAATTTTTGATTTTTTTGGCCGGTATCCCACGTTTTGGTGTTTAAGTAGGGATGTTAGCTTGAAATATGAACTTAAATCAAGGTTCCTTTTTCCTTGGAGGACACATTTAAACATAGAGTACTTACTCCATAAAGTATTAGGTTTATATGTTTTTGCAAATCCGCAAAATAGGCAAAGAACACTTCTTCTTTAATACTTTTTGTCCCCTTGCTAGAGCACCAGTTTTCGAAATGACTATATTAATTCTCATATTTTTCACGAGATTTTGCTAAATTCAAACTTACGGTATTTGCTGCATCCAGGATAGAATCTGGTATCTCCTCATCGGAACTACTCATTTTAAATAATTATTATTGTCGGATTTTTATTTTATAAAAAAAGATACTATGATGCCTTTTCATTAAAATTGCTTGTTTATATGGAAACGAAGAAAAAATCTGAAATGTGTTAAAATCACCAAGATTACATATTGTTGCTTGACTTCTCATAATCATTTATTATTTTTCTACAGGGTACTTAAAAAATGTTTTTTTGTGTTTTAGTTGAAATATTGAAAATTACGAAGTAACAAAAAGAGAATAAACTAAAACTTGCAATAGCTTCGTATATTGCATGAAATAGCTTACAATTACTAAAATACATTTAAATCTTGATTACCTGTAAGATTTTAGAGTAGTTTTACGCACGTGCGGCGTGCAACTTTGCGCACTCAAATGCGTGCGGAAAAGTGTACATTTCCGCATGCTCGTAGGAAAAAAGTTTTAAAAGTGTTCTTATCATGAAGTCCTTTTTATTACTGGCCCAGGGACTAAAACCCTACTTGCTAAAAAACTAATAAAAAGATAAGGAGAGATGTTTTAAAATATTCCAGCACCAAGTCATTATTAATTAACCCTTCTAAATTGCTCTGCTCACTAGTCCAGAAGTCTGTATGCCCGAAAATAGCAGTAGTGTTTACATAACTTCCCTATTAGCATCAATTATTAACGAAGGTAAAACAGTACAAACAACTATTTCACCTCGGCCCGTGTCATTTTAAATTTCTCAGAGGATAATTCTGTTCATGAAAGACGCATGCAATATGTCAAGGTAACCTGAAAGTTTGGACTGTGTTAAGGATTCAATGTGACATGGGTACGGTTTAGGTCTTATTATACTTTTAGTGAGCGGATGGATTTAGAACAATATTGCTTTTAATTCTCCTTTAAATAAAATATTTTCTTAACTAAATAATGTTACCTGCTGGTTTTATTATTATTGTAAGAAAAAAAATTATTCACTTATGGTTTAGTCTTAACTGTCTAGGACCCAAAAAAATATGTAGTAAACTAAAATAACTAATATATTCAATAATTTAAAATTACCATTTCATTTCCCATCATGTCAAGATCAACAAGAAAAATGTTGCAGTTTTAATAGCCAATAATCACTCTTGCATTTAATCTTAGCATTACCCACAACAATTGTATATTTTCTAAATAGTGCTGAAAGTGCCACTTTTCCGCACGCGGCTGCAGTTGCAGTCAAATGAGAAAAAGGCACTTTGGGCACGTGTTATGAACACTATTTTTTCTGCGAGCATAAGGAAATCATAAAACAAACTTTTATATATATATATATATATATATATATATATATATATATATATATATATATATATGCTTCAATTTTTTCTTAAACCATTTCTTATAATTTACTTTTGTTTACTTTGTTTCTTGGGATTGAGGTTTTTTTATTAATAAAACAATAATTTACATTTTCTGACGTTTCGCCTTACATGAAAGGCTTTTTCAAAGATCTATTTATTTATTTTAACGATAGTCTTTTGGCATGTTCCTACAAAATAATAACGAGTTAAAACAATATTAATTATTTACAAAATATTAAATAGATGATTTTTTTACATTTAAAATTCTTATATTTATATAATAAAACTGACACAAAGGTAGACATAGGACAATTAAAATTATATTTTAAAAACATTAAACTAATAAAATAAAATAATGGGATACGCACCTTGAAAACATACCTTTTATATTAGATATTTTTTAGAGATTAATGTAACTGTTTTGTTGGTAGTCGGCAGGATAAGAATTTCAGTTGTTTTTTTAATTAACCTAAAAAATTGTGTTAATATGGTTTCACAAAAATGTAATCTTAATCCTATGTAGTGCAGATAATTATGTTATGTTTGAGATAGATACTCTTATTATTTTATTAAATTGTAATAAATCTGATTTAATTTTTCAATGTCTTTTTTGTTGTTTACACAATTGTTTTCTTTTTATATGGATCATTTCCTTTACCATTAGTTTTTGGTATTTTTTATCTTGATCAAGTATTTTTGTTTCTGTGTAATTAAAAGAATGTTTTGTTTCAATTTCGTGTTTATGTAAAGCTGTTGATACATTTTTTTGATATTTGTGACCATTTAATCTGTTGTTTAGATGTTGGGTAGTCATACCAATGTATTTTTGTATAATTAGAGCAAGGGATGGAATAAACGACATTTGATTTTTCTTTTTAAAAAGTTTCTTTTTAAAGAGTCAAACACCCCAAAAGAAAAAATCAAACGTCGTTTATTCCATCCCTTGCTCTAATTGTCCAAAAAATACATTGGTACACATCACAGATTTTTAATACCTTTTTAAATATTGTAAACAACAGATTAAATTGTGGCATTTTGCAGGTTTGTTGTGGGAACATTGGTGTCTGCGGAATGTGTTTTCTTCACCTGTTGAGTTGGTTTAACCAAGGTGAAATTTTCTTTTAAACATGAAGTTTATAAAAATCCTTCATTACGACTCGCTAATATATTGTTCGATATTTTTGTACTTTTCCGCACTAGCAAAAAATTAAAATGAATTTTTTAGATCAATGCATGTTCAGTAAAAATTCAAAAATCTGCACACTCTTTTGGAATACGATAGGCAACTTTTATTGAGGATTTAAAAGAGCTGTAAAAGTATCTTCTAAAGCCTTTGTAAACTTAAGCGACTTAATTTAAAGCGGGTATTTACTCATTAAACAACGCCACAACAGACATCTTACAAAAGTAGACATTAACAAAAAAATAAAAATAACATCATTGCACGTGCACATCCAAGCGCTTGAAGGTCAAAAGCGTCAAAATAGTATAGTAATATATAACCAACTCCTGTCAAAGTATAGTAGGTAGTGGTATAATTAATTATACTTTGACTAAATTAAATACATCTACTTTGATATCTTTTATATATTGCACAATATTTTAAAAAGGTATTAAAAATCTGCACGCTCTTTGGGAATATGATACGCAACTTTTATTGTCGATTAAAAGAGCTGTAAAAAGATTTTGTAAAGCCCTTGTAAACTCAAGCCACTTAATTAAAACCGGGTATTTACTCTTTAAACAACGCCACAACAGACACCTTACAAAAGCTTTTTCCTCATTACTGCCGACAAAAAATTAGAAAAATAATTACCTGTTTCCACTCAAGTGATTCTTTTAACCGCAAGTACGAAATGCTATCGCGCCGTAATTTTCATTAGATATTGTTCGTCGGGCTAAGGAAATGAAAAATTATCAAGACAATGGAGAAGAAGTGAAACATGGTGTTGTGCACCTCCAATTAGGACTCTTATAAAATAAGAAAAAAGTAACTTGGAAGGAAAAGGCAGGGTCGGTTTAGGATTAAACCAAAAGGTGTGTTACTTTTTAATGTATTTGATAACACGCAATCTAGTAACGCTTAAATACATGCGTACTGTTTGTCTCCTAAAGTGAAGTAAAATATTCCAGGAAAATGTACTTATATTAACATGTTATTTTCCTGGAATATTTTACTTTACCTACATAACATGCAATTTAATTCGTTTTAGAAGGGACAATTTTTAAATTGACGTTTTGGTATAAAGAAAATGGTTATTTATTATAATATTATAACATATCATATAAATAATTATAATATTTATAGAATTAAAGAGTTGGCTAATTACGCAGTTTTAGGGCTTAATGATAATATATAAAATAAAGACAGGTCCTAAAGCAACTTCTTATTTATTAATATATATATATATATATATATATATATATATATATATATATATATATATATATGTAGTTTTTTTTAATAAATAAGAAGTTGCTATATCAGAAAAAAAATATTAACTGGCTATTGTCGTGTGTTTACCACCGATGTGTTATGTTTAAAAAATAAGCTTTTTCTTAACACTCTGTATCTCTAAAGGTATATAAGACATGTGGGACAAAGTTTCTAGGTTTATTTAAAGTTTTTCTTTAAAAATCACCTCCGAATTTACTCTCTTAAAGAATAGCATTTAATTCTAAAGCACCCGGTATTGCTCAGACCTAGCCATAAAGAAAGTTTTGTTTTCTAATACCAGATATCTTAAGAAGCGGCTCTAAATTACCTTTTACCAAGTATACTTTTTTTATGTAAAATATATGAAAAAATCGGAGTTTTTACGTAAAAGTTACATACGAAGTAGCTCAAAAATGGTAGAATCGCCCTTTCAATTTTTCGATTGGGTTACTGGATCCGCTGTAGAAATATAAGAATTAACTCATTTCATTTTTTTACAAAAAAACGCGCAAAGATGTTTAGAAATATTTCCTGTAAAATTGAAAAAAATTAGATACACCACTACATAATATTGACGACAATAGTTCATAGAAAGTTTGTTTCTAATTGTTCATCGGAGAATAACACCTTAAAGTTTTTTGGTAGAGTACTGGATGCCGTGTATGTATAATTTAAAATAAAATGTACGAGCTATTTTATGTTTAATTTATGCAAAATGCCGCAGATGGTTCCCTCTAAAGTTAACAATAAAATTGATAGCAGATTCTTATTTTTTACCTTTGAAAAGCTCCTTTAGCCCGATCTTGTGACAATATCTTATTACTAATTAAAATGATGTAAAAAAACTAAAACCAGAATATATTTTTAACATTTCGTTTATCCAAAATTATTTACTTTTGGACTGACGTAAGTTGGGTTAGATCGTTATATTTTAGCCTTAGAAATTTGTGATTGTATTTTTCTGCATCTTGTATGTATCACATAACAAATACAGGGCTATTACTACTTACTATTTTTCTTTTATTATTGTATAAAATGTAAAAAAATAGGAACAAAATTTAAGGAAAATTATGCCTAAATGCTTTTTTTTCCGAGAAGGAACAGGGTGTTAAAATTTTACGAAAAAATGCCTTTTTATCAAAACTTTCCTACCATTTCAGATATTTCCACAAAATTCGGTACACTTTTTTTTTTAACTATTATATTAGATATTTTGCTGTAGAAGTAAAACAAAATCCAGTGGCGTTCAAACAAGATTTGATTGCATTTTCTTAAAAAAAAAAATAGTACGCTACTAATTTTTCTTCTAATCAACATTGTTTTTAAATAACTGATTCACTTCGGGGTTAATTTAGTCTCCTGATATTTTTCCGTAAAATGACTTTTATTTTTTAAAACAAAAACCATTTTTTATACGAAAAAATATAAAAAAAACCAAAATAACCTTTTTAATAAGAATTTTAAAAATAATATTTATTCGATTAAAAAACAGTGGCGTAATATTTGTTTAAAAAAATCAATAAAAATCTTGTTCGAACGCCACTGGTATTTTTTAAACCTTTACAGCAAAAATGTACTGTAATAGTCAAAAGAATTGTAGGTATCAAATTTTGTGGTGGAGGGGTGGGAAAGTTATCATATAAAAGGCAATTTTTCTTAAAACTTTAACACCCTGTATCTTAGAAAGAAAGCATTTTCGGACACAATTTTATTTTAAAAAATCTTATATTCTTTCATTTTATACAGTGTTTAAAGAAAAATACTAACTTAAAAATAACCCTGTATTTCTATATTGAGACTATGAAAAAATGTAATTTTAAAAACTGCGGTCCTGTAAAGAACAATAAAAAACTTACTTACATCCAAGAAACAAAGAAAAAGTTTTTTAACGAAAATGAAGAATAATTACCGACGTCAAGTGGACCGTGAAAGAACAAATGAAAACATAAAACAAATGATGCCTAACATTTAGCGGCTGGATTGATAATTTCGTGGAGGGAAATTTTAAAATTGTTATTTCAACAATCACCGGCGTAAAATCGTAATTGCTTCGATATCTATAATTTATTCACTTTTTGTGTTTTTATTGAAAGGGAACCGTTTAACGGCCGATTTAGTTTAATATTTTTTGCGGAAAATGAAACTGTTAATATTTAAAATCATAAATAACTAATATTTTAATAATGTATGCTGGTTTTAAAAGTATTCTTACTATTGTTAAGGGGTTTTTAAATGCGATATGTTTTTAGTTAGAATTTAATTTTACTCTTTTTACTTTTTTAAACCGCAATAAGGGATCCCAAGAGGGGATTTCGGTATTTACTTCAGCGCGGCAGATTAATATACCGGAGGGTACCTTTCCTTATAACACAGGTTGGTTTTATAAACGTTTCTAAAACATTCTAGTAGATTTTGGGTAACGTACGAAAAACGTTCCTAAACATTCGTTAATGTTCTTTAAACGTTTTTAAACAGTTTTGTGTCGGCAACAACAACGTTTTAAAAACGCTTTAAAAATGTTGTTGTATGTTGTTTTGCTGATTTTATACAGACAAATAACATTAAAATAAAATAAGAATATCCAATTAAAATTCACAGATTAAACACATAACCTTTATTTGGAACTTCTAATTGGTTATTCTTATTTTGTTTTTATGTTATTTATCTGTATAAATTTAGCTTATGTTTTATGTG
The DNA here is from genome assembly GCA_014170235.1 of Listronotus bonariensis. Classification (NCBI taxonomy): domain Eukaryota; kingdom Metazoa; phylum Arthropoda; class Insecta; order Coleoptera; family Curculionidae; genus Listronotus; species Listronotus bonariensis. The sequence continues at coordinate 548,789 of JACEGR010000033.1, forward strand.
AATGTTTTTGACATTTAAATAACATAGTACTTTTATTTCAGATTAGGCAGAAATCACCTTATTTATTAAATTATATTTTAAAAACACACAATTATACACAACTTATATATTGTATGTATATATGTCGCAGGTTTATTGTAAAATCAGTGTTATTATAATATACCTAGACTTTTATAATACAACTAGGCATATTGTAACACGATACGAATAATTAAGAATCTTATAATTTTCCTAAAATTTTAGGCATAATATCATACGCCTGCACCTTGTAAGGCTCATTGTTAGAAATTATTCCTAGCGCGATTGCTTCAGAATCCGACTACAATAATTACGTCGTATTATAATACGACTGTCGGTATGTCAGGCGAATTGCAAGGCATAGTAATTTGATTGGTTCGAAGCGCTATAGACGGTCATGCAAAACTGTCACATTGTGGCGGTCATTGTTATTTTTGCTTAGTTAATTTTTTTTTTTTTAATTCCTTAATAAAGCGAATAAAAAAATAACCTACCAGAACTAACCATGACCGCCTCAATATGACGTTATGTTTTAAAGTTCATATGAAATTATCAGCAAATGTCATAAAAGCGGACCATGCTGTAATAAGTAATCCAAATCTATAATTTGTATTTTAAATAGTTAAATAAAGTTTTAAATGTTCAAATTCAGTGATTAAAATACAACTTGGCTAATATACTGTCAGTCATCTTATAATACCACGGATTTAATGTAGTCGAATTCTAAAACTATCGCGCAAAGTCTAATTTGTAACAATAAGCCTATACGAGGTGCAGGCGTATGATATTATGCCTAAAATTATTAGGTAAATTGTGACATTCTTAGCTATTCGTCTCGTTTTACAATACGCCCAGTCGTATTATAAAAGCCTAGGTATATTATAATAAGACTAAATGTACAATAAGCCTGCGACATATACAGTTATGGTCAAAAAAATAAGAGTGCATAACAAATTTTAAAATTACTTGTGTTTATATTTACACTTAAGAGTACAAAAATAACAAGCACTCCACCAGCACTAGCACAATTATCAGTTAGTTGCGTTGATTAATTTTAGTAAAACAAGACAAAAAAAACAGCACATCAAGGAATACTAACCGAATAAAATCATAGATAACCTACATTTAGATCCGCAGTGGCAAGAATCATTTTTCTGATTTTTACGACCTCGCGCAGTAAACAAATGGACGGGTGGACGAACACGCGCACTTAAGAGCCGTGGCAAAATACAAACACCGGCACCCCGTACCCTCCGTCTGAACAGAAAACCAGGACTCCGCGCCGTCGACAAATTCTTTCCGATAATGCGGATAGTCTGTTTGGCGCCAGGCGCGTTTACCTCTGATTTGCTTGCGCACAAACCCGTTTTTTGCACATGAAATGTAACTTTTGTTTCGCCAGGTAATAACATTGGCAATCCATCAGTGTATAAAATTCACTAAAATGCAATTCTACAACTTGCAATGTCATTAACTAATGACAGAGATTTGAGGGTGCGTTCCTAGCTAGAAGGATTTCCTGGGTACGTTCTTAACGAACCATGCTCTTCGAATATTTTTCCAAAGAAAGACCTATGCGATAAAAATGTTATATCTTATCCCTAAAAGTAAGATTAAAGAATTTTTAATGTGCAAATATAATTATTTAAGACTTTTTTTATTCATTTTATTTCATTATTTATTTAAGTTAATAATACGGTCAATAATAACGTTTTATGTAGGTTCTAAAAAACGTTTGTAATACGTTAATATAACACGTTTTGTAAACGTATTTTTTTAGTCTTGAACGTTCAGACCTTAAGTATACCTATAACGTACGTTTTCTGCGGCATTTTCTTCTTTCGTACACTCGCGTTTCGTAAACTTCCTAAATCTACCTGAAATATTCTCGTTTTGTACACTGAATTATTTTATTCTTTTTATTTTTCTTGTTTCGTACACTGGCCCTTGAGATAACCCAAAGGGTCAGGGTATTAATGTTTATTTGATTAACAAATATTGAGGTTTAGAAATACCAGTTAGGTAAAGTAATTAAGGGACATATACATATAAAATCTCACTCTAATATATTTGAACTTTTAAAAGTACTTACCGAAGAAATGCATTACTACGACATGATACAGCAGCGTTGTGACATACAGATTTCTACACCGAAGCGTTCGAAGAAATACACGGATTTGGACAGTCGTTTATCCAAAATATTAGATGAATATTTACATAAAAATATTAAAATTGATCAGACTTTACATCGTTTAATATATATTGTAAAACTTGCTAGGTAGATAATAAAACATTTATTATTATTAGATTATTTTAATAAAACTTTTATTTAAATAAATATTTTATATTTTTGCATCTTATATGTGATCAATAAATATGTTGATAATTTGTTAAAATTAGTTTTAATTCATGTTACCATATTTTATCAACCATCAGAGAGACAGGTACCTACTTCAATTTTTGGTTTACGAAACGAGAAGTCAAAAACTGAATATTTAATCTTGTGTACGAATAAGAATATCTAGGGAATTTTTTGAGGTGTACAAAACGCGAGTGTACGAAACAAGAATACATCTTTTCTACACATTCTGTGTTATTAGGGTTGTACCCGGTTAAGTACCTCCACCAAATATGAGCCCCGTATACAAGGCCGATCCTAAAAAACAGAAATATATCCATCAGAAATTTTTATGCGCGTCAGATTAAGATAGGGTAGGATAATTACATGCTAAACAATGTATATTCTAATGGTCTGAGAATTTAAGATTGACGTAAAAAAGCGGAGGGCTACACAGAGTAAAAAGACGTCATTTTGACATTCTTGAGCGTGGCAATTTTTTATTTTATTTTAAAGAAAATAATTCAAGAAGGAGAAAATATATAATCTTATACGATTTGAATGATTTCTTCAAGCCAAAATAATACCGGTATTTTTTGACGTATTTAAAAATCTATAGTCGCTTTCCCCACCAATGAAAAGGTATACATTATATAACATTTTTTTCCTATTACCTAAGCTTTGCAACCCAATAGGTGCCTAAGACGCTTAAGTAAATTCTCATTTAGCATCGTGTGCTCCCCTACTATTGCACCATAGATTGATATTTGCCAAAACTGGTTTCTAAACCAACAAATTACCTGTATTCTTATGTGGCAAAATAAGAGTCATACACAAAAGACATAACCTGAAATATTGCGAATCTCGTATGTATACTTTTTCACAGATTTTGTTTCATTTTTTCGTTTAGGACTAAGTGCAAGTAATAGTAAGCTAAATATTAAAATTTAATAATCTCATATTACGAACATGCCAAGTAAAAGGTAAGTAATTAAGTCATATGTAAAAAGAAAATTATTTAGCTGGTTAGTCCACCCTTTCATTTATTTCTTGAATAAATAAATTTAAAAAATTATAACTTTAGGGAATAAAATTGATACATAAATACTTTATTTTAAAGTAAATTGACAGATCAAACTTTTAAGACGGTAGCTGACGCCATCTATATAAAAAAATATATGAAAAGGGGATCTTGTGGCACAGATTTTTAATGCTCCAAACAATTACTTTGAAAGCCCAACATATAAAGCCAATACCTCTACTTACTACAAATTGGCAAATATCTGTTTTGGATGGTCATATTTTGAAACTAATTTTGTCAGATACCTATTAGATTAGATTACATTTGTATAGGGCCGGGATAACCCATGCACTGAAGCCGCTTGGCTTATTGTGCGCCCAGTCTTTTACGTCTGGGTGATGTCAGCCAGACGGGAACTACAGCTTAACGTGGGTTCCGAACCACAGTCCTATGAGCGACAACTTAAGACCTCGTCCCCACCCAGAGGGCACTACTGAACCTACCAACTGAGTAGGGTCCGCATGTCTACGGTTGTGCATTACACAGCAAAGTGTGTTCCGGCGTCCTGGTACTTCTGGTCCTTTGGTGGTCTTTAGCGTCGATACATTTTGCACTTTGTCCGTCTGGTGTTGAGCTAACCACTAAATTTTCGACCAACTTATAAATAAGTATTTGGCCTCAGCAGGATTCGAACTTACCTCACGTCCGTTGTGCGCTCAACGACTTACGCCTTACACGCTAAGCCATCACCGGACTTCAGATACCTATACCTAATATAATATTTTCATTAATCTTTTTAATTATCTTTTCAATTGTGATACTGGTGATAATATACAGTATAGGACAAAAAGTGTGTATGTAAATCTTTAAAAACGCTTAAAAAACTACATTAGGTATGTCTACTTTTTATTGGTTTCCACAATAACCCATTTAAATCAGATATTTAAGTAATTTTTAAAGTACCGCCATTTTGCAGTAGGAAAAGCTATTGACTTTATATTCTAGGGTTATTTAGTACCCACCAGGAGCTTTTAAGTAATATGCGACAAGATTTTTATCTAAACAAAATATTATTTGGCTTTTCTTCAGAATAAAATTTAAAAGGTTATTTAACATTTTAAGAAAATTAAAAGTTTTATATACCATGAAGAACTATTCTGTTCTTACACAATATAATAAAAGTTATGATTAATTTACAAGAAATGAAATAATGAAATATTTAATATTAAGTTACTTACGATACAAAGGTTTTAATCTATAATCAAAGGTTCATTAGCTCTCGGTTCAAATTATTTTAATCCAATAAAATCGTAACAAGATGCTAGACGGGAACTGGGCCAATGGTTGCGTCTTAAAAATGTGGTAAATAGTTTACCAAAAATGTGGTAAACAGTTTACCTAAAAACTTACTGATAAACTTGTTAGAAAACTAAAAAGATTTTTTTATTAAAGATTTTGATTTATTTTTTTTCAAGAGGGCGCCCGCAATTAAAGAGTAAAGTTTTAATAACTTAAAAATACTTTATTCATTAATTATCACAATTTTAGACACTAAAATGGGTTATTATATACGTATAAAATAATTTATCCCTACTGAGGAAACCAATAAAATTCCCAACATTTTATGACGGTTTCTGTTATACAACCACACAAAATTTGTCAAAGTTCTGCAACTCCTTATTTACAACCAATAGAAATGTATCTGCATATAACGTGTAAAACCGCTCGTAAAACAGAATCATCGTCTTTTTAAGAGCATAATAAATTTCATAAGCAAATTTCCATGTTTTATTTTCTCTATAATTCTTCATGTCAACAAAGTAGAAAATACGCTTTTCTACATTTACTGTTTGGTTTTAAATGCCAAATATAAAAGGTAGAATAAAAACAAGAAAATTAAAAGACGTTATTGATTTTAAATACATGCTTATAATCCTTGGGTCAGTAATAAAATTTCCATCATAAAAATTAACGCTTTAAAAACAATTTTAGGGGGTAGACCTGACTGACTTTGACATTACTTTTGTAAAATTAATTGACTGGTTAAAAGTACATCTTTAGGCATTATGTCCAAAAAGTGCTTAGCCAAGTAATAAGTTTTTTATTATTTATTTTGTTTTCTGGGAAAAAAACGTAAAATAATGGCGTGACCAGTTTACCATCAGTCATTTTTCCAATATTCTTTGACTCCCGGGTTTTTATTTTATTGCTAATTCTTTTCACTGTTATTGCAAATTAAAAAAAAACAATCGCTTTTTCTACATTTATTTTTCATCAACAAATCGATCCACCTTTATTTAATGTATTACACCTCTTTAGCGTATATCTATGCTAACTTAACCAGAAGCTGAAACTGTTACCGGTTTCTCAAGACAGGTTTGCAACAAAATCGTTTATTTGGCAACTAATTATAAACTAAAAAGCAACAAATTCTGGCGTTTTTGTTTTCAATTTTTGCCGATTTCTCATTGCCAGTTTTACCAACCTAAGTAGAAATATAGAATAGAATAGAATATTTTGTTGTCTTAATTTTGTAGTATCCTTATTTTCCGTTAGACTGCAATTTTTTTAAAGATAAATAGGGTAATAAATAAAAAATATTATATTTTAGAGTAAAAGTAACAGATAAAAATTTCAAGCTGGCTGCTAGTCTCCATCTGGGAAAAAAATATGAAAAGAATGGCCTTGTAGCACATCATTTTGAAGCTCGTAATGGGTACTTTATGACCTTAGTGTTGATATACCTTTACCTACTACAAAATGCTAGTATTTTAATAATTACTTAAGAACCTTATATGCATGGCCATATTTTCGACTCTAATTAAGTTAGATGTAGTTTATGCGGTTCTTTTTTAAAGCTCTTAAAAACATTTTTAATAGTGATATAATATACTGGGTGTTTCAGTAAAAAAATACACGCCCAGCGATAAAATTTTCATTTGTCACTTTCACTTAAAATATGCTATTTACGCATTAATTTCATTTCGTTAAATTTTAATTTTTTAAATCGACCCGTTTAAAAATTAAAGAAAATTTATGAAACCAATGATATTTTTATTTATTTTGTGCAATAAAAAGTACAAAAGTTAAGGGTGAAGTAAAACTTAAGGGGGAGGTACCTGTAATTTCTTTTTTTTATAATATGTTAATATAGTCCTTTAAGAACACTTTTCTAAAATTTAAGAACATAATTTTTAGTATTTTCCATATTACAGAGTTTTTAAGTCACTATAATCTATGAATTCTTATGTACCTATTTAAACTTCAAACGAGTTTCTCTCAAAACTTTATTTTGAAATTGGCGGGCACGATAACTTAAAATGTTATTGACCAATCTTCCTGAAACTTTGCACACATATTTTTAACAACAGTACTTTCTATGTGAACCTCCAAAATCCCAAAAATTTTTTGAAAAATCTTTTTTTTTTGAAGCAAAAACGATGAAAAATTGAGCCAAAAGTGATTTTATTTTTTTCAATCATTTTATTCCTTGGATGTATTTATATATTTTTACTTTTTTTAGGTTCACCAACAAATTATGACATTATTTACAAAAAAGTTTTTGATTTTCAAATCACTAGAATCGATGCTAGAGTGCCCGTCGATTAGGAAGTCTCTCTCCAACCTTCCTAAAAAATTTAGCGTACTGCCGCCATTTTGAATAATTAAAGAGAAAAAATATTTAATTATTATTTTAATATCTAAGTAAACTACATATCAATTTTTGAAAATACATAATAACTCTCAAGAAAAAGAACATAAAAATCAATAAAAATTTAGGCATTTTCAGGTATCTCCCCCTTAACGCCTGGTACAATTATACTTTTTAAAGTGTACAAAAAAGTCAAGTAAATAATCTGTAGTAAATAAAAATATGTTTAAAATCTATGTATATATTTAAAACGCAAAGCCAGAATTTTCAGACACTTCGTTAGAGACTTCTACTGTACCGATTTACAAGTTTTTTTTGTAAAATGATTCTCCAGTTACTAAGACTTCAAATCACAATCTTTTTTTTATTTTCTTTTTTCCTAAAAAATATTATATAATATGCATATTTTGGGCAAGTCGTTAACCATTAAACAAGCATAATGTATTGTAGTTGCCTATTGTACTTGTCGCTAGATTATATGCGATTTGGTTCCGGTACCCCACGTTGTTTGGTTAAATACCTACCAACTAATTTCGGATAACAAATAGTGACGTCACGTTAACTCTGGTACCCCTTTTTTTCAAATGCTATACCGTGTGGAAAAAAATATAAAGGGTTAGTTCTGTTTAGTGGTCTTGGAGGTCGGCTGATTGCTTTTTTATGCTGTTATCTTTATCCAGAGTTGTTGTTTTTCGAACGCTAGGTCACATTTTGCTGCAAGTTCATCAAAGTTTAACTGCACAAATATATATGACGTTTTTTAAAAATTTATGGTCCGGTTCAGAGACCTCGCGATTCTTGCTACATGGTAAACAAAAGATTTTGTGCCGTTAAAAATAAAAATATTTACTTATCTACCCCCACCAAGCCATAAATACTGCTACAAGACTTGCCCAAAATATTGCACGCAGCTGAGATCGCGCAACACATACATTATTCGGGCACGATGTACGATTTAACAGGGGGTAGCTAATATTAAGGCTTTATGTAATAAATTTATATGAGCGGTATTTACCTTTAATTGCATATTGCATCTTTCGTGTTTAATGTATTATTGATGCGTTTTGTTTTATTTTACTTACATTTTTGTAATTATAAGCCCGTCGAATTTCGACGGGGTTTAATTTAGTATTTGAAGTAGTTTCCCAAATTAATAACAAAGATAAATATTGTGCTAATCGCAGTCGTTAACCAATTATCTTTTATTCATCCCCTTATACAATATAAACATCATAAGCTCCTTATTGTTTTCCAAATACCTTATATGTCGTAAAAATCATCTTCCCGCAGATATTACCTGCCAATAACCGGGATTAATGGCAAAATCTGATTCAATAAACGTAGATTTAGGTAGCCGTAAGCCATTGTTACGCTGCTCTTAATAACAGATAATGGCCCTCATTTTTAATTTTTATTACAGAATGTTTCATAACATGTAAGGATGATATTATATTAGAAAAGTTTCAAGTGTATACGTTATAGTGTACAAAACTGTTTTAAGAAAAGGGAACTTGGTCCACATAGCACAGCATGGATTTAAATTTATTTTGTGGTTACCATTTTAAAAATGAAAAATAAAAACATTTTAGATAATGACAGGGGAGCCCAAGAGAGGATTTCGGAATTTACTACAGCGCGAAAGATTTATATACCGGAGTATACCACGTACCTCTACCAAATATGAGCCCCGTATACAGGGCCGATCGTAAAACACTAAAATATATCCATCAGAAATTTTTGAGCGCGTCAGATTAAGATAGGGTAAGTTAATTACATATTAAACAGTATATATACCACCAATCTGACAGTAACATAAAGAAAGCGGAGGGCTACAAAGACATTTTAGAGCGTGGCTGTTTTCATTGTTTTTTTTTTTTGAAAAAATAATTAAGGTATAACGAAAAATATATGATCCAATACGACCGAACGATTTCCACAAGCCGAAATAACAAGAGTATTTTTTTGACATATTTGAAAAGCTATAGCCGCTTCCCCCACCGATAAAAAGGTATACATTATATAACATTTTTTCTTTTTATTATCTAATCTTTGCAACCCCATAGGTCTCTATGACGCTCGAGTAAATCCCCATTTAGCATCGTCGGCTCTCCTACTACTACTACCTACTTTTATTGTTCTAAAATTTAAGAAACTAATTAAAAGATAAAGTCGTAAATAATTTGTGGATTTGTTAGTCTAAAATCTAAATATAAAAACTACCATCTGTTTACTGAATAAAAACTGTTTTTTTATAATAAACAAAAAATAGGATTTTGTTAAATATTGCCAATAAAAGAAAATCTCATTTACAAAATATATAACTTAAAAATATATTTTTTTGCATAACATTGTTAAGGACTGTAATAGAAATAGCTTCACAAAGCAAAACATTTATAGATAAATTATTTAAACTGTTCTACCGCCTTTTGAGACAAACTAAACCAGTAAAAAAATAATAATTACCAAATAAATAACTTTGTGAAAAATGTTGATACAACTTTGATTATTGCCAAATCATATTCTAGAAAAGGCCTAAATACCAGTATTATACATCTATATTTTCATTACTTTATTGTAAAGTCTGCAATTCTTGATTATGGTCACGTATTCTGGCTGTCACCACTGATTACTTGCCTGGACGTGTTAATGGCTTATGTATCTGTCTTCCTTTGCCTTGAATAAACATTGTCTCAGTATTACCTACGATGCCAGTTTTGTAGTGTTTTGACTTCGATTAATTTAATTTTAGTGGAAACTGAAACGAATATTTTGGTACGTAGTTTGTATTTTTTTAAATAATTATTTAATTTTCTTTAAAATTAATTTTTCATATCTCATATAGTTGATACAAGTTGGCCACCTATAAACTAATATTTAAAGGTTAATAATAAGGAACTTACATGGTGTCAATTATAAAAAAGTTTCAATTTTTATATTTTTTTTTAATCCTATATCTTTTATGTAGGGTGTCTACTATAACAGATTTTTATGCCAAAACATTGGGATTTAACCAAACATACCTATGTTAAAAAGTCGATAGTAGAGAATATAAAAATTAAAAAAGAAAAATAGTTTTAATTATTTCAATAATTTTTGATACGGTTTCGATAGTGTAATGAAACTCTGGATCTAGTCTAAGGGTTTTTGGAATAAACTATTTAGATCTGTTAGACATTAATTTTTATGTGTAAAGTAGAGGGCGCTACCTACACTACTTTAAATTTTTCTAAAACGTCGCAACTTTTTTTGCTATGTCCTATGTACCAATGTACCATGTAAACAAACCGGTAAACAAATCTTATATGTTTTCTACACAAAATAGGTATTCCCGGTGAGAATTGCTCTGAGCACTAAATTTCGAAATATTTGCATTTAAAATATTTAGTGCAACCAAAAATGTTGTATATCATGTGACTGTCAGAGCTAATACGCTGTAATTAAAGGTATTAAAGGGGTTAAATTGAACAACCTAACGCAACGCAATGTCTTGGGAATGGTTGCTCAGACAGATCCTTACAAACTATTTTTTTTTCACAGAAAGTATAAAAGAGTTTTCTGGTTTCATAGTACATACAAGGTAACACAAAAAAGTTACAACGGTTTAAAAATTGAAAGTGGTGTAGGTGGGGTCCTTTTATCAACACATAAAATTATTATCCAATATAAATAGATAATGTCAAAAACATCTAGATACCAAGTCTTCTTATAATGTTTAAAATACTTAAAAAGTATTAAAATAAAGTAAAAATATTTTTTACTTTGACACCATATCTGCCTTATTATCAACTTTTGAATATAAAAATGTATGTTTAAATTTTATAGTCCCTGGGCCAGTAGAAAATTGACTTCATGATAAGAACACTTTTAGAACCTCTTAGGGCGGGGTTCCTTTTGACGAGTCTACCACAAATATTCATACCGCCATATATGGAAGCGGCGCTTTAACCCAGCCTGTCAATGTCATATGTTTCGGGTGTCGGACTGAGCGAACACGTCACTTTTTTGTCGGACAACTTTATCACAAGTTTTACATGCATTTTTCAAACATTTTGCAAAAAATAGTAAGGGTTATGAATATTTCTGTAGTAAAATGGCAAAACCGGATATGTCACTTTTGGTAAAATTTTCAGAAGATTTCTTTTTAACTTTGATGCGTTCTAATAGATCACATTTCAGTACAAAATTTAAATTTTCCAACCAATATGAAAATAATTAGTTGCAAAACTTAAATTTTGTACTAAAATTTTGATTTTTAGGGCGCATCAAGGTTGAAAAGATATCTCCTTAATATTTTACTAAAAGTGAGATATCGGGTTTTACCATCTTACCACAGATTTGTGGTAAACTCGTCAAAAGAACTAAATAGGTTTTAAAAGTGTTCGTATCATAAAGTCTATTTTAGTATTTGCCCAGTGACAATTATTATTTTGGTATAAGGAATCTGTGGGTTTTCTGTGTACCATTAACTACTGGACACCCTGTAAATTATGCAGTAATTTCGAGCTACTTGTTTCTATAGAATTGTTGTCACGAATTCTTTGTAGTCTTGTATATTTTACAAAATCCAAACATACCTATCCATAAAAAAATAGATTCAGGTAGGTATTGGGTAGAAAACTTTTAAAAAGTAATCTAAGTTGCAAATTCATTTTTTGTCAGATGCATTTTTAAAAGTCTTATTATAATTCTCCGCAGGTATTTATGAAAAGAAAACTTAGGGTATTTTCTAAGATAGCAGAGGTACTTTTAGTCATTTTTCCTGCATAAATTTGGTCCTTCGTAACTTAATAAAGTGTCGGTCTATGAACTGCTTCGAGTCTTATCACCTTCGCAAATGTATGTAGATTCGGCCGGGGCCGCCGACTGGAATTGTGAATAACAGAAATTCGATTTTCACTTCTTCATTCGTTTCTCCTCAGCTCTGGCGCCTTGTTATCCCACACAAAGGATAGTTTGGTCGGACTTTTGCATTTAAACCTAATATTTGCCTGAGCAGCTATGACTAGACTGCAAATAATAGCGAGAACACGTGAAAAAAATATTTTAGATATTTCTATAATATATACATATGATATACAGGGTGTTAAAAAATAATGTTTATAACTTTAAGGGGCCATTTCTTGCATAATTCTTAGCAAAAAGTGGTCTATAACATATATCTGAAAATCAGCAGTTTTGGAGAGCAAAAAAATTGCTAAACTTATTTTTTTTAGTTATAAAATTAAATAATTTTGCACCTTAATTATTTAAAATCATATGCATAATAGTGTAAAATAAATCAATACATAATATTTAATAATTAAAAGTTAAAAAAAATTCTTGCCTATATATAGACAAACAAAATCCCTCACACAATTGGTAATATCGTATTACTGTAGCAGTGCGTGCATTTGATACGAAAAAAATGTTTTTGGTTTGCAAATATAATGATATTTTTTTATTTATGGAAAGGCACATTGCTATTCTAAAAAAGCTAGACGCATTTACGAAGCTAGAAGTGCATTTGTAGAAGATTCCCAAAAAATTCTGAATATAGGGAGCGTAGTGGCTAATTTAAACAATCGCGGAGTACATCGTGTAGTTGGAGTAAAAACCAAAAAACAAATTTTGAATTTAATGACGAGGATTCGACACGGACTACAAGAAGAATTGTGATAATAATACACTTAACTATAGCTATCTAACTATGTGATTTACGAATGTTGTGTTTTTTTTTGGTGAATCGCATCATTTTAAATAAGTGACTGATAATCGTGGATATTGGTGGTGTATTTCGCCACGTATCGGTAAGTCAGTTTTTTTAGTAAATTTTTGTGTACTGAAAGCCTTAATAAATAAAAATAATGGTCACAAAAATTGGGTAAAAATATTCAGTAGTTCAAGACATAGTTTTCAACACATACCCATACCAACGTAAACAATACCATGAATCAGTTGCGTTCTCGTGCGATCGTATCCCTGTTATGTTGCAACGTTGTCAAATGTTTAAAAAATTTAATTGTTTACGACTTAATTTTCGCGAAAACGATTTATTTTCGGATTATATTTATTTAATTATGAACTTTTTTGGTTAAAATATTGCAATACCTTTTATAGTTACGATCATATTTTCTTATTACCCTGTAAAGAGGATCACAAATTAAACAAAAAGGACAATTTATAAAAAGAACACAGCCGTTATTTAAAGTAATAAAAAATTTAAAATGTTACCAAATACTTGATGTTTTTACCACTTGGATATAAAATCTGCAATTATTTGTTTACTATTGATCACTGGCGTAGATAAGGGGAAGTAAAGGGGGTAACTACTCTCCCCAGAAAGGTTGAAAAATGTTTTAAGGGTTAATACGGCAGTAGGGTTTGAAATTTGGAAGACCTTTTTATTTTTTAACAAGAAGTTAGTAGTTTCAGCAAAATAAAACATGTTTTAGTAGTAATAAAGCCAGTAAGTATGCATTTTTGAAGGTAAGAACCTTTTTTTTGCCCTTTAAAATTTCGGGTTTTCCGTTTTGGTATACAGAACAAGGGGCTGGAACAAACTTCATCCATTCTCCCCCAGAAAATAAACTTAAGTACGTCACTGCTTTGGATACTGTGTATTCCTAGTTTTTTTTTAGTTGGTTTTTAATTCTTTTTGCTTCGACCCTTAATTGTACAAAGGTGCTGATAGATCTAAAATAAGTTTTTATTTTTCTGGTTTTTTGTTTAATAATTTGGTAATTATTGATCTACGAGAAATGGCAATAAAATGCAGCCGCAGTAAGTCGCTACTTTTTAAATTTTTTAAAATTTCTGCTCATTTAAAAACTCCTACATAAACGATATTTGGTAAATCAACTTTTTTTTCGAGGTATTATTATTTATATTTTTTTATTATTAATTTTGTACCACTTTAGGAGCCATTTAAAAAATATTTAAATATGTTAAAAGTACTAAAAAATAACCTTTTTAAACACGTTTTTATTAACGCCATCCATATTTTACTGTTGTTGCTGTTTTCTAGATACAAGTTTCTGTAACGAATTTTAAGGTCTGATGTCTAATTTTTTTATTTTTTGACAATCGGTGCCACTACAAGCATATTATTGAATTTTTAACACGTTTTACCGCCTTTAGGTTCTAATTACAACACTCATAAAAGAACTAGAATAGGTTAAATAAAACGGCGGATCGTGCGTGGACAATTCACTAGTAACTGTTTTTTTACTTGCAACTACTACTGTCGGTAACATTGTCACTTGTCACGCCATCATATTTTTTAATATGGCCATCGTATAACCAACAGAATTAAGTGACCAATATTGCGAAATAAAAGTCATTAAATAATTGACAATACATAAACTGCCATTTTAGGAAACCAGTAGTTATTCAATCTTTTTTATGAGGTCCGTGGTTCTAATCCCTTAATAAAAGCGTGTTAATTTGTTGTTGGTAATAACAATAAATTGAACCCATTGAACCAAAAAAAAATTACCAAAAAGCTATTAAAGCACATTGGACTGAAAAGTTTAAAACAATTTTTAAAACAGTCTTAAAACAATAATAACTAAAAAATACTAGTATTATTGAAAAAAGCGTGGGTGCCTTGTGCTTCCGAGCGCTCGACGCTTTTACCATAATACTAGTGTGTTTCGTTAATTATTGTTTTAAGGTAATTTTAAAAATTATTTTCACCTCTTAAGTTCGATGTGCTTTAAAAGCGCGTTATTAGTTTTTTAAAACTTTAATTATTTAAACTAATTACTTCATAATTAGGTATTAGCGATATGATCATGTCGAAGAATGATTTCTGTTTATGGGTATTATTTTTTATGGGAGAATCACCCCTTAAAGTCGGTAGAGTTTGTGGACACCCTATATAGGACACATGTTAACACTGAAAAACCAAGTCTTTAATTTAATTTTATTAACTTAATTTAAACCAAAATTTTCTTTTTGTAAGAATACATGTGTAATATACAGTGCTTGTCTAAAGTCGGGATCCCCCTTCTAACTTTGAAATGGTGTGATATTTTTTCATGAAAATTTAAGAACTTTAATAAGACAATATAAACCAATTTCTACGCAAGAAATAACAGATATAAATGTTAACCTGAGAGTGGGGCATCATTTTGAAAACAAAAATTAAATGGAAAGGGGGTCATGTGGCCCATCATTTTAAAGTTCTTAACGAGTGGTTTATTATCCCAGAATATAAAGTTAATACCTTTAACTACTACAAAATGACGGTACATTGAAAATAACCCGAATATCTGATTTAGATGGCTATATTTCCGAAATTAATGAAATTACATATACACAATGTGGTATTGTCTTGAAGGTCTTTTGAATATCTTTTAAATGGTAATATAATATACACAGTACCTTAAAAAAATATACCTTTTATTCTACCCTGTATAATATCACCCATATCACCATTAAAATATACTTTAAAAGAGGTTTAAGCAAATACCACATTAAGTATATCTATATAACTTTATTAGTTTCTGAAATATGGCCATTCTGATCAATTTATAATTTTTAAAGTACCGATAGTAGGTAAAGGTATTGATAATATTCTGGGGTTATAAAGTACTTGCTAGGAGCTTCTAAATGATGTTTTACAAGACCCCTCTACCATTTAATTTTTGTTTTCAAAATGGCGCCCCACTCTCAGTATGACATTTATATTTGTCATTTTTTACCCAAAGTTGGGTTAGTATTGTCTAAGGTATTGTCTTACGTAAGTCCTTAAATTTTTCTGAAAAATACCAAACAATTCAAAAGTTAGGAGGGGGTCCTGAATTCTGACAAGCACTGTATATTATATGAATTGGTAATGAGTATTAGGGAGATTGTCGGCAAATAACGTATACGTTTCCCAAATGACAAGTAAACGATGCGGTTTTCTTGGTTGCAAGACCGTGATTAGTCTAGACGAGCAGCAGGTAGAAAGTTTGCCCGTTCAGTGGTCAGTAGAAACAAGGAAGCATGAAAATAATGCAAATTTAAACGAATGTGTCCGATACAGATGCTGCCACACTTGTGACCGGCTGACACCAAGAGTTTCTTTACCCAAATTAAATTTATAAAATATGTAAACAATTCTTATTAGAGAGTTTTAATTAATCTAAAGTTCAATGAACATTTCTTATTTATAATAATTATTAAAGCAATAAAAGCACTAGTTTTGTCATTAGAAATAGCAAAGATTTTAAAATCTGTACTATCATTAGACTGTTTAACACCTTAGTAAGACCCCATCTTGTATATGCTCCACAAATATGGATGCCACTGGAGGCTATTAAAGATGATTCTATAGAGAGGGTTCAAAAAGATTTTTGCGTTATCTCTATGTTGTTACAAATAAAATATATCCATATAAAATCTCTTACAAGAGTATGTTAAGTAGTTTTAAGATAAAATCTTTTTCTCAAAGACGAAATGAACAAGCTGTGATATTTATGTACAATGTAATTAATGACCTAAAGTACAGAGTTGTAATTTTACTAAGTATATTAATTTTAATGTCCCAAAAATCAAATTAAGAAACAAAAAACATTTAGTCCAGATCCAAACTATAATCTGTTGCCATTTAATCGCATGATAACTGTGATAAATAAGATGCTTGTAAGATCCAGATTTATTTATTATATCTCTAAAAAATTTAAATGTATTTTAAAAATGAAAACGTGCTAATATTGTATTGTTATTGTTTATGTTTTTCTTTCCTCCTAGGTTAATATTTAGGCTAATATTTAGGCTAATATTTAGGTAATGTTTTTCTACGTTGTTATTGTAGTTTTAAGGACCTTTACATGTAATTACTATTGTTTGGTGTTTGTAAAGGATGCAATAAATAAATAAATAAATAAATAAATTTACCATTTCAGCACATACATATAAACACTAAAAAAAAACATTATAAAATATTAACTTTTCTGTGGGATACCTTATTAACTATGTAGTTTGTTTTTAAAGCATATTATATTTTAGCACCATTGGGTTTAATTTAGAAAAGATGGCGCAAAAGTTCTCACCCCATCAAAATATGCTATTGTTTTTGCAAATAGCGTCTTGAGGCTTCGCGACTTTGACATTTGTAAACTAAACATATGTAGAATATTCGAAGACAAACCATAGATCACTATACCCCGGAAGAACCTGGAAAAATTGTGACAATTTCTTAAACAAAAATATTCGGTTCGTGGTTTTGGCTCAAAGATAATTTCGCTATCAATTTTCTGGTCGTGTGACATCCACTGGACAAACACTGCGGCGTTTAACCACTTGCCTCGAGCAGACTGGTTTAACATTAAACAAAAACAGAAGTGGTCTTTCTTAAAGTAGCCGTTCGCCCGAGAAAACTGCTTCAGTGGCTGCAGATGTCGAAGAAACCCCTAAACATTAACCAGAAGACCGACCACGCAAGTAGGCCTCACTAGACGGTTTTTGTAACGAATTTTGGTAAAAAATTTAAGATGTTCCTGCATAGTACGAAACACGAGGACGATTCTTAGGCAAACGTTTCACAGCCTCTTAATTCCTCAATGTAGCGTTTTGGAGTGGTTCGCTGGGTTGCTCGAATTGACTTTTTTCTTGGAGTTTTTCAATAGGGGAGGGGATCTTTCAGGACAAGTCAAAGACCCCAAAGGTTCCAAAGAAGAACATCCTCTAGAATGCCAAAAGTTTTGAGAATAGTTATTAGTCATGAAAAATGTTGTAAAATGAATTCAAATGTGCTTTAACTGGGGCGGCGCCGGCGGTCATTTGACCAATATTATCTTTACGACTTGGTTTAAAAATATATAAAGGTTTAAATAAACGTAATCAACAAACAAAATAGCTTTTTATTTATAGCCAAAGTTACTGTCTTAAGAAATTAGGTGATAATATTGGTGCCTCTTTGTATAATATATTTAACGGGCCGTTTTCTAATTTTTAATTCTTAATAATAGTATTTTATTCCAAAATCCTAATGCAATACATTAACATAGTACAAGGTCCGGCAATAAGATAGAACATTTTTAATGTTCCACTGTAAAGGTACCAAAAATATATTTCGACTTATTGTTACTTAAACTAAAAATATATTTCTGAAAATTAATGGAAACACTTTAAGTTTGCAAAAATCACAATCTTAAGATGATAACTGCCTTCTTTAAAGCACTGCTGAGTAGAAATGGCCCATAACACGCGTAAGTAAATTTACGTTTATGTTTATGAAATGTATTTCTTCACGAATTCTTTCTTTGAGCGAAGAAAGTGTTTGGGGACGAGTAAAAAATACCTTAGGATTTGCATTCCTTCTTGGAATGTTAGCACGCACTGGTAAATTAAATTCACGTCGAAAGTTTCTCTGAGTTTGCACAATGGACTGCGTCAGGATAAATGGTTTACAGCAAAGATACGTTCATTGTTTGGTCAATTTATCATTGTAAGACAAAATCTTTAATATTATACTTTAGTTTAATCACTATTTGGCGTTTGTTAAATTAGCAATATTTACATAGCAATCTTTTCAAAACAGTTCAATCCTATTGCACGACCTTGTATTTGGCCAAAGATTTAGCTTGTTCTGCCTTGTCCTCTAAGAAGGTTAAAGGCTATCCTGAGTTCATATTTTTAAGCTTTCATATCTTCTTAGTATACTGCCAAAGACGGGCGTTTTGCCTGTATTTGGCCTGGAGCTTCTTTTTTTCCATTTTATATGTTTTCTGGTCAGTGAAACGGGGCCTATGCAACCACTGGGTAATTTATACGCATTTTTATTGCCTTTTATTTCCGCATATTTTAATTTGCACATTAGAGTTGCAAAGTTTGATTTTTTTAAGAAATGGTTGGTATTCTAAAGTTTCAGAATTTTAAACACTGCACGTACATATTAGATAGAGAATGCCTGCATATGTAATAATTCTACGCATTGGCAAACATTCTTCACGAACGTTTTGAAATGAAACGACGTGTATATGCAAGTACAATACTATATTTTATTGATGCTAAAATTGAGCTAGAACTCGTAGATATTATTCGTCAAAAAATGCAGAATTCAAAAAAGTAATAAAAAATAGGTGTTTCCATTAAAAAAATAAGTTGATGGTCATTGCCTATTTGCGGGCCACCCTGTATACATGATTTTACTAAAAAAAACACCACAGCCAAAAACAAAAATCGACGTGTTCCAAGGGTTTTCTAAAAACAAACCACTAAATTTTAAATACATTAATTTTATCCCGCTCGACCACACTGTAAACTAAGGTGTTTACTCTGGATGGATTGACAAATTTCAGAAATTGATATCTATTTTTGTTTATAACTTTGTTAATTTTTATCAAACGATAGAAAGTTATAGGACCAAAATTATTTTTAAATATTATTTTATAAAAATGCTGCAGTGTAATTTTTTGCAAAGTGAATAGAAAAAGTTATAACGGTTTAAAAAAAATGTTACACGTGTGAACCTAATTTTCGTTAATAACTTTTTATTTTTAGTTTTATGAAAAAAATTATAAACTCAAAATTAAAGATAATTTAATTTTAAACAAAAAATATTTAATAATTTCTTTTGTGTGATCAAAAGTACCTCATACAAATAATAAAAACCGTTTGCACCCCTTTTCCAAGATGGTGGCCGCAGAACACGGGTGGCGACCCCACAAACTTGAACCTAACTTTACTTTAACTTCCCTATGACAACTAAAAAATAATATTGCGTCCTCCCCAAATTGTTACTTCTAATGTAACATTTCAATGAACTATTTGTATATATTTAGTTCAGGTAGTATATATACTATCTGAACTCTAATTATAAATTTACACCCCCTTAACTTTTTTCTCTTTTATTTTACAAAATTACCAAAAATGTTTGTTTAGTGGGTTAAATCTGTGGTATTCAAATCGATTATTAAATTTTTATTATTTTCTAAGATATACAGGGTATGACAAAAAGTATTTTTTTATGCAACACCCTGTATATTATATCACTGTTCGAAAGATCATCCAAAGAGCTTTACAAAAATACCAAATTTAATGTCTATCTCTATTACTTTTGAATATATTAATTTTCTCTCACAGTTCCATAGGCGCTCGCTGCACTGTGCGACGTTACGTTACTGGACTTACAAGTAACACTCCACCTTAACATCATAATCATCATGAGCTCAAAATAATCTATTATTTCATCAAAAGTGCCCCATTGCCGCCGACATATTATTCATTTTCAGAGAATCCGCGGCTCTACGCTTGCCTGCCTGCCAGCCTTTTGTTAATACTGTTAAATAGAAACTTGCATTTGCTGCTGCTATAGATTAGATAAAAGTCTAGTTCAATTCTGTAGAGCTAAAACGTGTTTTAAAGCCGCAAATCTGGGCAAAAATAAAGCTCCCGTCTTTTATCTCCCGTTTCGAATTTAATGCTCAACTGATTTCTGTGGTTTTTCGTCCAGCAATGAACGTACGAGCATATTGAAACTTACTCTAATGTTTTAAATGGAACAGAGCCTTTGTTTTAAAGCAGAAAACATTGTTGGTAGCATTTATCTTTTGTTAAATAAAAGAATGGTGAGTTATCTATGTAATAATTATCCTAACCTAACCTATTAAGTAATTTATTGGCTCATGTAACTATACATTTTACTTAAATATTAACTTACTTAAATTTAAAAAGCATGCAAAAATTTTCTTCCTTTTAGCGGATATTTTGGGGTCAGATTTGTAAACTACCTTGCAACACTAGTGCGATATTAGTATATTACATTACAAGTGTGGAAAATGACTAATTTCACACGAGTGGGAATAATGTAGCACGAGGCGTTAGCCGAGTGCGACAAACCCACGAGTGTAAGAAAGTCATTTTCACACGAGTACTGTACACTATTTTTCCTACGACCACAAATTCACCAAAAAAATAAATTAAAGTTTGTCTGTTCAGAAAAAATAAAAAACAATTGAGAACTTTGCAACACTAGGGTGATATTTACTTTGCAACACTAGTGTGATATATACTTTTCCTCACTGCTATATTATACTGTTTTGACAATATTTTTACATCGAAAATCACCTACCTAGAAGCATTATATAACTTTTAACATTTTGGAATTTAAAAAGGCCCTCACTTAATAAAAATTGTATGGTTTTGTTAGCTAATAACGCTAATAGTTTAATACGGTTTTCTGCTATTATAAGGGTTTTTTAAAAATTATCGATTCTTACATATTTTAGACACTCTTCTAAATAAAACGTAAGTGGTGCATATCCAAAATATTCCGTTTTTTAAAAAATATCAGTAAATAAACTTACGGGACCGGGGAGTGAAAAGGGGTGCTGGGTGGGGTAAAATTGGTAAAACGAGTTAATGAAACTGAACATCACATGTAAAATTAAGTAAAAATAACAGTTTTTCCTCATATTTTTAAGAAAAAATATAAAAAATATGAAAATTGTAAATGCATAACCTAAAGTCCTTAAAGTAAGGAAAAACGACTACCAAACGTCAGTTACCATGCAAAATATGGAAAGCATTTGGCAACGTCGGAAGGGTCTGATTTTATTTATGAATGGATAAAAGAAAGTGGATTCATAAAGTGTGTATTAGCCTTAGGTTTAATTAGGGATTAAAAAAAGATTTAACTAGTTGTTTGAGTACACGAAGAAAGAGAGGAAGGAATTTGATCTATAGGCTTTTTTCTCTGGCGCTTTAGGTCGAACCGTCAAGCGGCAAAACTGCCTCTATAAAGTACGTGCTCAAAGGTAGAAGGGAGATTTTAAATTTGATCTACTTAGCTGACAACACTGTGCCAGTCAGTGAAAGTTGTTTTTTGTGGTTATGTCTATTTTTGTTTATGTGTTTATTTTTCGTAAATTTTAATAAATATAAAATAAGATGATTTTCGCTAATTTGGGTTCTACCGTTTAAGGTAAATAAAAAGTTTTTTTACTGTCACTACAATAAATATGTCACTTGCAAAACCAATAGCAGTTTTGGAATGACATCATAATATGTATCACACTAGTGCTGTAAAGTACTTTGCAACACTAGCGTGATATAACGCATTTTGCGCACTCGTGTCAAATTAGTATTAGTTGTTAATTTATTTTGTTTTAGATAACCACATTGTGTATGTCATTGTTGACAAGTTGTTTTCTAGAACCTATTGAGTTGCCCATTACTTTGTTACAATACTATTGTACGTATAATGTAATAAAACACAATTTACTGTGTTTTATTACATTGTAAGTAATTTGTTCTTTTTTAAGAAAAGGGAGCGCACCATACGATGGCTATAGCTATGTATATAGTAAGGATATTAAAAGTCCTCCCCCTCCTTTACCTTTTAATTGGAACAAGATATCAAGATCGGGTAAAATTTGGGTAAAAAGGTGTCACTCAAACTACTTTTTGGTATAAAAATGATGTCGGTCACGTGGCCTAGGACCAAGGGGGCACTAAAAACTTTTTTTTCAAATAGAGTAGATAAGTTAGGCAGTACCTAGTTTTAAAGGCCTTTTGATTGTCTATGCATTACCAGTTTATTTTATTTTTAAAAATTATCCTATTTGTTCTAGAGTTGCAAGTGTTTGAAAAGCACTGCACAAATTAAAGCTAAACTAGCTTTAATTTGTGCAGTGTGGATTTTAAAATAACTTTTAAATAGGACAATATATCCAAGGTGAACCAAATTTGGGTAAAAGGGTAATACTTTAACTACTTTTTGACATACAAATATTTTCTGTCACGTAGCTTAGTTTCAAGGGGGCACTAGCAACTTGTTTCCAATTGTAGCTATGTAGCACCTTGTTTAAAAGGCCCATTAATTCTCTATTTAACGTCACCCTGTTTTTAAAATCGGCCCAGCCGTTTTAAACTCACACGCCAATACCATTAAAACCGCATGGTTCTTACAGTGTTTAAGCCAAATTTTAAACGGTTCTTATCAAGTCTGGAACGGCTGGACCGGTTTTTAAAAACAAAGTAACGTTAATATGAGTATCAAAGGGCCTTTAAAACAAGGTGCTACGTGACTTTCCTTTCTATTTATAATAAATACGTTCCTAGTGCCCCCTTGGTACTAGGTCATGTAAAAAAAATTGTGTTTATGCCAAAAAGTAGTTTAAGTGATATCCTTTTACCCGAATTTTACTCGACCTCGATATCTTGTCCCAAGATTAGGGGAGGAAAATGTTTTCACTGTATACAAGATGTTTCACAACTTATCCGACAAACTTAAGAGGCTAATTCTACAATAAAAAATAAGAAAAAACTTTTGTGAACAATATCCTAACCGTCTCAGTTTTTGAACTATGAGGTGTAAAAAAATAAAAAATTATTGTTTTTTGTGATAACTTTTATGCCAATTCAGGTATTTTTAAAAAATTCGGGGACACCTCCTATGAGTCAGAAACATTTTTTGGATTACAAGAACAAAAAATTACCAGTGTCGTCCATGAGAGGTTTAAACTAAATATTTTTTTATAGAAAATGGTGCGCCACTGCATTTCCTAAAATAAAAGTATTTTTAAATATTCCCATTAGGGATGTAAAAAATCTGATAATTAGATTTTTTTAATTGATGCGGTTTTGCGTAAATAAATTAAAACCATTTTTCGGCATGGTCAAATTCCTATTTAATTAAAGAATAAATAATGACTAAACGAAGGTGATTTTACTGTAGAACTTGACATTATCTATGCGAAATAACCATGCCGAGAAATGACTTTTATTTATTTACGCAAAAATTGTGCATAAAATAAAAAAAAGTTAAGAATCAAATTTGTTCCGAACCTTATAGGAATTTTAAAATGTATTTTTATTTTAGAGAAGTGCAGTGGCGTCCCATTTTTTTATTAAAAATATTTACCTTAAATCTCTCATGGACGACACTGGTAAAAATTGGTTTTTAGACTTCATACAAAATTATTTAAAAATACCTAAATTGGTATTAAAGTTATTAAAAAAAACCTTTAAAATTTTAACACCCATAGTTTAAAAACTAAGACGTTTAGGACATTGTTTATATAAAGTTTTTTCTTATTTTTATTGTATAATTAGCACTTCAAGTTGTCGAATAAGTTGAGAAACACCCTGTATAGGTTTATAAAAAAAAATTAATTAAAAAAAATGTTACTTTATATTTGGTGTGAGTCACATCTCTTACCATTAAAATAAAATAATAATAAGAAAACTCTAGTACCGCTACTGTTACATTCTTTTTAAGTCCAGATCCCCAGTTGGGCTTACTGGCCGCCTTAGTCTTCCTGCGGCTCCACGAGCAATTATCACACGGTTTATTGTTGTTGCCTAGGTTTAACTCAGGGCTAGAATACTTGGGCCTCTTTAGTGGTTTGATTTGACTTTGAAATTGCCAGACCCACGAGCTTATTCAGTCGTTAAGTCCTCTTGTATAATGCACATGTCTTAGGATTGCTTATAAATGCAACAAAAGCTTAAATACATATTATTATAAATGTCCTATAATATTCAGTTTATTATACAACGTGTCCAAGATAAGGAGGGCCAGTATGGGCATCTTGAAAATGGTAAGAGATACGAAGTCGGTTAAATGAGAACAAAGTTGAGGTTTTAAGTGCCTTTTAGAAAGTTATAAAATTCTTAGTATTTTCGAAGAAAAAATCCGAAAAATTAGAAATTGGGTTTAATTTTTTCCTGGCCCTATCTAAATTCGTATCTGAAAATAAATTGCATTTTGCATTGTCACTTTTTTAGTTCTATCTAATGGTGGTAATTTATTTGAACTGCGACGTTTCGTTTTCGTAGGACCATCATCAATTTTATTTTTTTCTTGGAGGAACGCTCGAATACTTCTATGTTTCATCTGCTGTGTCATACAGGGTGTTACAAACTCAATGCATTAGCATTGCTATCTCCGTAATTATAAAAGATAAAGAGTTGGTTGAATAAAGACAAAGTTTCGCCTTTTTGTGTTTAACAATATTGTGACGTTAAACTTTAAAATACACAGGGCCACTTTTACGACACTGGGACAAATCTGCCATATGGAATTATCTTTTTTATTTTACAATTTAATAATACTACAGAAACTATTTGACTTTTGAATTTAGTACGTGCATACCCCCTACTAGGGGTAGCCCGTACTGGGGCTTAACTAAAACTTTTTACTTGACTTCACTTCTACTACCTAGTTCTTATCTAATATTTTTTAAATTTTTTTCTCTTTATTATTAGGACAATGTTTGTATATATAAAAAGTTAAACTTTAGTATTTTGGTGACTTAGCACGTTGTTGACCCTGAATAAAATAATATGACCTAGACTCTGTTATTGTTTATTGACAAAAAGCCTTGTACTATATTTTCGATTATTTGTTTAAATTTTTTGAATATTATTTCTTTAATGCCGAAATAATTAAATAAATAATAAAATTAATAAAACCCATATACCCTTTATGCAGGGTGCTCACAATATTCCGTTCAGGAATTATCCGAAAAGAAACCGAAATTTTGCGAAACAGTTTTTTTTTGGTGGATTTAAAAGATATTTTAAAACCAACGACACATTACCATTGTGTGTTTCTGTTCTGTGAAATGATGTCACTAAATTTAAGATTTGACGTTGGGCCACCATCATCAACTTTGTATTTTTAAATAGGAAACATATTTGGTTTTGGACTTAGTAAACTTGTAATTTAACTTTAAATCGAACCATATATTACACATTACATTTATCCGACGTTTCGAACCGAAAAACCATCATCATTCACTATTTCGCCATTACAAATAACGATTTTTTCCAAATGTTCGGGGAAATTTCTGTTTGGAGGTAAGTATGCATTCATTTTTTTATGACAGGCATGATAAAGTTGATAGCGTTGATTAAATTAAATGCTTTATTTTATTACGTATAAGTAAATGTATGAAAATTACATTATTTCTTGTAGCTTGTTAGTTAAATTATAAATAAATAAATAAATAAATAAATAAATATATATATATATATATATATATATATATATATATATATATATAAATAAATAAATAAATCAATAAAAACCATAATGAGTGGTTATAAAAAATATCAATTCTTACCTTCAAATGGAAATTTCCAAAATCCTTTGGAATAAAGACTTAATTTTTAATGAAAAATGGTGGAAACGTTGCATTAAAGTAAAGTGTAATATATCTTTACATTAAGAATTAAAATACGAGTTTATTAAGCCCAAAACCAAATATTCATTCCTTTTAAAATTCAATTCAATTAAACAGGTATAAATGTCCAATAATTAATAATTGGGCGCTATTAAAAAAATAAATAGAAAGGATGCTCCTGTAGCACATCGTTTTAAGGCCCCCGACAAGTACTTTGTAGCCCCAAAACATTAAGTCAATACCTTTATCCACCACAAAATACCGGTACTTTAAGAAAATATATTTTAAATACCCTATTTTAATGGCCATATTTCCAAAACTAATACTGTGATATTTTTAATGGTGATATAATATACAGGTTGTGTCATTAAAAAATCTAGACTTCTTGTCTACCCCGTATATTATCACCAATTTAGGTAATTTTTAAAATACCGCCATTTTTATTAGGTGAAGTTATCGACCTTATATTCTAGGGTTATAAAGTACTCGTCAAGATAATGTATTACAATACCCCCTTTCTATTTATTTTTTTAAGATGGCCTCCAGTCACTATCTTTAAATTTTCTTCTGTCAGTTTTACGCTAAAATATAGTAATTATAAATCAATTTTATATCTCAAAGTTTTTTTTTTAAATTTATTCGTCAAAAAATAAAAGGTAGAGGGATATTAAACTGTATAAAAAAAAACACATTAAAGGTACTTGTACTACAAAAATTGAATATCTGACAACAGCACCCATATCAGTATCTAAGTTTATTTATCCAAAACCTTCTATACTTTGTCCAAGTTACTTATTCAAAATTTTCAACAATAATTTAATGCGTAATATCGCGTTTTCTGTACAGGTTTTTATTTAAGGCAATAACACATAACTGTAAACCTAACGCATTGCCTTTCAATAAACAGCTGTACAGAAAACGCGATATCACGGGTTGATAAAGGTTTTAAATTTTGTATATGTAACTTGAACAGACTTTAGATGTCAAATTTTGTAAATGCCGCTTAAGCGGTTTTAAAAATATTTAGGAGTTGATCTAGTGTTTATTAACCGTATATCGCTTAACTGAGAAACTGGAAATTGGAATCCAAGCCTGGATATATCTACTTGTTAGGTGTGAAACAATTAGTAAAATGTTAAATTTGAGGGCCATACTATTAAACCACTGAAACCAATGAAATAAATGCGTATTTTAACAACGGAATCTTTGTTAAGGTAGGAACAATGACACTTCGCAGCGCCAGCAAACTAATTACGAAAATTTGACAAGAACACGTTGCGGGCTAATGATAATTGATGACAAAGTAAAGGGATAATATAATTTGCGAGAAGTCGATATTAAACAAAACATTTTTTTTATTTTTTTTTTAAATAAACCGTTTTTTTTTATATTTTATATTTATTTTTGGTTAAAAATCCTTATTAAATATTTGTCAAATATTATTTCAATAATTTTATTTTTAAAAAGTAAATGATTGTAACGATATTATTTAAAAAAGTAAACGAATTAAAAAAGACTGTTAATCGACACAAAACTTTAATTTTATATTATATAAAGTAATGGCTGCTTTCGGACAGCTTTTATAACGGTTGGTTAAATATTTTTAAAAATAACTGAAATATAAACCATAGAACCACGACAATTAAGTGAATAGTTCAGTTAAGAAGATCCTAAAACTGCAGCAGGGGATCAGGAAATTTTTTCCGAAGGTAAACTCGATCGAATGCCGTAGCTGAACCCATGAAGATGCATAAGATTTAACCAAATCGAGTGTCCTAATCCCCCTGCTGTTGTAGGGTAGTTCAGTTGTAGTTTATTTGGCAGGTGATAGAGAAGCTTTTCTCGCCTAAAGCGATAACACCGCACTTACCCTCTAAAGGACCCGTGAAGTCTTAACGGACGTTTCGGGTTCTGGGTAAGTGAGTCATTTTTCCTTTTTCCTTCTTTTTTCTTTCCTTTTTTTACCCCATAATTATGTAAAAATGATGGCGACACACCCGAAAGAAAAATGTTTCAGAGGTAAAGAACCCCTCCATTCGGATCACCGGGCGAGGGGTGCATCCGGGGGCCATAATCGAAAGGTTTAATTTCTTTTGCAAATATATGTGGGCTTACCACCAATACAAACTTTGTTCACCATCACCGTCATCTAAGCCCCACATACTGTTTTTAACGGAGACCCAAATAAGTTCTAAAACTTCAACCAGCCACCTTCTTTTTCCAGGCTACGAACCTATTTCGTCTTTTCGCCCACATCTTGAATTAAGTAGACCCGATGTCCTCTGGCTCAAACTTTGCCTTAAGTTAATCTCGTTTAATTTAATGCATCCAAGACACAATCATGTTTCTTGTCGCGGAAAAAATTATCACACTCACCCCTTGCTTATGGGTGGCCAGGTTTTGCAGAGCAAGGACACATTTAACCTTGTTGGCGTCACATTTGAAAACAACCTTAACTGGCATAAAAAAATTGTATTTATAGCCACGGAGGATTTTAAAAAGCTTGGATTTCTTTTTCGACCCCAAAAGATGTTTCCTTTTCAATTAATACACTTTGTATGTGTCCCAAATTCGACCTTCTCTGGAATATTGTTCTCATGTCTGGGGAATTTCGGCCCCCAAAATCCTCAGCATTCTAATGACATTAAAAAAACAGTTCGTCTTATTATTGTTCATATATTTATCAAAAGACTTCCTTCTCTTGCACTTTGTCGAGCTGAATAGGATCTATCGCTCTTTTATAGATACTTTCACGGCTTCTGCTCCGACGAGTTATCCAGTATAGCACTTGCAACTCACAGTAGAGAGACTTGTGATGCCGCACGTATGCATCCCTATATGGTCCAACTGGACAGGCCCCGAACTTCCCATTTCGTTTGTTCTTTTATCTCTAAAGTTTCTAGAATGTGGAACCTGCTGCCAGCGGAGGTGTTTCCTTCCCCCAAATCTTCAAGTTTTTAAGTCCGGTGTTAACAAACTTCCTCTTACCTTGCTTAAGACACCCACGGTACGTTAGTATCTAGGCTTTCAGCTGTTGTGGATTATCCGAAGATAAAAAAGTTTTTACCCACAGTTTTAACTGAAGGGGTATTTTCTAAGTATTTTATCTGCGGGTTTTCTATTAAATGAAAATAGATCGGTAAAGAAGTTCTTAAAGGTAAACATGAACAGAGTAAATTATCAGAATTATTTTTAAATTTATTAGCATTATTTTAAATTATTTGCTTTAAATTGTTTTGCGCAAATGTGGTTATTTCTGGTTAGTTAACATTGTTTGAAGTAAAAAGTAATTACTTTTTTGATGGCTTGCTTACCAATACGAATAATAAAAAACATAATATGCAATATCTTAGGAACGGCTTAAGAGAAATACAAAGAGTGTTACATATTTCAAAAGCTAATTCTTTGACTCGTTAAAAATTTGAAGACAAAAACTAAATAATTTAAAAAGCGTTAATTAAGAAAAAAATTGCTGTAAAAATGATTTTACGGAATTGAAAAATCTCTGCCAAAAAATTATAACGAATTAAAGAAAACGCAAGAAATTAAAAAAAAAACGCTATAGCGAGTAACTCAAGATAGCCAATCGATGTATTTTACCTCGGAAACTTTGAAAATCATAATAACGGAAACTTTGAAAATCATAATAAAAACAATTGCATGAAAAACAAAAGAATTACGCCATCAATGTTACATTTTTTAAATTAAACACCATATTTATAATTATATTTTTAAATTCTTTGCCTAATTCTCGGTATTTTTTATTAAAGGTACAATATGTCTGTCTTTAACTGTTTTTGTGTTATCGACGCTTAAAGAGTAATATTTCGGCCAATATTATTTAATTAAATATATCAATACACAATAAAGGTAATACAGGTAATTACCTAATACTTTAAAGTCATTAAAAATGTTACCTTTTTGTAGATTTTAATACTAGTTTTTAAAATGAATTATTTGTAAGATGAAAAACTACATATAGTAACGCTATATTACAAGTGTGAAGAAATTGCCAGTGAAGCAAAAAGAAGATACATTGAAAATTAAAAAATATATATTTTGAAGTATCAGGTAATCACCTGCATTACCTGTATTTCATATTAAGATATTTAATTAAATAAGCCAAAAATGTGACCTTTTAAGCGTCAATAACTCAAAAACAGTAATAGGTAAACATGTAGTACCCTAAATAAACTTCGAATTGACCATTGACCATAGAATTTAAAAATATAATAATAAATATGGTGTTCTATTTAAAAATCCAACATTTATGGCGCAAGTCTTTTGTTTTTATGCAATTTTTTTTAATATGATTTTTAAATTCTTCGAGCTAAAATACCTCTATTGGCTATCTTGAATTTCTTTAAAAATACATATGGAGAAAGTCAAAAAATATTCCATCTTTTCTCTTAAATATAATATTCTGTACACACGTCTAGAAGACCAGGGTAGATAATTTTGGAAACGAAAAAAATATATATAGTAGGATAAAAGTCATTGTTAAAGGTAAAAAATATAACAAAAATAAAAGGAAAAATAAATTCCAGGCGATCTGAGGTTGGAAAGGGGAGGGAGGGGGAGTTAAAGGAAAAAATGGTTTTTATCATTTTCCGGCCAATCTCCGAAAAAAGTTAAATGGCAATGTTGTAGGCAGTAACGAGATCTACAACTTTTGTATTTATATTTTTTACATAATCTCAAATATTATGCAAAAATTTTTAATAACCAAGTTCTTGGTTTTTATTTTTATCTTTTAAAAACATAAAGAAAAAAACAAAATTTGGTCAGAACTTACCCTGGTATGTCCCAAAGTAACTGTAATTTTTTGAAAATAAAATATTTATTCTTACAGCTTATTTTGACCTAACATCAAAAAAGCACCCTTATTTTCAATCGAAAATTCACGTGGCAAAATATCGGCTATTTCAAAAAATTCGGTAGAACTTTTGTTTGTTAAAATCTCTACTTTTTGATGGTGTTAAAAAATATACATTATCACGGTAACTTTTTTACAGAAAATAAGCTTCCATAAGACTAGTAATTTTGCCGAAAATCGACAAAAACCGTTTTTACTCTTAAAAACACATCCCCTTCCACGTCCCGAGCTTAGATCGCCTGTAATTATATTTTTCTTTTATTTTTTTTTTATTTTTTCCTTTTTTAATTTATTTTTTTGTTTTAAAACTTATTAACCCTGGTCTAATAATAATTTTTAAAAGTTCGGATCCGAGTTTTGCATTTTCTGAGAATGTTTCCCATTGTAATGTATAGTTTTTTACACCATTAGAAAGTACACATTTTACCGAACAAACTTTTTGGAAAATGGCACCACATATTTTGACACGTAAATTTTCGATTGAAAATAGGGGTCCTTTTTCGATATTAAGTCAAAATAATGAAAAAAAATGATATTTAAAGCCAAAAAAATTACAGTATAATTGGAATATGCAAGGGTACGTTTCTACCAAATTTTGTTAAAATAAAACATTTTTTGTAAAAGATAAACATGAAAAACCAAAAACTTGTCTTTGAATTTGTACATAAATTTTGAGGTTATGTAAAAAGAGCGTAAATACAAAAATTGTAGATATTTTTATTGCCTACCACTTTGCCATTAACTTCTTTTCGTGAGACTCGTAGTTTTGCCGGAAATCGAGAAAAACCGTATTTTTTACTTTATCCCTCTCCCCTGGTATTTATTTTTCTTTAATTTTTGTTATGTTCTCTACCTTTTTTAATGGGTTTTATTCTGCTATAGTTTTGTTCACTTTTTACGTTTTTTAAAGGCTTCAGCACTAGTCTATAATATGAATGACAATGCATGTTTAGGTGTTAACTAGAGCATGCCACCAACCCTACTTTGAATTTCTCTTAAACGTCTCAACTTCTTTGTTCTACTCTGTATCTATCATCTAAGTAAAATAGTATATTTCTATGCTTTCTATACAAAAAATGTGTACTTTGTAAGAATGGCTGTGAGCCATCGTTTTCAAGATATTTGCATTTAGGTGGTTTGGTGCAACCAAAACGTATATTGATGAATACAATAAATAATTCGTTTATGATGAGGCAGCTATAGTTGTGGCTCTACGCTGCTTTTAAAGGCATTTTTATATAAGCTGCACTAAATTACTTAAACGCGAATATCTAGAAAACGGTGGTTCACAGCTATTCCATAAAAAGTATACTTTTTTGTGTAAAAACATTGAAGATTTTATTATTTTACTCGAATAATACATACAGAAAATCAAAAAAGTTGCCACATTTAGAGAATGTATAAGCTTATGTCAACCCTAGAAGAGAAATGTATAAGCTTATGTCAACCCTAGATACCCATTTTAATCACACAATCTCTTTTATACACTATACCTCACTTTTGTACTAAGATATGTTTTATTAAATCACAAAATTTTACTTGCAAAATTCTTCGTTTTAATTTTAGCCGTTTACTTACATTACACCCTGTATATCTTTTCTTTACATAAAAAGGCTATGCCAAATCAAGTTTAGAAATGTTTATATCACTTTTTTAACTGAAAGTGACTAAGTGACTAAATCCAAATTCTGTGGCTTGGTCGAAATAGGGCCTATGAACAAATTTGGAGAAACTAACCAAGTAGGCTTATTTTACTAAATAAATTACTCTCTTTTCAATAAAAATGGTCCTTAGTAAATAATCCTAGTAGCCTGTGATAAAGGCTGGGTGTTAAGGGTCCAAGCGTGTGCGATCCAATGCAAGGTGTAAAGTTTACGATTTATAAATCCTAGATTAGCTCACAACCCAATTTCAACCAAGATACAGAATTTAACATGTCATTTTAAAAGAAAACTTAATATCAAGTATATATTAAGTTTTCTTTAACCTATCTTTTTGATTTTAGCGAAAATGGCGTTTAAAAATGTCCAAACGGCTGGACATTATTCGGTTATTATCTGAAAAACTTTTCCTTAATATTTTCTGTCTATTTTAGCGTTATTATAAAAACATTTTTGTTTGTAATTGTAAACAAAAAATGTTTTTGCTTTGAACCACATAGTTTTCATAATAATTAGAAATTTTGGTAAAAGTACATACCTCCTCCGACCCTAACCCGACCCTTAAATAAGTGTAACTTTTTAGTACATACTAACACTTTGGCGATTGATTTTTTTTCTTTGGTCTAATAACACCGTACTGATAAGCATCTGTGGATTGTCTTAATTAAGATTAAAAAATCAATAAACGGCAAAGAAAAAAATAAAACCAACTTCAAAACAATAATAAAACTCACTCAAAAGTAAAAAATAATAATAATAATAATAAAAGAAGTCGAAATATCATATGGCATTAAAGTATAAAATGCTTTTGTCTATTTAGTTATTAACATTTAGTCGTTTAGCACATATGTTATTACCTGACTTTTTTAATTATTTTTTACTTTTAGCAAGATTTATTATTGTATTAAAGTGGGTTTTGCATGATCGTCTGTAGTGCTTTCAACCAATCAAATTACAAGTGCTTGTGATTTTTACTCTAGTCCAAAAAACACTACTAGTACCTCTTTTAATTCAGTGAAAAGGTTAGTTTTACCTGATGGTTGTCGATTCTGAATGCGCCCCTTTATTATCGAGTATATTTCCTAACTAGAGGCAGCTTTGCCGCACGAACAACCTGCGTCGCTATCCTGACTTGTTTTTTTATGAGAACACCGAGGAAGTACACACTTTTAAATAAAAAGATTTTTTTAAATAGGTCTACAAACGCCGGAGTAACCGCATTACATACACAAAAAAATACAGTCGAATTGAAAACCTTCTTGTATTTGAAGTCGGTTAAAAATTTATTACAAATAGTGCCTTAAGAATTAATAAACGTCAATTAGATGATGCTTATTAAAAGAAACCAAGCGCCAATTTGGACATTTGAGTTATCAGCGATTGTATTAAAAAATAAATCTTGCATAAATGTTAACAACTTTTTAGTTTTGTTATTTAAACATGGTACATCGTTTTAAAGGAAATGTTAGCTCAACTGAAACCCTTATTTCATAACTTTGAAACCGTAGACATTTAAGTTTTTTGGTCGATAGTTCCTTTTAAATAAATAAATAAAACTGGAATAGTACTTTAAAAGATCCAAAGTATAACGGTCTTGTTTAAACAAAAGGAAAAAATAAATAATGTTTTTATTAAAAAATGACACGGATAAGTTTATATAAAGAAAACCCTTACTTGGATTCTTTTATACCGGATCAGCTAAATAACTTAAAACATAGGCCATGTGAGGATAAGAGAAAATCTAATGTGAATACCAGCATGTAAACGTTTCGGATTGAATAAGTCACATACATCCTTTGTTTTTACTTTACTGGCCGATATCCCAATACCTGTTTGCTTAACCAGTACAAAAGAAAACTGAATTTTTGCATTATGTCGTTTGTTGCCTTTACTATATGATGGCGCAAACTTTTAACCAGACGTGTGGAACTTTTTTACACATTTAAAATAAATAGAAGGAAGTCAAAAGCCAAAAACTCATTTTTCGCGATTTTGCGCTATGGTTCCTATTCAATTATCATCATCCAATTTGATTAGTTCAGGCCACAGTGTTTTCGAACGCAGTCATAAAGTTTCGTACAGAACGTTTTCAGGTTTAAGACAGTATAGCGAGCCCCTGCCGAGAACCGCTTTATCCTGCACATTATCCACCCTTTAACGCACCGCGACAATGCAGCGGAAGCTGAAGGAGCTGCATTGTGTCCAATACGGCGTTCTTTGTTTCGGGCCGACGAGCGGCCAACCGTGACACGCTCGCAAGAAACTAAGGAAATTGCTTGAAACACAGTAGCTGATACACAAAAGGGCGACGCTAATTAAAATTAAAATCTCCACGAAACCTTTATGGATTATACCGCACTATAAGCGTATATAATGAGGAGCAGATTTTGGAAATTCGCTTTCATTGAAAACCCGTTAAAAAATTTAAAGAAGACAATCTTATTTACAATTTTTGGCAGGACAGCCTGGATTAAAATATATTTCGCAAAACTCAGTGCTTCTGAAAAAAAACTTCCTGACTAACTGTTTTATTTTTCGTTGTAATTTAAAAGTAAAATATTAGAAAGGTGTATTAAAATTTACCCACAATACTTACAAGTTTCAGGGTGTTTTCTTTAATGAAAATTAAAAAATGAACATTTTTATCTCAAATAATCATGAAATTAAAAACAAAAAAATAATATACGAGGTTTTAATTTATTCGCCAAATTTAAAAGCATATTCTAACTTTTTAATTTTAAAATAAAGTGTTTCTAAATTATACGTGTATAGTAGAGGGTATTTGGACTAGATCAAAAACCTGTTAAGATATCATCATTTTGGTACACGCAAATGTTATTTCAAAGGTAATAATAACATATACAAAATTATTTCCTAATACACTTAGATCAGCGTTTGTGCGTGTGTTTAGTGAAAAAACTGGGTGCCACTGGTTTTTGCTAAAATTAGTGTTGCTTTTTAAGAGACATTATTCGTATAATATGCCTCCTAGACCTTTTTATTTTGGATAAATCGTTTTTAAATTAAAAAAATATTTTATTAATCAGTGCAGTTTATTTTATTTTGTGACTAGAAATTTTCTAAAAAAATAGTTTTTAAGGTTGCCCAAATTTAACGCTTTTTATAGGATTCTTATGTTTCTTTATAATTTACACACAAACTGACTTCCATTATCAAGGCTTAAATTTTAAGCTTTTAAACTTACAGGTAAAAACCAAAATCCGCCATCTTGCGTTTGTTACTCGCTATAGCGTTTTTTTAATTTCTTGCGTTTTCTTTAATTCGTTATAATTTTTTGGCAGAGATTTATCAATTGACAAAATCTCTGCCAAAAATATAACGATAAGAAACGCAAGTAAAAAAACGCTATAGCGAGTAACAAACGCAGATGGCGGATTTGGTTTTACCTGTAAGTTTAAAGCTTAACTAAGCCTTGATAATGAAGTCAGTTTGTGTGTAAATTATAAAGAAACATAAGAATCTATAAAAAGCGTTAAATTGGGCAACTTAAAAACTATTTTTTAGAAAATTTCTAGTCACAAAATAAAATAAACTGCACTGATTAATAAAATATTTTTAATTTAAAAACGATTTATCCAAATAAGCAGTATTATACGAATGTGTCTCTGTAAAAAGCAACACTAATTTTAGCAAAACCAGTGGCATCCAGTTTTCACTAAAACACACGCACAAACGCTGATCTAAGTGTGATTAGGAAATAATTTTGTATATGTTATTATTACCTTTGAAGTAACATTTGCGTGTACCAAAATGATGATATCTTAACAGGTTTTGATCTAGTCCAAATACCCTCTGCTATACACGTATAATTTAGAAACACTTTATTTTAAAATTAAAAGTTAGAATATGCTTAAATTTGACGAATAAGTCAAAGCCTCGTATATTATTTTTTTGTTTTTAATTTCATGATTATTTGAGATAAAAATGTTCATTTTTTAATTTTCATTAAAGAAAGCACCTGAGAACTTTGTGAGTATTGTGGGTAATTTTAATACACCTTTCTAATATTTTACTTTTAAATTACAACGAAAAATAAAACAGTTGGTCAGGAAGTTTTTCAGAAGCACTGAGGTTTGCGAAATATGTCAATCCGGGCTGTCCTGCCAGAAGTGTAAAAATGATGGCCGTATTTAAATTTTTTTAACGAGTTTTCAATGAAAGCGAATTTCCAAATCTGCTCCTCATTATATACGCTTATAGTGCGGTATAATCCAAAAGGTTTCGTGGAGATTGTATTCAATTAGCGTCGCCCTTTTGTGTATCAGCTACTGTGTTTCAAGCAATTTCACGGTTTCTTGCGAGCGTGTCACGGCTGGCCGCTCGTCGGCTCGACACAAAGAACGCCGTATTGGCGCAATGCAGCTCCTTCAGCTTCCGCTGCACTGTCGCGGTGCGTTAAAGGGCGGATAATGTGCAGATAGCGGTTCTCGGCAGGGGCAAGCTATGCTGCTCTAAACCTGAAGACGTTCTGTACTGAAACTTTATGACTGCGTTCGAAAACGCTGTGGCCTGAACTAATCAGATTGGATGATGATAATTGAATAGGAACCATGCGCAAAATC
Source organism: Listronotus bonariensis (assembly GCA_014170235.1). Taxonomy (NCBI): domain Eukaryota; kingdom Metazoa; phylum Arthropoda; class Insecta; order Coleoptera; family Curculionidae; genus Listronotus; species Listronotus bonariensis. The sequence goes on from JACEGR010000033.1 coordinate 586,038, forward strand.
GCGAAAAAATGATTTTTGGCTTTGACTTCCTTCTATTTATTTTAAATGTGTAAAAAAGTTCCACGCACGTCACGGTTAAAAGTTTGCGCACATCATACAGTAAAGGCACAAACGACATAACTGCAAAGATCAGTTTTCTTTTGTACTGGTTAAGCAAACAGGTGTTGAGATATCGGCCGGTAAAGTAAGCAAAGGATGTGTGTGACTTATTCAATCCGAAACGTTTACATGCTGGTATTCATGATTTTCTCTTATCCTCACATGGCCTATGTTTTAAGTTATTTAGCTGATCCGGTATAAAAGAATCCAAGTAGAGTTTTCTTTATATAAACTTATCCGTGATCATTTTTAATAAAGAACATTATTTATTTTTCCTTTGTTAAACAAGACCGTGCTACTTTGGATCTTTTAAAGTACTATTCCAGTTTTATATTATATTTAAGAGAACTATCGACAAACTCAATCTACATTTCAAAGATATGAAGTAAGGCTTGGTAAGCTGACACTTCCTTTTGAAACGATGAAGCCATGTTTAAATAACAAAACTAAAAAGTTGTTAACACTTATGCAAGATTTATTTTTAATGCAATCGCTGATAACTCAAATGTCCAAATTGGCACTGGTTCTTTTAATAAGCATCATCTAATTGACGTTTGATTCTTAAGGCACTATTTGTAATAGATGTTCAACCGACTTCAAATACAGAAGGTTTTCAATTCGACTGTATTTTGTGTATGTAATGCGGTTACTCCGGCGTTTGTAGACCTATTTAAAAAGATCTTTTAGTTTAAGAGTGTGCTCCTCGGTGTTCTCATAAAAAAACGAGTCAGGATAGCGACGCAGGTGTTCGTAGCGGCAAAGCTGCTCTGAGTCAGGAAATATACTCGATAATAAAGGGGCGCATTCAGAATCGACTAACCATCAGGTAAAACTAACCTTTTCACTGAATTAAAAGAGGTACTAGTAGTGTTTTTTGACTAGAGTAAAAATCACAAGCACTTGTAATTTGATTGGTTGAAAGCACTACGAGACGATCATGCAAAACCCACTTTAATACAATAATAAATCTTGCTAAAAAGTAAAAAATAATTAAAAAAGTCAGGTATGATAACATATGTGCTAAACGACTAAATGTTAATAACTAAATAGACAAAAGCATTTTATACTTTAATGCCATATGATATTTCGACTTCTTTTATTATTATTATTTTTACTTTTGACGAGTGAGTTTTATTATTGTTTTGAGAAGTTGGTTTTATTTTTCTTTTTGCCGTTTATTGATTTTTTAATCTTAATTAAGACAATCCACAGATGCTTATCAGTACGGTGTTATTAGACCAAGAAAAAAATCAATCGCCAAAGTGTTAGTATGTACTAAAAGTTACACTTATTTAAGGGTCGGGTAGAGTCGGAGGAGGTATGTACTTTGCCAAAGATTTCTAATTATTATGAAAACTATAGTGGTTCGAAAGCAAAAACATTTTTTGTTTACAATTACAAACAAAAATGTTTTTATAATAACGCTAAAATAGACAGAAAATATTAAGGAAAGTTTTTCAGATAATAACCGAATAATGTCCAGCCGTTTGGACATTTTTAAACGCCATTTTCGCTAAAATCAAAAGATAGGTTAAAGAAAACTGTAATATACTATGATATTAAGTTTTCTTTTTAAAATGACATGTTAAATTCTGTATCTTGGTTAAAATTAGGTTGTGAGCTAATCTAGGATTTATAAATCGTAAACTTTACACCTTGCATTGGATCGCACACGCTTGGACCCTTAACACCCAGCCTTTATCACAGGCTACTAGGATTATTTACTAAGGACCATTTTTATTGAAAAGAGAAGTAATTTATTTAGTAAAAATAAGCCTACTTGGTTAGTTTCTCCAAATTTGTTCATAGGCCCTATTTCGACCAAGCCACAGAATTTGGATTTAGTCACTTAGTCACTTTCAGTTAAAGAAAGTGATATAAACATTTCTAAACTTGATTTGGCATAGCACTTTTTATGTAAAGAAAAGATATACAGGGTGTAATGTAAGTAAACGGCTAAAATTAAAACGAAGAATTTTGCAAGTAAAATTTTGTGATTTAATAAAACATATCTTAGTACAAAAGTGAGGTATAGTGTATAAAAGAGATTGTGTGATTAAAATGGGTATCTAGGGGTTGACATAAGCTTATACATTTCTCTTCTAGGGGTTGACATAAGCTTATACATTTCTCTAAAATGTGGCAACTTTTTTTGATTTTCTGTATGTATTATTCGAGTAAAATAATAAAATCTTCAATGTTTTTTACACAAAAAAGTATACTTTTTATGGAATAGCTGTGAACCACCGTTTTCTAGATATTCGCGTTTAAGTAATTTAGTGCAGCTTATATAAAAATGCCTTTAAAAGCAGCGTAGAGCCACAACTATAGCTGCCTCATCATAAACGAATTATTTATTGTATTCATCAATATACGTTTTGGTTGCACCAAACCACCTAAATGCAAATATCTTGAAAACGATGGCTCACAGCCATTCTTACAAAGTACACATTTTTTGTATAGAAAGCATAGAAATATACTATTTTACTTAGATGATAGATACAGAGTAGAACAAAGAAGTTGAGACGTTTAAGAGAAATTCAAAGTAGGGTTGGTGGCATGCTCTAGTTAACACCTAAACATGCATTGTCATTCATATTATAGACTAGTGCTGAAGCCTTTAAAAAACGTAAAAAGTGAACAAAACTATAGCAGAATAAAACCCATTAAAAAAGGTAGAGAACATAACAAAAATTAAAGAAAAATAAATTCCAGGGGAGAGGGATAAAGTAAAAAATACGGTTTTTCTCGATTTCCGGCAAAACTACGAGTCTCACGAAAAGAAGTTAATGGCAAAGTGGTAGGCAATAAAAATATCTACAATTTTTGTATTTACGCTCTTTTTACATAACCTCAAAATTTATGTACAAATTCAAAGACAAGTTTTTGGTTTTTCATGTTTATCTTTTACAAAAAATGTTTTATTTTAACAAAATTTGGTAGAAACGTACCCTTGCATATTCCAATTATACTGTAATTTTTTTTGGCTTTAAATATCATTTTTTTTCATTATTTTGACTTAATATCGAAAAAGGACCCCTATTTTCAATCGAAAATTTACGTGTCAAAATATGTGGTGCCATTTTCCAAAAAGTTTGTTCGGTAAAATGTGTACTTTCTAATGGTGTAAAAAACTATACATTACAATGGGAAACATTCTCAGAAAAACCTCGGATCCGAACTTTTAAAAATTATTATTAGACCAGGGTTAATAAGTTTTAAAACAAAAAAATAAATTAAAAAAGGAAAAATAAAAAAAAATAAAAGAAAAATATAATTACAGGCGATCTAAGCTCGGGACGTGGAAGGGGATGTGTTTTTAAGAGTAAAAACGGTTTTTGTCGATTTTCGGCAAAATTACTAGTCTTATGGAAGCTTATTTTCTGTAAAAAAGTTACCGTGATAATGTATATTTTTTAACACCATCAAAAAGTAGAGATTTTAACAAACAAAAGTTCTACCGATTTTTTGAAATAGCCGATATTTTGCCACGTGAATTTTCGATTGAAAATAAGGGTGCTTTTTTGATGTTAGGTCAAAATAAGCTGTAAGAATAAATATTTTATTTTAAAAAATTACAGTTACTTTGGGACATACCAGGGTAAGTTCTGACCAAATTTTGTTTTTTTCTTTATGTTTTTAAAAGATAAAAATAAAAACCAAGAACTTGGTTATTAAAAATTTTTGCATAATATTTGAGATTATGTAAAAAATATAAATACAAAAGTTGTAGATCTCGTTACTGCCTACAACATTGCCATTTAACTTTTTTCGGAGATTGGCCGGAAAATGATAAAAACCATTTTTTCCTTTAACTCCCCTCCCCTCCCCTTTCCAACCTCAGATCGCCTGGAATTTATTTTTCCTTTTATTTTTGTTATATTTTTACCTTTAACAATGACTTTTATCCTACTATATATATTTTTTTCGTTTCCAAAATTATCTACCCTGGTCTTCTAGACGTGTGTACAGAATATTATATTTAAGAGAAAAGATGGAATATTTTTTGACTTTCTCCATATGTTTTTAAAGAAATTCAAGATAGCCAATAGAGGTATTTTAGCTCGAAGAATTTAAAAATCATATTAAAAAAATTGCATAAAAACAAAAGACTTGCGCCATAAATGTTGGATTTTTAAATAGAACACCATATTTATTATTATATTTTTAAATTCTATGGTCAATGGTCAATTCGAAGTTTATTTAGGGTACTACATGTTTACCTTTTACTGTTTTTGAGTTATTGACGCTTAAAGGTCACATTTTTGGCTTATTTAATTAAATATCTTAATATGAAATACAGGTAATGCAGGTGATTACCTGATACTTCAAAATATATATTTTTAATTTTCAATGTATCTTCTTTTGCTTCACTGGCAATTTCTTCACACTTGTAATATAGCGTTACTATATGTAGTTTTCATCTTACAAATAATTCATTTTAAAAAACTAGTATTAAAATCTACAAAAAGGTAACATTTTTAATGACTTTAAAGTATTAGGTAATTACCTGTATTACCTTTATTGTGTATTGATATATTTAATTAAATAATATTGGCCGAAATATTACTCTTTAAGCGTCGATAACACAAAAACAGTTAAAGACAGACATATTGTACCTTTAATAAAAAATACCGAGAATTAGGCAAAGAATTTAAAAATATAATTAAAAATATGGTGTTTAATTTAAA